>VXAC01002263.1:80847-227613 GCA_013399225.1 Rhipidura dahli
AAATGTATATCCTTTAAAGGATTTCCATATGGAATATAGAGAGGTTACTTATCTCTGGAAACATCCAAAGTCAGGTTGGACATGGCTCTGAGCAACCTGATGTAATTGAAAATGTCCATGATCATGGCAAGGGAGTTAGACTAGATGGTCTTTAAAGGTGTCTTCCAAACCATTCCATGATTCTATCCTAGAGCATGAATTGGTAAAATAATAAAAAAAAGTGCAGTTTTCTGGGTTTTGAGGTCATAGAAGGCTAAAACTACAGTGTTAGATTTTAGACTGTTTGGTTAACCTGGGCATTCAGAATGTTGATGGCTCCCATTGCTTTTAATAGTTTTGATCTCACCACTTATGGTGACACTAATCTTGGATTTACATTATTTACTTCTCAGTTTGTGACGATTTCAAATGATGCTGCAGGACCAAGATATATTAAGTTCTGTTTACATTCCCCATAGCTGACAGCCTGGGATAGAACCATAAATGTCACAACCATAAAAAAAAAAAAAAAAACCAAAGAAAGCAAGTTTGTATATTATTTTATTGAATAGGAGTTTGAAAGTTTTATACCCTGTCCTTGACACAGATGTATTTGGACTCTACAGCCAGCTAGATGTTATTGTAACTATAATAGTGCTTGTGGTATGAAAACTTGTCATCTTTTATTGTCAGTGACTGTCTATGAAGTGCATGTGACAACAGGAGACCCGAGGAACGCTGGAACCGAGGCTGATGTCTATATTTCTGTCTATGGAGAAAGAGGTGATACAGGATCAAGACAGCTGCTCAGGTCACAGAAATCCAAGAAATTTTGAAAAGGATGAGTAAGTGAAAGGGCATTTTTTTATATCTTTGGCTGGCTTTTCTCTCTCTGGTGGGTGGTTATTCCAAGAAAGGTGCAACTAGAAAAGAGATAATTTCTGCATTCCAATGGCTTCCCAAAATTCCCTAATTAAGTTCTAAATACTTTCTAAAGTTATACCAGTGCTTTTGGAAGTGAGAATTTTCATTTATAAAATAAGTAAACTGTGTACTTTTGGTTTTCATTCTTCTGAAAATTTGATTCAATAAGCAAAGAGGAAATGAAATTTCATTTTGTATCTGCATTTCTAATGTTGAAATCTGCTGTAATTTGTAATTGTTTAGCCAATGAACTTCTCAACAGGTTTCTCTTTCCTGACTCTGATCCCATTCATTTGAAAGGCACTACTCCCATTAGCAAGGTGATCAGGCTTACTTCTACTTCTATTTCGGGAAACCCAGTCTTCCTAGTTTGCTCTCACTTTATCATCAGCTAATATTTCAGAAGATATTGACAAAAGAGTCATAAGGGTTTATAGCTCTTCAGAATGTCATGGCTGAAGAATGCTCTGCTTTTTAGATTTTTCTGAAATTTTGTTGGTTGATTACAGACCGACATCTTTGCTGTTGAAGCTGTGCACCTTGGACATTTGTACAAGGTTGTTACAGGACACAGTGGGCTTGGATCAGGTCAGAAATCTCACTTTCACTATGCTCTCAACCATTATGTTAAGGACACCATCTGATAGTAACTTTTTACTAATCCCTATGAAAAACTGTAAAGAGGAGGAATGTTTGCAAGCTAAGACATTGATTGTGTCTTGTATTAAATTTAAAATGAGCTATTATAATTTTAGATGGATTAGCATTATCATTTGCACTGTAAAGATCACACTGTCACACTGTCTTGTCATTAGACTTCCAATTAATGCTGAAACTTAAAATGCTTGCAGTCACAAGTCCTATTTTCCAAACTCTTGAGCCTAAATACCATAAACGTAGCAACTTATTTTGAGCCATCATAAGCTGCTATCTAATTTTTTTGATATTTTGATTGGCAAAATGAATAAGTTTCATATGATGGCAATGTTAAAGGAGGGAGGGATGTAACCAGGGAGAAACCCAGCAGCTTTCAGGCCCATAAGGAAGCTCTAGAGTACCTAGGGCAGGTACTGTCTTCTCTGCAGCCATCAGGGTAGCTCTGACTCTTGCAACCTGCCAGTGGAGCCGCAGATTTTGCAGTTCCAGTAGAAGAGAGAAAACTAGGATATCTGACATAATTAAACACATCACCTTTTCTCTCATGAACAAATTTTTTTTTGTTTTGCTTTATTTCTTCTAAGGAAATGGATGGTTTCTGGACAAAGTTGTAATCAAGGATCCTATAACAGATTTGGATTATACTTTTCTTTGTCACAGGTTGGTGGTGTTTGATTTGGGTTAGATTTTTAATAAGTTTGTAACTACTCCTAGTTTTTCTCCTGAAATGTCCTGTGAAGGGAACTATGTGTTTCCTAAGAAGTGAGCTGAGATGGTCTGATTCTTTTTCCAGCTCTAGGAGTGTATCTACCCCAAACCTCTGGTGCATTTGAACTAAGGAAAAAGCAGTAAAAAGTTCTGTGTGGGAACTTCCCATTCTTGCACCTTTTGAACTATTTCAGACAGGCTTTTTTTTACACATTTCCTGTATCCAACACCTTGCATCTTCATCTGTTCATCTGTTCTTCTATGCCATGCAATGCAAGGCTTTTCAGAAGAGTGGCTTGCTGTCTCTCTAGCAAACTGATTTCCTGAAGTTAGTATGGAGATTAGCTTGGAGTTCAGTGGGCTCAGGATCAGACTTTAAGATTCTGTGAAAAGGCAATGCCAAATGCAGCTACCTGACAACATCTCCTTTACTTGTTTGCTTTGCAGCCTGTCACTGAGCTGCAACATACTTTGAAGCAATCCTAACTTCCCTGCCTTTTCCCCTGCAGATGCTACTGCTGTGAATCTTCTGTTCTATAGCTCATTTACAGTTTTATCTATGCCTGATTAATTTTCAACACCTTGCAGAAAAATTTTAATCGATACATACCAGGGCAAATATTAGGAATGGCAAAGTCCAGTCACGTAAGAGTCTAGCTGCAGCTTGCCAGTGGCACCCCAGTTCTATTTCCTCCTCTCACTACTCTGAGTGAATAAATAACTGCCTGAGACAGCTCAGAGTGAGTGATGTGCACACTGAAACTGATTTATGTGTGAGTAAGGGCTTTCTGCCTATCAGATACAGCACCTCATCCTTGCCTGACCTAATTTTGAGTCTGTATTCTAGATGAGATGAACTGCTATGAAGAGATCTATAATGCTGGCTTCATACATAATTTAGGGAGAGTTCAAATCCATTTCAGGCAGAAAAATACAGAGTATGTGCTAGTTATTGTTAGAGCTTGATGCCGTGCTTGCTATCTTGTGCTGAGTGTGTGAATGCTTTTGAGTCAAATGGAGTTAGACTTAACTTACATAAGTAGATGTTTACAGAGGCATTGTAAAAGAACAGTTCAGACATGGAGGAAGTGTTGCCACTGTTGGATTTGCCTCCTTATATCGGGATTTTCAGAGAACAGAACAATTTGCATCTTGCCATAGCCTTTTTGCAGACAGGAAGAACAAACATCATGACCACTGCAAAATTCATTATTGATCTGGGATGAATATTTGTTCTCTGATTTGTAATAATTGGGTTAGGCCCTTGTACCTCAGTCCAGGAAAGCACTTATTTATGTTTCACCAAGAACAGGGAAGAAAAACTTTTTTTTGCCAATGTTAATCTCTTTTCACTAAAGCTGGATTTTTATGTTGCTGTTTGTCAGCCTGAAGACTTTAACATATAGGACAGCAAGAATTAAGTTCCATGTATACTATGGAAGTTGCCAATCATGGTTATTACTGAAAATGCTTCTTAGGTGGCTGGACCAGGGACAGAGTGATGGGAATATTGTTAGAAAACTGCCTGTGAGAGATGCCAGCATGTTGCTGGGAAGTAAGTCAAAATTGGTGGGGAGGAGAACTGTCTCAAAGGAAATGAAGGATCTCTGTAAATTAATTACACTGTTTTTATCTGCACAGGACAGGAGCTGGAACTCAAGAGAGAAGAAACTGTAAGAGTATACCTTTTTTTTTAATTTAAACCATTGACATTATGCTTTGAGTGAAATCAAGTCAGTTGAATGCTTTGTATGACAAATTCCTCTGTATCATCTTTTCATAAGTCTTTTCTGTTTGTTGTTTACAAAACTAGTGGGCTGCAGAAAAGTGGACATTTAAGAAAGGCATGACACTGAGTTTTACAGCAGGCTTACCCCTGGCTTCATTTGCCTTTACCCAGACAGCAGAGTTGATACTTTTGGTGACAAGAAAAACAAATAGGGTAAAGTATTTTCCATGTGGATATATGCATAAAAGATACAGGAAAGAAAGACTTTAATATAGAGACTCTTAAAATAGATAGAAGTAGATAATTGTACTAAACATTTTCCTTACTGAAAACATATACATGTATTAATGACTGTAAGAACTCAGAAATTATATGCCTAATTTACACACACAAATTCTCATGTGGTGTCTTGTCTCTGGCTTTCCTTTACCAAATAGGAACTTCTTGTCCTCTGCAGTTTAGTGCTCCTACTCACATGGCAAGGACAGATAGAGTCTTTTGAAACTACATCCATCTAAGACAACAAGTTCAAATTTAGGTAGAGTTCGTGAATAAGGAGTATATATATGTGTGTGGGTGTGTACATATATATATATATATATATACACACATATGTAAATTCATTGTAATTTCCTTCTATTTTTGTAATTGATTTTAATGGCAGTCCACCAGTTCCACCTTTATCAGCTTTCATCCCACTGCACTAGTAACCCTTAACTCTAACACATGTCATATTAGGCACATGTATTTTGTTCCCTTGGTAATGATGGAGTTGCTCAGTCTTTCTGACATCTCATCAGAGACCTTACACTGATCTTTTTGGAAGTGATAGAATCTTTCAGGATACACCAAAGAGTGCATCAGGACACCACAGGATTCCTTCAGAGACAGCTGCATCTTGCAGAAAGGCAACATAATGGAGTGCTAGAACAAAAGCTTAAAAAAGCACTGTTGTCCCTGGGGACAATAAAAGTTACTTTACCTTTCATCAATATTTTACAGCTATAAGAGTTAATTATTTGGAAAATTGGCCAGATTTAAAATTTTAGAAGCCATGAGCTACGTGCACAATTTGCTTTACAATTTCTAATATGGATGTAGAGAAAATGAAATCTCTTTTCTTACCTGAGAGCTTTATGCTCCCTACATTATCTGTTATTTATCATCTAAATTCATTGCTAGAGCCCAGTTCATTATGCTGGAGTTCTCAGCTGCTTTTTATGGATTTTTTTTTTTAAACATATGTGCTGATAAAAAGAAATTTGTTCCTTATCGTTACCTCTCAGGGCTTTTCTCCTCAAGGCAGCAAAATAGACAGTAGTCCCTAGATACCCTTTCCTGAACAAATGAGAGAATTTATTGATCACAGAGGTCAAACTGTTGAGTTTAACACTTAATTAATTCTTTCCTTTTGAAAATGATAAACCATTGATTGTAATTAAATGCAAATATGAATTAATATACTTTCTTACTTCTAGCATTTTTTTCATTAAACTCCTAGGTCTTTTTAATGTAAATGTCAAAAGGAGAAATATATGTATATTCAGCATTCATCAGGTGCCATCTCTTGCTCTTGCTCTCGTCAGAGGCCCTGTAACTGGAAAGGTAGGAAATGCTGTTACTGGTTCCTGCTTCATAAAGACCTGTTATTGTCTGATTAAAAAAAAAAAAGTTTATAAATCTGTCTAATAAATAATTATATTTCCAGTCAGATAAGCAGTGAAGAATTGCAGAACTGAGCCCAGGAAATGGCTGATAAATAGTTGAATTTAGACATAGTGCTTTGTTTTCTCACAATTTACTTTTTATTCTTTGGTTGATTTTTTTCTTTGGTTGCTTTTTTTTTCCTACTCTTTATTCTTTATTCAGAAATATCAGACCATTTCAAGATGTCATTTATATTTGTTTGCCACATGTTGACAAGCTGCCTGGAATGCCCTAATATTGCCTCTTTTTCAATAAGGAAAAATCCTCAGGCTTGATTTTAAATGCCCCTTTTTCCTTGGTGGGTTCTTTTTTTCATAAGTAATATGCCAGTCATAAGACAACTGGTAGAATCCACAGTTTGTTTTAATGTATTTTGATTTGTTTCAGCCCACCTCCAAAGTCTTACTATGACCTTTCTTCCTCAGCACTTGCAGTTTACAAGTAGGTAAATGGAGTTGTAGAATTCAGTCCCCTCTGATCATGGAATCAGAGAAAATCCTGATTTGGAAGGGACCCAAAAGGGTCATGGAAATCTGACTTCTGGCCCTTCACAGGACAGCACCAAGAGTCACATCATGTTCCTGGGAGTGTTGTCCAAACATTTCTTGAGCGCTGTCAGGTTTGGTGCTGTGACCACTCTCCTGGGGAGCCTGTTCCAGTGCCCAACCACCCTCTGGGTGAACCTTTTCCTAATATCCAACTGTTATGACTTATGCAGGAGATGAGAGTAATCCAGGTTGTTGTTAATAGATTCCTTGGGGCTGATTAGTATGAAATTACACTGGATGATCAGTGTGTGTAAATATATGCATACAGGGTTTATATGAGGAGTGTAGGTGGGAATGCCCAGGTACCCCCCCATGCAGGGGAGCTTCCAGTCCTCTGGTGAAAGGAAATCAGTCTGAGGGTGCTTTGGGAGTCCTTTGACTTTGTGGCACCTGTAAGACACGACAGCTGCCTCTCAGGCATTGGAGCAACAAAAAGGCAGCACAAACTTGCAACTGGCCTAATAATACATACTTGATTGTATTTGTAGGATGTGCTGACTCACTCGTCTCACAGCTCCTTCTAAAATCCATACAATTTTCCCTTTACTTTTGAAGGTATATTGAATCAGATAGACAGTTCTTTTAGCTTTTTCTTCAGAAGGTGGCACCTTGAAAATGAAAATTTTTCCTAGAAATATTGATTCTTTGCAGTCTGGAAAATTCTAAAAAAATATTAGATGATGTAAATCGGAAGTATTATCAGTTATTAGAAGGATTTTTAGCATTTTATATGGATTAACATTCTAGTTTTATTTAAATATGAGAATGATGATGAGTGGATAAAATATTTAAGTATGTATTAATATGTATTGATAAATGTTTTGATAAAATAATAAATGATGTATTTTATACAATGGGATCATAGAGCCTGTCAACCTGAACAGGCAAACATGGAGAGCATGTTGCTTTACTCTTTCATGCTCTCTAAGGGCTTTCTGTGAGAACAGTATAAATGAATGAGGACAAACAGAAAGGTAAGAGAAGGTGGGCTTGTGGCCAAGAGTTACCATGGTTCTTTTCCTGTCTGTGTCAGTTTTATACTTTGCCATGTTTCTAGGCTGTGACACTGTCTCCAGTTGAGGCACCCAGGCATCTTTCATATTATTGCCAGATCTGTGTCATCTTACAATGAAGTGTTTCTGTCAAATTCCACAGAGTCCTCAAGTTTAGTCCTTAAGTATTAGGACTGCAGATCTGAAAAATGATTTTTTGTACTAGACTGGCAGTATTGTGAGAACTCACACAATACTGAAACTACATTGTGATAGTCTCTGGTTTGGATTTTGCCATATAGGTCATCAAATTTATTATTCCTTCTTTGACTATGTTAGAGCAAACACAAGGCATGCTGTGAGCTCTGTGTTCACCTTCAACCCAATGGTTGTGCCATTCTCGAGTCAGCCGGGTCACACTGTGGCTTTCAATCTCCGAGGGAAAGTAGCTGATGAAAGAACAGGATATTCCGGCCTTGCCAAAGAATTCGCTGTGCACGTCAAGGTAAGCAGAGGGAACTTAGGAAGACTCTTGTGAAATTTGCTGTTATAAAGCAGATTATATCTAACCGAGTGTCAGAGGTTTGCAGGCTCAAAGAGGGAACCTCTTCCACGAGGTGGAGCTCCGCTACAGTTTAACAGGTTGGCGGCTCTCGACAAGGTTCCCTTTACTGCTCTCCCGGGGCGAGCGATGCCGATACCGCAGCTGGCACATGCAAATAGGCTGGGCTGTAACACGGGAAAGATGAGACCCTAAACTTCCTAGCAGACCTTCCAAAAGTAGTACACGAGAGCTGCTGTTGGAAAGAGACAAGTTCTTGGATTTGCTCTTGTGCTCCGGATGTTGCGCTGTGCTGCTGAGCAAGAAAAAGCAGGGGTGCTGTGGAGTAGGGAAGGATTTCCACTGCTCTGGTTAGTGCCTGCACAGAAAGCAGCAAATATTCAAAGACTGGAGGTACACTTGATTTGCTTGACACCGACTCTATCTTTGATACAAGGACATGCATGAGTAAGTGCTTGAAATAAAACAGTAGGAGCAGCATCAGTAGGAGCAGCATCAAAGTTTAATATGGAGAAAAGCTGTGCCGTTCACAAAGGACTTTTTGTTTCTGATCTAAAGGGTGTGTTTCATCATGGTGCCATCATTCTGCTCAAACACGAGTCTCTGCCAGGCTCTGTCCCTCAGACCTGATGGGAGCTGCAGTGGAGCAGGTCAGCAGCAGCAGGAATCCTACTGGAAGGTGCATAAAATTGGCTCTGGACTCGGCATGTTTGAAAGACTGAAAAAAACAAGAATGTATCTGGAGATCAAAGATGACCAGTGTGATAGAACAGTAAGCAGTTCTTTGGTTTGTATTTCCCTCTGCAGATAGTCTGAGTGAATTATCAGTGATAAGAGGGAATCTTTTTTTACTTGCTTGGATAAAAATGACATAAAACTTTGTTCAGATTTAAAATGTTTCAGATCTTTTCCTTCATTTGCCAAAGAAAAGAGAGAAAAATATACCAAGAGAAGTGTCTTATCAATTTGGCAGTTGAGTGAATCAGTAAAGGTCTGATTATATTTTTAAACTATTGAGAATGTGGATGTAGTTAAAACTTATGTGCTGCTAGATAGATGATGAAGATAAAATCTATTAAAGAATAACTAAGATGTAAGCAACTGTATAACTCACTGACTTTTCAAGTGTGATTCTGCTCACCTAAGTTAAAATTCTCACATTTATGTGAGACGTATTCTTGCATAAGTTTTATTTGGGAGTAGAAAACTGAATATGAAATAGAGCTGAGTATGTACTCAGATATGAGGTCCATGAGAGCTTTTTCACTGCCTCTAGTACAGCTTCAGAGATTAAAATATTTGATCCATATTTTGAATGCAGTCTTTGTGAGTATATTATTTTTCAGCAGTGATCTCACCAATGGATCAGGAGGGGATCAGGAGGTCTGCATAGAAAGCAACATTGGGTAAAGGTTTGAAATTAAACTTGTATGTGCTATGAAATTGAAGGAAAAAAAGTTACATCAATTTATTACATGTTAGATAGCAGTAACAAATCTGTGCTATTGTAAAATTTGTATAGAAATATCCTATGTGTTCTGAAATAGATATTTTCACATTCCTTAGTATTCTGAAAACTGTTTAAGTGGGAAACTCCTTTGAATATATCCCAGCCTTTGCCTAAATCCTAGCACAAGCCAGAATGCTTCAGCTGGTCTTTCACTTACCTAACTTACGTGATTGTTTCTGAATCTTATCTTTTCTGAATTGAAACTTATGTTCCTGGTCATAAAGGAATAAACAGGGGTTAGGTGCAGGTATGTCTCTGTGTGTGCAGTAATGCAGCATGTTGTGAAGAATGTAAAGTTAATCTGAAATATTACTGGAAAGTATTAATAATTAAGACTTAAGGGACATCCTCTAGCTACATTAATTCAAGTGTTGAATTCATGTTTCTGATTTCAATTTCTAAGGGCACAGGTGATGAATACTGTCATTTTAAAATTGAGAAGAAATTGGAAACTGGATCTGTGAGTTTGGGATCGGTGCGAAATTAAGGGGTACATGTTGGTCTTCTACCAGATGGCAAAACTAAACCAGCTGTTAACACTGGAGAGAGAAATATTTTTTCTATCCACAGGTCATCAAATGTATGTGATTTCTTGATATGGTTTTATTTAGTAATTAATCTTTCTAACAGCTGAAATTCAAAGCAAAAATGTAAAAAGTACATTGACACAGTTTCCCTTGTGTTTCAGTAGTTTTAAAAATGAAAAGTGTATTGTATGCACCCTTAATTTCTCCTACATAATCAGTTAACTTCATTCCTTTCTTTTTATAGTAACAATAATAATGAGACAGAAGATATCAATTGTTTTACTACCAAGCTTTTGAAAATGAGAATCAAAACACGTGACAAGATAAAGATGGCATTGACTTCCTGGGTGTATTCCCCATTCTGGCCACAGATTTTGGAAGACTGGGAGACATCTTGCTGCCAGCTCTATCACAGTTTTTCCTGATTTTATAGGGGAATTAGTTGATTTTCAAGATGGCCTCCTTGGCAGTGTTCAGTTTCTTTTTAGTGATGTGAAATAGATTTTACTCCCTACCCAGTATATTAATTATATTATTCTTCTGTCACGTAGTGAGATTTGAGAGCTATTGCAGTCAAAATATCTTCTCAGTAGAGAACTGACCCAGTCAAGTAGCCAGGACTCAGAAATTAGGTCTCAGCACACTCTGGATCACTGTCATTGTGTAGCCTGCTTGTATTTTCCCCTTCAGGAGAAAAAAAAATTTAATTTGGCAAAAAACTGGCTACCAAAGATAGCCAGCTGACTTAGATTATAACTGCAGGAAACACCATTCTACAGGAAACATATTCTTGTCTGGTGGACTTCACTACAGAGATCAGGAAATGAAATAACTGGTTGAAAACAAGTCATGAAAAGGCTAAATTGGGCATCAGTTTGCAATTGAGAAGTTGGTCAGATTTCTTCCAAACACAAGCAGAACAAACTGATCTTGAATGCTTCCACCAGCAAAAAGAGAGTATCAGAACATACAACCAGTCTTACTAATTTTTCCATGTATATTGTGATCAGAGCATTAGGAAAGTCACTGTGAGCACATCCCTACTCTTCCATTCCTGTTTGCTGCAAGGTGACAGGAATATTTTGATCGCTGTGCCCTTGTAGAAATGAGGAAATTATTTCTCTTTATTACCTTTTGGAAGAACAGTGTTTTCAATAGAAATTCTCAACAAGGTAGTGCTCACTGATGCCATTAAGTAAAGCTAAATGTTACTTTGTCACAGGCTTCAGCCCTCCTGTATCAGTGTTGCTCACTAAAAGGAATATAAAAAGGAGCTAATATTTTCTATGCAAGAAATAAATACTGTCTGTTTGACATGTTCATATTAACAATATCAATTTACTTTATATTATTCAAAGGGCCTCTAGCAATTTTCATTTCAGCACTCCCACTCTTAAGAAATGAAACATTTTGGGAGTGGAGAAGCTTATTTTGGGGAGAGCTACATTTTAGCAAGTCATTTTATTCCCACATCAATGATATATTTTTGCTTAGATTTTCAAAACACTGAATGGACTTTAATTGGTATGCCAGGCTTCTCCCCATTTTTTGTGGCGTCCTGCTAACAATGAAATCCTATTGCTAGTAGCTGTGTAATACACAGAGAAAAGATTTTGATGTCTGCTGTGTGGAACAACTGTGAGATATGTTATTAACTTCTGAGCAAGAAAAAGCAAATGGCTTGTAGCTAGTGACAGATTTTACATTTTGTTGTTTTAGTCGGCCGGGAAAAGCCTATGGGAACATCTGCAGCACCCAAAAAAGAGAAGAAAGACTTCAGAGAATCTCAGTTCCAACCAGCAAAAACCCTGGAGCCAGTACCTCAAAGGCCTTCAACTTCCCCACCCTCAAGTAAGTGACAGTTTGCAAACCAGTTGTGGCACATGTTTTATGCTTGTCCTCTGTGCATGGTTGCAGAGACTTACCTCAGGAAGGACAGTGAATGGCTTTCCTAGATTATCGAGTTGTGCACACAACACACAACATAAAATGCATTCCCAGTCATTCCTTTTCTAAAAGGGACATTGGGATGTGGTTTACTGATAAGGCAACAATCAGCAAGTTGAATAACTTGTTGAAAAATTTCACTATTTTTTTTTTTTAAATTAACTAGTAATCTATTGGATGACCATTTCTGTGGAAATAAAGATGTTGATGTGGTGCAGAGTCCAATCTAAAGCTCACTGAAAGTAATGTAATATTTCTCATTTATGCTCTCACACTCATGTTTTCTGCTTTATGGTTCACTGGAGGGAAGAGAAAGGTTTTGATGCATTGCATGCTAGATCCCTATACCTATACCCATATTTTGGCAGGTAGGAATAGATAAACAATGTTCTGGTCATGTTTCTGGAGTCATGGTGTAGCAGATGTGTTTTTCTAGAATAAAATGCTTTCTCTTTAGCGAAAGAAGTTGCATAAATGGTCTGAGACAACATTTTTTGGAATATTCAGCATCCCAGTAACCAAATTAAGGACCACTAAACTAAACAAAACAGTGACTGACACATCTCTTAAAGAGTGGGGATGATCAGGTTTGCTTCCTGCATCTCTGTTATTTCAATATACCCAAAGACCCTGACAGTCTGAATTGTGTCATATCACCATAAAAAGCAGGTGGGCTAAATGGAAACTACTGGGCTCCAAACAGCACATCGAGGCACATTCACATGGTGGAAAAATATCTGTTACTTTGTGTAGAGCTTTATAGAAAAGATTGTATTGCAACTTCCAGTATGGGAGACATGCTTATTCAGCTACGGGTGCTCTCAGAAGCAGTCATGTGGCAAATAATTCAGGTGAGTTGATGATTTTGTTTCAAACTTGATCCTCAGACTGTTTCAAAATGTACATGAAAAGTCTGGCTTTGTGAACAAGACATCAAATCTGGCATGCTTATTTGTAGGATATAATGGGAATTATTATGCAGGATTTTAATTAAATTCAGTTCAACCAAAACCATTTCTGGTTAAATTCCAAGCAGAGGTGTGAATCACAATTAATACTTCATTCTTTTCTGGTGACATTTTTTCCATTTTTAGCTCAGGACACCCAATTTCTAATCTATCAGACTTCATCTTGTTTCACTGTGTCACAAAGCCTTCCAAAAGTGTGGTGGGTTGTCAGCAGATATGCTGTGTCCAAAACCCATAGCATCAATACAGAAGCCCATCAAACCTGTTTTCAAAGAAGCTGGCTGTTTTTAGGGCTGGATACAAAGGATCCTTTCACAGAAGCTATATCTGCTGTGAAATTGGTTACATAGAGTGTATAGCACTTTGTAAGTGGTTTTTCTGGCATTCATAAATATAGATTCTGCTTATGGAAAATGAATAGAAATTTAAAATTACTCTGTCTTTCAAATAAAATCGTCATTTTTTAGTAAAATACACTCACTCAACATATGTAATTTGACATGTACAGGTGAGCCTTGAGTTTTAGACTGATATTCATTAAATTCACATTTTCTTTTTTTCAGTCCCAGTTAATATTTGGAAAAAGATGGTGCTTGCATTGAGTATACAATCCAACAGGCAAATTCAGAGCAGATGAACTCAGGCTGAACAGACCCTCATTTTTATGTCTGTGTCTGCTAACTGGTAGATGTGTTTTGGTTTCTGTTTTCACAAGTAATGATTGATTTAGCATTCATTATACTGAAAACCATGCTACAGCATTTGGGGCTTCTCCTGCTGCAGCCTGAGTTCAGTGTTCCTCAAGAAACTTCTTTCCCTGTACAGAGATGATGTCAGGTCCCAGCTTCTACTTAACAGCTCAGATGTCATTAACTTCCATGACACAAATGCAGTCTGTGACCCTGAGAACATCTCTGTGGTTTGGTAGTAACAAAGTGTATCTCTGTAAAATGCTTTCTATATCCTCCTTTTGTTTCCTGTGTGTTTGATATTATTAGTTGCTATTAATTTTTTAATATATTTTACTTATAAGATACAAATAAAATCTGATCTCATTTCCACTCAGTTAACACTGGAAATGATGATACACATAGGTGTAATAAAAATACATCAACTTTATTGCCCAAACTTCTGCTCCAGAGATTAATTTTTCTGATGGTTCATTTTAAAAGTGTCACTCAATCATATGGTCTTCTGAGACAAGATGATTTCCGTATGGTGTTACATTTAGGATAAGTAAGTAAATTAAAATAAGTTATTTCTATGAAATTGTGGGAAGGGTTTTGACTTCATTATTCTCATGCAGGCCCATTAGAATTAATTTTTGTCACAATATATTTACAGCATGGTGTCATGAAGTGTGTAAAATCCCATGAGTAATGCAGGGCAACCATCAAATCCTCTTTCCAGACTGGAATATTTTTAGCCTGTAGCAAATCAATGCTACCGATTTCCATTTGTAAGAAGGGCCAGTAATTCATGAAGCAAAAAGCATTCCAAGCCTGTGAAGTGTTTGTGCATTTTAACTGTTCCAAGAGGTAGTAGTCTGAGGTTGCAGTATCTGCTTTGGGTAGCCACTGCCCAAGTGTGTAATTCTTGTTCTAAGCATGGGATTCCTTATATTTCTTGAATACATGTGTGCTTTATGAACATTTCAATCTCTTTGCTGTAAGAAAGATGTGGTTTTAGACAGCTGGAAGGAACTCCAGCTTTCAGAGTTACAAGTCAGAAGGCAGGTAACTACAGTTACAGAAAATTCTATTGTCAAATTCTCAAAAATGTTTATCATACCAAAGCAATTACTTTGCTCTAGTTCTGTTATTTCAGGCACTGAAACACAAGTGTAATTAAGTTTTTATTCAGGTAAACTCAAGATGTTTGCCTCTTGCTTTATTTTTGGGGTGTGGATTTTCTTTTTCATTTCAGAATAACTTGTTCTCACTCAAGACTGAGAATACAATAAAACCAGCCATTATTATGACAGTAATGCCTGTTCTAAATCACTATGACCATTCCAAAGTCCTACTACTACTCTTAGAGGCACTGCTGTAAAAGTCATACTACTACAGTTCTGAATTTCTTAAAAACTGATTAACCAAATATTAAGATCTTTACCAGTGCTAAATTTCCAGTGATTCCAGAAGTCAGTCCTTATTTATTATAGAACATTTTACTGGATCCTAATTCCTTTGCAATTCCTTGTGTAAATAGTCCACATCAGTTAAGATATCACTGCTAGTGGATCATGGTTTAGTTTTGGTGCTTTAGTTACCATGTTGATTTAAGTATAGGACAACCTGGTGATCCAACCAACTGTGTAATTCCTTTTGAATGCAACTTTTAAGAAAAAAGTGCTGCTGGTGGTGAGTGATAGCTTTTGCATCACTTGTTTTTCTGTCTGGTCTTGGTTTGGTTTTGTTTGGTTGGCTGTTTGGTTCTTTTCCTTTGATGTAAGGGTAGTGTAATAAG
Source organism: Rhipidura dahli (assembly GCA_013399225.1). Classification (NCBI taxonomy): domain Eukaryota; kingdom Metazoa; phylum Chordata; class Aves; order Passeriformes; family Rhipiduridae; genus Rhipidura; species Rhipidura dahli. The sequence continues at coordinate 96,075 of VXAC01002263.1, forward strand.
TGAAGGGGAAAACTCCATCCAGAGAAACCCAGTACAGTATTTTAATCATGCAAATAAAAACAGAAAGGACTCTAATACCACTACATAACTTATGTAGTGCAGCAGAAACATCCACAGTGATGCATTGAGCATTCTTCAACAAGTTCATATCGGTGGCAAATTAAAAAGTTTTTTGCAGTCACATGGAAAGGTCTCATGTGAACAACTTGGGAACCTCTGGAGGACACAGTATACTGGCAATGTGTAGGTTCATCTTTTCAAATTTGGGGATTACAACTGCCTCTTGTGTCAGAACAGACTATAAATTCTTGGTAGCAAGGATTCCTTCTTTTGGAGAGGGCTCCATGGTCAGTGGTCCCATTATTGAAAAGCAGTGCTCCAGACATCTGATGTTTGTAAATTCCACTTTGATTGAATTACTCAAAAATAAATTCCTTTACCCTAATAGAGTCTGGTTTTCCCTATCTCCTGTACAGAGTTGTTTGACATCTCAGCATTATGTATATTTCTCTTAAGGGGGATGGAAGATCACTAGGTGATGTTCCAAAATGAAGCCTATGTTTTACAAAATTATATTTGCTCAGCCATTAGAGCTGTGAAATTTATTCATAAAGTGCTACTCTGCTGCTATTGTCTCATTCATGCAGAGCATGCCTGAATCCAAATGATGACACTGCATAAGTATAGCTGGGCAAGGCTATATTGAGGTCTTTTTAGATTTTTTTTTTTCACACTATTTAGTTGACATTTAACTTGAAGAAAATTAATTTCCTGATTTTTTTTTAATTTGAAATGAACATTGCTTGTATTCCCAGACATGTGACTCTGCTAATGATGTCCCAACACAAGGCATTAGAGGAGTAATTCCACTTGTTTCTAAATGTCAGACTAAGGAGCCAGAAATGTCAATTTAATGGTCATAGTTCTGCACCAGAACATCCTTACTCTGCTCCAGAACATGTATAAAGAACATGATGATAGCTCATGCAAGAGATAACTTGTTCTTTTCCAGCTGATTCCTGTAGCTCAACTAATCAGTACATTTTGGTCTAGACAAGAAACATAAATCAATCTTTCCAGACTATCTCACTTGCCATGAAAGAATACAATCCCCCTGCTGTTATGGCCTCCTTATGTGCTGAAGTTACAACAGCAACTGGCAGTTTCGTGTCCATTTTCATCTCCCAGTAATGTTCCGTATTTCACAGAGGAAATGAGAAATCCCCAAGGTGGTGAGTGTCCCTCTCCTTCAGATGATGAATGGAAAGTGTCAATACTGACAGGAAATGCAGGAACTGAAGCAAGTGTCACTCTCTGGATATATGGAGACAGAGGATTAGCTGGACCAATAACTCTTGGCAAGGACAACAGGAAGCAGCTGTTTTGTCCCAGGCAGGAAGATGAATTTTAGGTAGCTAATGAAGGCTAAGAGCATTATTTTAATAGGTACCTTTCCAAGGATTATCCTGTCATGTGAAAAGAAAAAATGTTTTTCTCCTATATTTACTTCATAAAATAAATCTGTATCTAATATCCATGAATTCTGTGTGAAATCAGCTTGTTATTTATAGTAAGCAACAGAAGAAATAATCTTTCTTTTAAAACCCCTCCTGCAAATAGTAGACCAAATGGGACAACTGCAGAAATAAATTGATTTCTTTAAGGCAATTGATTTGAAACTCGCTTTAAAAACTATTCATTCTGAAACAAACCATGTCTGATATAAGACTTGCATATTGTTTAGGGACCTTTAGTAATCAAATTTTCAGGCACACACTTTTTAAAGCATGCTATAAAATGTATGTGGTGAAACTGGTTCAATTAAAGAAGAAAACCCATTTTAGATTTGCCATATTATAAATGACTGAAATGCCAGAATGTTTACCCATGGAATAACTAAAAGTCCAATCAAATGTATGTGTTACCATGTTATGAAAACACAAGGTTTCTGTTTTTCTGTTTTCATTTAAAAATAACCCCATCTCTATTGTAATAAGGAAATTATGCCTAGATAGGCTGAGAGGAAATTACCAAAGTAGCTAAAATTTCTGTTTTGCTTAAATCTCTGTCTGAGGTACATGTAACATTGCTGTGTTCAGCTGGCTAAAGCAGAAGTTACATGTTTCATGATTTTTTTCTGCACTCATCAACTCTTCTAATACAATCTTAGCACAATACAAGATTTTTACTGTCAATGATATTAATAATAATACTACTTGCTATGAGTAGGGCATAGGCAGGGAGATAATCTACTGTAATGTTCATTTTCTAGGCATATAGGCTATGGATTATGATCCACAGGGAATCCTGTTCTCCTAATTAGTGAATAATTTATAAGCAATGTTGGATAATGGTATATTTGCAAAGTTAATCCATATGTTCAGAAGAGACTGACTAATTTTTCTTCTCTAAAATAGATATGGCCCATTATGGCTGTGTGCTGCAGATATTGATCTTGTGAGAGAGCAGGATCTTTCTCTCAGCACCTGGGGCTGTTGCTGTGATTCCTTACATCACATTGACACTATTGCTTTCAGGCATGAAACAGCAAATGTCACTGAAGTGCTTTTCATGCTTTAGTCTGAAGTAGATAAATCCACAAAGAAAAAGCCTATGAGTAAGAGCTCTTTCCTCTCCTCTTCCCTTTAAACTTTATCCTGTACTTCTTTAACAGGATAGGTCTTGAAATGAGGATAGGAATGTAAGACATTAAAAAAGTTATATCATTTTCTTACCATTTCTGTTTTTGAACTTTTATGTTTTCACTGATATAGTCTAGAACAGAAGATACCAACATTTATTTTTGAAGTAATCAACTTAATCCTATCTCTGGCTAGGAGTTCTAGGAAGAAAACAGTTTCTGAAAGGAAGTAATAACCCAGCAATTAGGAATTGGGTTAAAGTTCTTTAACCTTTCATTCATCAGCAACATGTGCAACTATGAAAAATTTGAGTAGAACTAACCTAAGAATTGAAAACTGTTCATATGTGGTCTTCCCTTTCTTACCTCACCCATGTGAGTTTTCATTGCCTGTTTAATCCTTCCTGAGACTGTGCATGAGAAAAATCAAGACTACCAGAGTGTTCCTTCTGGAAGACCTTTACTTGTTTTAGGCAGAAGTCACTCTGCATTCTGACTAAGTCCACTACATTTGTTTTGTGTTGTGTTGATACATGAAATGATCATGCAACATTTTTCCTTATTACCCAAAAGTGCGAAGAGGGATTTATTAGAATTAACAGACAGCACGATAGCCTTGTATATTAGGTGAACAGCAGCTCTGTGAATGAGAAGACCTTATCTCATATCACTTGAGAAGTAGGTGAGTTTGTTTGTGAATTGTAGAGAAAGACAATAGCTGGTTTTTTAATTCAAGATGCATATATGCTTTATATTTAGTACTGCTTTAATCCCAAAGTCTCCAGGTTACCTCTAATAGGACTACTTTTAGAGGGCAATATTGTGCAGCATAAGCAAGGATATCAGAATCCAACTCAGAAGAGCAAAGCAAAGCCATTTTCTAAAGCCAATGGGAAAAAAAGGAACTGTATTGTTACATCAGTGTTGCAAACCTGGTGTTCGCATTTATTTGGTTAATGGAATTCAGGTTGATGTAACAAGCATACCAATACAAATAACATGTGTGAAACCCGCAGATTTTTTCTCAAACAACCATTGTGAAATTTCAATGTGCATTTCAATGTTTAGGAAATCCAGAGTAAAAGTTTTTTGCTTTTAGAAGTCTTTGACTAAAGCATGGCAATGCTGTGACTGTAACATAAAATATTCTTACGTGAAAGCACTAAGAGCCAAAAGCTGATACAGGAAATGAGGTAATTATGACTTCTGAAATGAGAACAATGCTTTTTGTTAATGAAGGTAAAGAATGAGTGGATAATATACTAGCAGGTGTTTCTAAGAGAATGAAAATAGAAAATAATTTTTGTACAACATAAATAGCTTTCTTGGATGTAAATGATGCAGAGGAATAGGCTGTTGACAATCTTTTATGAACAGAAATATTATTTGATAAATAACATAATAACATACTTACTTTTCATCTCCTAAAGATACATTGCAAATGATCTAAAATTATTTATGCTTGCTTTAAATAGTGGCTAAACTTCAAATGAACCCCAGATAAGTGAGGGTTCATTTGAAGTTTTGAAGATAGGGCTGCATAGAGTATTTTTCATAAGGAAGATCACATATAATGCTTGAAAGTGCAAAGAAAGTGCAAATGAAAGCAAATCACAGTCAGGAAGCAAAGATAGTATCAGTGACTTCTGAAGCTTTGCAGATGTTCTGCAGCTTCTGGGAGCTGTTCTTTAAGGTGTCCAGAGGTTTTATACCCTTCATGTTGGCATGCTAGGGTTTATGGTCATACAACTTCAGAATTATGAAAGATTTGTGACTTGTAATTTAGAGGATGTCATTTTGTTCAGAGGATGTAATTTTGTATTGCTCATTGCTCTCATGAATAACCCTCACCAGCTTTTTTTACTTTTGAAATTTTGAAGAGTTCAAATACATGCCAAATAATTTTCCTGGCAAGCATTGTGATTCCACAAGGCTATAAGCTGGTCAAACTGGGGCTCAGACAGAAATCTGCTTAGACAAAACAGAAGCGGTCTGTTTTCTGAATCTTGTAACCCCAAACCTGCCAGTCAAATATTATGTGTTGTTCCCGAGCACTCAGATACTGCAGTGGTTCAGATAAATCTAAAATCAATTGCAAAGATAAAGATGTAACTCTGTGTAGTTATATATTGTATTATTCTGACTTTACTCTGGTTAAAATAAATAGCAATGGCAATGTCTGCAAGATAAGAACTTAACTTGATGGATTACCAAATGAACAACCTGAGTGGAACTTACAAAGGGTGTGACTTTTATGGTTATTTTGTTGCCATTTTATTAATTTTTATGTGAACTAAAGTCTCATCTTTTCCTGAAGACACAGCTTCGTGAATCAATAAATGCTGATTGGGATAAGTTCTTATTGCTTTGTGTTCTTAGATTGCTTCAGAGATGACAAAAACACTGATACATTTTATCTCCTAAGGGGTGGAAATATGCAGGGTTATTTTGCAATTATTTCTAATTACTGCAGACAGCAATTTTATCGTATTGATGTGTTTGATCAAGTTTTGCTCTCTGAAAGTTTGCCATACTCTTCAGTGTTTCTGTACTCTTCAGTGTGTGTTAGGGAGATTCTAGCTATAAATTCCAGCTCTGAAAAATTGAAAATGATGGAGCAGCAATCATTCTGAGGTGACTACATGCAAGGAATGAAGAAAATTTGCTGAAAGGTAGGCTAAGTAAGTTATAATGGACCCCATTATTCCTCACAATTATGAACATTTTTAGGGAAAAAGCAGATTTTTTTTTTCAATTCAGTGAATTAATTATTATTCTTTTGTTTTAACTCTGTTTTTCTCATGATAGTGAGGGATGCCCACCAGATTAAATTTATTCTAAATGCTTGCTAACACTGACATTCATGTAAAATTTATTTCAGAACTAGGATAAGCCTTTTTCATCTGTTTCTTATGTTGAATTTATAAGGTTTATTCTTTTTCATAGAAGTAATCTTAAAAAGCTTGATTTGGACAATCAGAATTAGGCAACAATAACAGATTTTTACATTAACCCAGAGGTCTTAATTGAGACTGTAGTAAAACTGAATGTAACTATAAATATTTTAGTTGCTGAAATGATTGCAGGAATCCCACTTTCCAGTCTGGTGGTTACAAAATATTTCTTTAACATTTTGTTCCAAATTTCATGGGGTAACCCTGGGCTTTCAAACAATTCTTTTCACACCAAGAAATAAACCATGTTGAAAGCTGTGTTTTTCTGTAAATGCAGTTAATATATGCAATTGTTATGAATCAGCAGGGGGGGCTCTGCCAATAAATATTAGAGATTAGGAATCAGTGCTGCCAATATATTTCTTGTTAGAATAAATACAAGCTTTGGTGTTAAAAGCAGTGTTCATTTTACTTTAAATAATATTTTATTGGGAAAGTAAGATAAAGACATCTATTGCTCTGATTCCCTAAGTGTTAGAATTTGGATGTGAACACTTGTTTTCATAATTTTGTTTGCAATGTTTATGCATATTATGTGCACACTCAAAAACACAACTGCAGAAAGATAATTTTTGATTTCCTTTTGCTAGTCAAGACCTCTGGAAAACCCCTGTGGTAAGTATTGTAATTCAAGACCAACAAAAACTGCTTTCATAAAAGAGAATAAAGAGTGCTGTAATTATTGGAAACAAGTAAGGCAGCTATCTTACTGCACAACAGCAAATAATTCAAGAATTTGAATTCTAACCATCTTAAGAGGAATATAGGGATGGTGGTGGTACACACATTGTCTTTTGTTCTGCTGCAGAACAGTGAAAAGATAACACAAATTGATTTAAGGTTCCAATCTATCTTCTACTTGCCAGAATTCAGAAGTATGTAGATGATGATTTTAATCCTGTTTTCACTCTAAAATAAAAAAATGTGGGTCCATCTTTCCACATCTTCCATAAGCTCAGTCTCATGTAACAGCAGCTACCAGAAGGTTTCAGTCTTCAGTCCTCCAGGCAGTGTTACACAGAGGTGGTTTACTGAGGGAAGCCAGACTTGGTGGCATTTCCAATGGCAAACCCACAAATTTCAGCTACAGATTTCTTTGTTGCATAGCAGTGGCCAAAGTAAAAGTATTTTCATACTGCAATTTTGTATGTCGTATTTACTGATTGTGTTACTGTTTTCTGAGATAGAAAGAAATACACAAAAATATGTTTTGCTGTTGAAAAGCAAAACACTGGAAAGAGTGAACTGAGTCATACTGGAATTGCTTCTCCTCCAGGTGATACTGCAACATCTAAAGAGCAAGAAAACACTGAATTTTCCAACAAATCCGTGGTTATCAAAGAACTGTGATGACAGAGAATTTCTGTGTGAACTTCCACTAGTGGAAGCTGGAAAACCTATCTATCCAAGTGTGTGTGTACCATTACATATGTATTTGTTACCTGGTTTTCAGTATTAATACCAACTGAATTGTGGTCCTAGCAATCTCAAAAGCAAATAGTTTGACTAATTTCTGGAGAGTACCTTCCATAAAATTAATTGCAAATCAGATTTACTGTCATTATTATGATTAAGCTATAATAATGAGTGAAATTAATGGTGATTACCTATGACTTGGATTTTCTTCTTTTGGTTATTTTTGGAAGTTGTTTCATACCATGTTTATGTCCACACTGGTAACGTGGAGCAAGCTGATCCAGATTCTGCAGTTTATTTGTGTATCTATGGAAAAAGAGGAGATTCTGGTCTAAGACTTCTGCATAAAACTGGTACACCAGGGGCATTTCAGAAAGGAATGGTTAAGTCTGAAAAACAATTTGCTTAGCCATATGAATATAAGAAATTTATACAGGTTCCTAATAATAATAAAAATCCCAAACCACAGAAGTTTAGCTAAATAACTTCTAAGAACTAAGGAAAATAGTCTTCCACTGACCAAGGAATTAATAGAATGAGTGAAAACATAGGCAGGAGAAAGGGAAGATAAATTATTTGAGGGCCCCACCCTCGGAGGATGACAAGAACTGCTAATGAATTTAAAATATATCCTTTCAAAACATGATGAATTACAGCTGGCTCCAATTAACTTTACAGAAATTGTTCCATGAATTTCAGATCTTGGTATATTGGTAGGTCTGTTTGTTATGTATTTCTTTTAATGTATAATAGTAAAGTATTGTGATCAATACAAGAGAGACTTAAAGTAATCTTTCTTTCAATTTATTACCTCCTATCTCTTCCACAAGTAAAATATACATAATCCTGATTTTCTTCATTATGGCTGAATTTCAGGAACTACTGAACTTAGTGTTAACTCTGCCACTGGCCTTCTTGTGATCTTCTATTGAGCCTGTTTCTTCCTTTATAATCTATTGAGGATTAACATTTGTATGTGTAACCAGTGATATCAAGCTGCCAGTGGAACACTTAATTACAAAATAAAGAGCAGTATCTAAAATGCTAAAAATGACAATAACCCACTGGGAAACTTTAAATATATCTATACTATTTTAAAATATATATTTTATACTATTACTAATGCATGAGAGATAAAGTTCTATTCAAATGAAAATTCAGAATTTAAGTGGAATTTTCTGGGGGCATTACTCTAACCAGATTGATATTAAATTCAGCATATTATTTATACAGGGCTAAGGGGAATGGTTCAAAGTGCACTTTGTTATGGAAATGGGTGAGTAAGACAGTGGATTGTTTGGAGTAGCAGAGCAGGGCCTGGGATACATCGTTTTATGGCAGAGGTAGTGGAATGCTGAGTTGAACAACTTGATTTCATCCCTGCCACAGATATATATTCTGCATTATATTGGGCAATTTGCTTAAAATAAAACTTCCCTGAGTGACCACCTTTTTCTTGCTTATGTATTGCTGCATAACTATTTTAACTTTTCTGAACAACCATAGCTGTAACTGAGTTCAAATAGAATTCTGCTCTGCACCTAGTAAGATCTTTGAAATGCTAAATATGGCAGTAAATTAACCCCTCTGTTTCTCAGCTGAGCACCCACACCATTTTGCATCTTTGACAGCTTTTGGCAGTAAACTCTGTGCTTTTTAACTATGTAGGTAAATTGAAATATTGAAAGGCAGATGGCCTTTAAAAAAAAGAGATTAAGCAGTTCAGAAAACCAGGGTGCTATGGAAGAAGTGCAAAGGTGAAGTCACTGGGGAAATCAGTTCTATTTCACTGAGCTCTTTGGGTGGTTGCAGTAAATAATGCATAGAGTCATAAAGATAATGAAGATAGAAAGAGATACTGAAAATCTGGCATCCTCCTGAGCCCACTTCGAGGCAGGAATCTTTCAGGGAGACTAGCTTGTGATCATATATTATCTATACACAAGGGATAAGTAATCTTGCTCAGGCAGTCTCAATTCTGTCATTTGCTGAGGACTGAGAACTTTACAGATATGAATTTTCCAGTGTATTTCTTTCCTTCATTTTCTTTTTACTGAGAAGAATGGTCTGGACCATTATATTTAGAGACAGAAAGCTCTATGCTCTTTACTGTGACAGAAAATTATCAACCTGAACCTGATCAGCTTCATGCTCCTCTGAAAACAATCTTTTTCAGCTATAAGCACAAGCCTAAATGAATAACAAGGGGAAAATGGCATGTCACATTTCAGTTTCTTCCAGTAGAATAAAATGTAAGTAGAGGAGGTGAAACAAAAAAAAAAAAGAGAAAATTATCAGAAGGTCTGTTTTAAAATAATATCAACAAAGCTTTAATTCTTTCTTACCTAGAGAAGAGTAATGTAAATGACAAGGTATAGAAAAAAAATGAGGAATTGTGTGCAACATTTTGCATGATGGCTGTAAAAGCCTAATTTATTTGGGATTATTACTACATCCTGATTTTAGTTGTGCTTTCCTATTTACTCTGACATATCATCAAAAGACATTTAACTGTTGAGATCCAAACTCTTTGAATACAGTCCAGCTGTCATTAAAACCAATTGAAATCTTTGTACATTGTGGGAATTGATCAGGCTTTTAACACACTTCAGTTTTTGGACAGCCTTAGTGGTGGCAAATTGCAGAGTGCTGTCTCCTCTGTCTTCCAGGTCAGTGTTGTTGAAGTGGAAGCTGTATCTCTTGAGAAGCTGCAGAAGGTGCTGTTGCACTGTGAGGCCAATACCAAGTCCCAGCATTGTGATAAAGTCATTGTCAGAGAAGCCAAGAACAAATCAGAGTATGTTTTCAGGTGTGAAAGGTAGTTTTCACAACAATATTCTTAAATATTCTTCAATATGTATCACTAAAAGTATTATGTCAATCAATTTACTAAATGTGAGTTTTTCAGGCAAAGACATACTTGGATTATTTTGCAGTCTCATAAAATCCACAAAATGTTTTGTTCCAGAACAGATTGCTTGAATTAATGTTCTGTATGGTCCATTGCAAAGGTTAAATGCTCATATTGAGTCTGTGTTACTAGATTTTAAAGTACAGCCTTATCTTACAGGATCAGTGCTGTAAGTGTGATTTACCTTTCAGCAAGAAAAGATAAAGCACTCAAAATGTTCTAAATTAAGTGTATTTCTAAATGGGAAAGAAACAGATTTTCCATCCAGACGTGGCATTCAAGCTCTTTACAGCACAGCTAGAGAGACAAATATGATGGCCAGAACTACTTCGTGGTTGTTCCATTTAAGTTATTAAATGAGCAACTCAAAAGTCAGTTGATAAATACTGCATTTTGCATGTTTGGAAAAATATGGTAACCCCACTTTTGGAGTTTCCAGTCTGCAGTCTATCTCATGGGTATGGGCTTGATTCAAGTGAAATAAAGGAAGTGAAGAGAAACAATATGACTTTGTGACAAGGCACTAGAATAAACAATATTTAATTAATAATATCTAATAAATGCAGGTTTCCTAGTTATTTTTTTCTGGATTTTAATGAATTTGTTACATAACCTTGAACAGTTCCTAGCAATTCTTGATCACATCCTCAAAAACAGAAATAAAGAGGTTTTCTCACCTTGATCAAACTCTTTAAAACTGAGGTTTTCTTCAATCTTGAGAAAGTTTATGAATAGTTGTATAAGACTGAGGATTTCTCTGAGTAGGTTTGGATGCAGACCAGCTGTTTCTGCTAGCTGTAGTTGCTACCTTTCTAAAATTATAGGTGGAATTCACAGTGTGTCACAGTAACATGTAACATGGCTTAGGAATGATGAATGGCAGGGCACTTTGCTGTATTAATTCTTTGACAATTAACACCAGATGTGGATCATAAACATTTATTCTGTGATAGAGAGTGTCTAATTTCTCCACAAGGAAACACTTCCATTGGAAAGGATCCAGTGGTGGGGATCAGGTGTAGCTTCCATGTTGGCCAAAATGTATCTGGGCTCTATTCAAGGAGGGAGAAGATTTTTGCTCTTCAGAATCTAATTCAGTAGCCTTCAGCCTCCCACTTATTTTATTTTACATAGATATTTTCTGATCCAGGACATGAAAAAAGTTCTGTCTTTGTTCTCATTTAACCAAGGGAACATAAGCATTTTATCTGTCTTAAAAACCTGATATTAGTTCCTGAACATCTAACAGCTTTTACTTGATTTCAATTATACAGTATTTACTAGTTACTGACACCTTTAAGCATTTGGTGTTTCAGAAGATACCTGTGCCATCAGTTTTTAGCAGAAGTGATAGAAATAAGTAGTTGTCTAGTAAGACGAAATTTATTTCTGAGGGACTAGCTCTTACATGAATAGGCTGACTGATGTTTTCAAGACAAAAAATAAGGAACCTTCATAAGTTGCTCTGGACTTTCCTTGCCCAGCTTATACTGGAACCCCAGCAGGTTTCATAGGAGACTGAATGATTGAGGTCATTCCCTAGAGAGTCCATGCAAGTGGACTGAGGAAATAAAAAACACCAGCCCAGAAGACTGGTGGATTTTTCCAGATTTTTCTGAAAAAAGAGCGGATTTTTTTACCAAGCAAGAGGAAACAAAAGCTGTTGGTAATTCATAAAAAGCTTTCAAAAGCTAAATGAAAAGCTTTCAAAATTATACACATTCTAGGGTAACATGACTAAGAATGTTTACCTTGATTTGTCCTTTTTAGACTCATCTAGCTGCCCTCAATTTATAGGAGGAATAAGAAAGAGCAATACTGGTTCCATCTTTTTTTTCTAACACTGAACTGCGATTTTAAGAAATATCTTGATAGATAAATACAAATTATATTTACCTCTCAATCCATAGTACTGAAAAAATGTTCTATGCTATAATCTTCCGTTTAGCTGTAGAAACAAATACAGTAGTGTCACATGAGTCTCTTAATCTGATACAACTGTATTTTACACCTCCATAGCTCTTACTTTTGCACAAAAGAAGTTCCTTACTGAGTCAAATAATTTCTACTTTAATATAAATCAAATACTAAAATTGTTGGAGTAGAGACCCTTTGCTGTTAGGTGTATTCAGTATGAAAATCAGATATGGATCATTCAGTTATATGGTAATATAAATAAAAATTGATTCTTATCTGCTTTCTTATTTTCTTTCTTATTCTTAGGTGGCTTCCATTTGTGTCCCAGGGTATAATCCATTCAGAAATTGAGCTGTACCCTCAAGGTAAGATTTATTGTAACTTTATGGATGTAAGAACAGTAATTAGTAATTGTTTTCCTCTGAAGAAATCTGGGCAGATTTTACACTGTTAATATCAGAGTTAACAACTTTGCAGTTTCCTTTGCTGTATTTCCAAGAGAACACAATTTATGTAATTGTTACAGGTGATAATGACAAAGTAATGAGGGAATGAATGAGAAAGAGTTTTCTTGTATTGGCTAGAAAAAACTAGCCAAAACTTTTTGATCTCTTCTTTCAAACCTTTTCTGTAATGCTAAATAATAGATCCTTCATTATTGGATTTTTTTTTTTTGGCAGAGTTTAAAAAAATCAACAGCTGAAAATGCTAGATGCAAATGGTAAATTCTGCTCTTGTTTTTTGATTTTAATGAAGACTGTTTCTGTTTCAGAACTAATTGCTTTACACATTTGTTGCCATTTGTATGTGTTTTAAAGCATTAATTATACCACACTACTTGAACATTTCAGTAAACTCTGAACTTCACATTTTAATTTAAACAATAAACAACTTTGTTTATGTTTTTTTTTTTATTCTGTCATTTTCCTTTCCACAATGTTACTTTTATTTCTGCTTCTATGAAAAAATCCTATTCTTCTAGTACGTGTTGGTGATCTATCTTAATTTCAGTTTTTTATAGATAACATTTTAAAACATAACTTTTTTTCCTGGCCTATATATAGGTTTGTTCTTAACAACAGTTTTTCCTTTTCTGTTTTGCTTGTGATTTCATATTTGTTCAGAATGACTTTTCTGCCCTTGCAACCAGAGCAGATTAAATTAAATTTCTTAATAGCACATTAGAATTTCTCAGCTGTGTGAAGTGCTTCATGCTGTAGGTTGAACAATGATCTAAAAGGCATAGTGAGAAAGTTTGAAAATGTTTATTCAAAATCTGTTGCATCAACCAAAATACTCATGAAGACCCAAATGCCTTGCTGTAAACCTTGTTCCTATGGCAAGTGGTAAATAATAAAATTTTTGCCCAGTTATTTTTCAAATCATATTGAAATCCCACCCTGTTATTTGCTTTATTTTGAATCACAAGTGTCTTTGTCCTTCTTCCTTCCTATGCTTTTTTTCAGCAGGCAGTAATTTGCTTTCTGTTCATCACTCTTTGTGCTTTAGCTGTTCTGCACACCTCACATTTGCATGGCCTGCCCTAAGAGCTCCTCGTTTCCATAACTCCAATTGGTCTGCACAGTCCTTTCTGCACCTACAGCTGGGTCTCTGGGCTGTGTCATTGAAGCTGTGCAAATGTCTCAGTCAGAGTGAGGCAGCCAAAAGCTTATGCAGCAAATAGCCTCTTGTTTGGGACACTTGGTAGGACATGGATCAGTAGGAAAGAGACTTGAAATTGTACATCCTACACCCAGAGGGACTTCTTCAATTCCTGATTTAGTGATTGATCTGAGAGTTTGTTCACTTTTTTCCCCATGAGCTTTTAAATATATCTCATTTTCATTCTGTATGACTTTATGTTAACAGAATTATTTTTCTGGGAACCACAACTTTCCAGTGTATTGTAATATTTCTAATAATCCAGAAAATTAAAAAGAAAAAAAAGAAGATATCTAGAAAGTCATCTGTGGCAAGATACCACTTTCTGATGTCCCCAGAGATGTACCTGGTGTTCGGCTGCACCTTTCCTGTATATATGCTAAATTAAAGCCATATCATAACACATTTATCTGTATTCTTTTCCCCTCAAAGTGTGTTCTTCTTCAGTCACTGAAGAACTATTTGTGCTCTACCTCATCAGAACAACCCCAGCTTTTTATGCCAACAAAAATTATGTTTTTGTAATACTTACTGTTTCCATTTTCTATTTGGAAATATGAAATGTAATGCAACGAGGATTTCTGGCATCGAATAGATTAGAAATTTAAGGACTCTTTTCCTATACCCACATTGTCTTGCAAACACAAGTCCTTTATAATTCCAGAAAAAAGGAACAAGCCTCAAAGTCAATATAGAGAAGTTCAAAACAAAACTCTTCTTAATCATGTTTTTGGGGAAGTTTTATTCTCTGTTTTACCTTCAGAGGGGTAGCTGTGTTCAAAATAATTTATAGACACCAAGCTTATCCTTGGGAGGCAGGAACTGAACTAGCTAGAAAATACAGCCTCAAGAGTAGCAACTGCATCATTCCAGAACCCCGTTGCTTGACAAAAGACAAACTTTAAGAGGGTAATACAATAGAAAGGGCCATCAAAAACACTTGAGGCATACTTAATCAGTGAACATGCCAAAAAGAAAATACATTTTATCTGCTTTAAAATGAATATTTGTTTCTGAATGGTGTTTGAAATTTTAGGAGGAGTAGTGGGTCATATTTTATGGTCTGCACCATTCTTCATAAGCCCTTGTAAATGGAATTGTCCTTATTTTCCAATCAAATGGTTCAAAGGAACTTTGTCTTTAGGAAATTAATATTATATTGTTTGAAAATGGAAAAGGCTGATTTTTTTTTGTAAACAAACTCTTTTTCTATGGGGTAGGGAGCCCTTGCCTTACTCTCTTTGTGTACTCTCTACCATCAGTGTAGAGAGGCTTTTAACTCTTCTAATTGATGTTTAGCCTTTCATTTTTTTGGTGCTTCGATTCTTTTATCAAGAAAGTGAGTCTATAGAGAAAGCTGTGAGGATGCAGATTTTCAAAGGCACAAAAGAGTTTCTTACAAGCTGGAGTCTGACAATTCTTGATAAAAATTGGATGGTTCACTTTGTTTGTAGAATTATAGAATAGTTTGGTATTGCTTTCAGGGGAACCCGGGGGCAGCCCGGCGTGCTGCTGCCCTCCTGGGGACAGTGTCCCGTCAGGGAAGGGNAGGGAGTGCAGAGGGCTCCTGAGCCAAGGGCTCACAGCCCTCCACAGTTTGGGTTGGAAGAAATCTTTAAAGATATCTAGTACAGCCCCTGACATGAACAGTGACGTCTTCCACTAGACCAGGTTGCTCAAAGCCCCATCCAACTTGGCTTCAAACACTTCCAGACATGGGACATCCATAACTTCTTTGGCCAATCTGTTCCAGTGTCTTACAATCCTTACCATAAAAAAATAGATATTCTTCATGTCTTATCTAAATCTACCCTCTTTCACTTTAAAGTCATTTCCCCTTGACATATCACTACATGTCCTTGTAAGAAGTCATTGCTTTTCTTTTGAGCCCCTTAATATATTGAAAAGCTGCCAATAAGCTCTGCCTTCCTTGAACCTTCTCTTCTCCAAGCTGAACAACAGCCTTTCATCACAGGAGAGGTGCTCCAGCTCCTGATCATTCTCATGACCCTTCTCTGGGCCTGTTTCAACAGGTCCACATCCTTCTCATGCTGGGGATCCCAGAGCTGGATGCAGTACCCCAGGTGGGGTCTCACCAGAGACACAGGGGGAGAATTCAATCCCTTCTCTCAATCTGTGGGCCAGGTTTGATTGGACAGAACAAATGAGCTCTTGCTGCTTTCTGAATTCCCAGCTGTGTGTTTATGTGTATTTAAAATTCTATCACCTTCCCAAAGCAGACATCAGCTACACCTCTAAAGACTTGGAAAACAGGAAATCAAACTTCCTGCTCCAGTTCAATTTTTGTGGGGCAAATTACTGAGTGATGATGAGGCTGGCCCAAGATAAATACTTCTGTCAGACAACAGATTTAAATCATGCAGGCATTACCAGACAGCTTTCTACTAAGAAAACTGCAGTGTACGCTATGGCATTTATTTATAAGATGACTGTGGGCTGGTATTTCATTTATTGTTTGCCTTGAACAGAATGAATTTAAGTCACTAAGTGGAACTTGTTTCACACAGACAAAAGCTGCAATCAGTGAGGGGTAGAGAATCATACAATCCCAGCTTTACAGATGTAGAAATGCATCTCACAATTATGAATTGTTCTTCTTAAAAATAAGATTTATATTAAGCTGCTTTTGAATATTTAAATCACTTGTGGACATTGTATGGGAGCAGAGATGACATTTTAGTGTCAGGGAGATTTATATAAATTGGTTTTCCAATGAGCCCTAATCTAGTTCAGAATTTTCTATAAAACCTTTTTTTTTCATGTTGATTTCAATATTATGCCTCCATCCAGGCAAATGCAGCTCTGCTGATGTGTCACATCAACCTAAAATGAGAGGAAATTGTACTTACTTGGGACACTTAAACATTTTTTCTGTTGCATTTCTTGGTTATATTGCTGGATGTTGGTCTGCTTCTGTGCTGACCCTCAGGGTTATGGCTAGAAATCTCACTAAGCCCTGTGTTCATATTTCTGGCTTT
The DNA here is from genome assembly GCA_013399225.1 of Rhipidura dahli. Classification (NCBI taxonomy): domain Eukaryota; kingdom Metazoa; phylum Chordata; class Aves; order Passeriformes; family Rhipiduridae; genus Rhipidura; species Rhipidura dahli. Next base: position 112,575 of record VXAC01002263.1, read on the forward strand.
AGTCCACTGCAAACCGCCTGGATCCTTGATCCCTAACTTGCTTAAGACAAGCTTGAATGATGTAGTATTTGGCCAATCCTCCATTGCCTCTCCCAGTATCGTTACCTCTTAGGTGCATTTTAGTCACAGTCCTTAGGCCAAACCATCTTTGACCTTTATATCTTTCAAATAAACTGCTTCATATAAGTAACATTTTTAAAAGCATTTTGATTTTGGTTTTACTTCACAGAAGGAGACTGGAAGATAACTGTAGTCACTGGGGATTTGGAAACAGCTGGCACAACAGCAACAGTATCCCTTTACACTTATGGGGAAAACAAAGCTTCTGGTGCTATTCTTCTGGGTTCTGGGAAACAGCAGCTGTTTAATCCCAACTGTGAAGACACACTTAAGGTATAGTATGGCTGTTATATAAACACCAGAGAATTCAAAACATATACAAAATAGCTTTTCTTAAAACTAGACAATAGAGATAATAAAAAAAAGACTCAAAGAAACATGTAGGGATCATTAGGTATTTCTGAGGGAGCAGCTGACTTTCACAACAGTGAGTTTGGAATTGGGAAATTTGTTCAGAACTGCATCAGGCAGACATGCCTCTCTCATGATCTGCTTCATACCTGCATCTTCTTGATGTGCTACTTTACACCAGTTGTTCATTTGAAGAAGTGAAAAGAACTTTCTTTGCATTTATGTATTAAGATAGTCCTGGTTATGGCTTGTTTTGCATATCTATCTTTGGAAGGTCCACTGTAAATTCTTCCATGAACTTCCTCAGATTTCCACTGAAGCACACTCTTGTGTGAACTTTTTTTTTGAAAAAAGCAAGAGTTTGGAAAGGGAGGCTGGCTAGAAACCAGAGGTAAATCACACAGATCAAGCCGATTTGTGCTTTAAACCAGTGCTTTCCTGCTTCTCCAAGCAAATGGAGACATTTCTCTCTAGTGACAAAAGAATCTCTGAGATGTGCTTCAGAAACATCACATTTCTCAAGACTTCTATAAGATCCTGTAATTCCTGCCGTTTCCTCTAGTTCATGCAGTTCCTCAGGAAGGACTCTACATGATGAAGTAGTTAAATATGTGATATGTCACTTAGGTTTAAATAATTTATGCATAATAAACAGATGATGGGGAATCAGTGACTGATAGGACAGAAAGTATCTTTTGATACCAAAATCAGCCAGGCATAAACTTTCTGGCACAGTTTTTTTAAAAGGAAGTGTTAACTGATGCGGGAGGCTGCAAGAGGTGAGCGTAATACAATGGAAACAAATAAAACACAATCATGCCTCACAAAACCAATCAAAATACCATATAATTTCAAAACCCCTTTAGTCACATATACAACTGTAAGAAATGACAGAGAAATGGCCCAAAAAAAGAGAATGAGACCAAACTGTACTGGATTGGCTCAACTGAAACAGATAGTCTGATAGAAAGCACAGTTAACAGTGTAGTAACTTGGATACCTAAAAGTATACAATAAATATTCCATAAAGTTAAAAATAATGAAAAAAGGAAGTTATTAAAACCCAAATAAATCAACTGGTGCTCCTTTACATCCTCCTGAGATTTCATTCTAGAACTTGATTTTGGTGTTGCTTGTACTGCTGCATAAAGCCAGTAACTTCATTAACCCTGGCTATCTCTGATTAATGTTTGTGTAAATGAAATTAAAAGCTGGACAAAGTTCATTATAACACAGGTATAATGTAACAAGGCTATTACCCTTGGAGATTTCCATGTGATGGCAGTACATGAAATTCACTGAAGGTAATTTACAATTGTGTGATGGGGAGAGTTCTTGTTTCTGACTGGAGTCCGGGGTTCTAGGCTTCCACAGGACAGTCATATGTACTCTGCACAACATTTGCCCTTGTGTCTTAGCAATTCTTCCTACCAGGTGGGTATGTAAAGGATAAACAATATGGGACCAGGAAAGAAACCAGAATTTAAATCTGATGGATTTCCATTTCTGCCCCGAATTGTTCCTGCATGTTCAAAGAAACTACTTCTGGGCTCTGGTTTTCTGCTTCTGTTACTATTCAGGCACAGTTTTTAGGGCATAATTTTTCTGTTGAGAGTCATTCCTCCTCCAGTAGAGGGATATCAATCTACCATAACTTACAGCTTTCATCACAGCTCTGATGTTTCCTGCATCTTCCTCTGGTGTCATCACAGTCCCTGAATATTTCTCAGTATTTCAAAAATACTGATTTTGGAAGAATGCTGAGTTGCTCAAGACACCGGAGCTTTAATTATATTGTAAATTATATTCTCTGGAGCCCTGTATTCTGCACCATCATTCTTTGAAACATGGCGAATTATCTCTTATGACTATACACACTGTTTGATAAAGAAATTATTTTTAAAAGTATTCTTTTAATGTTTGGTCATGCCAAATATTCCCTTCTGTGTCAAAGAGAGCCAAGCAGAAGACGTAAGCCTATTATCTTCTGTAAAAGCCAGCTGCGATCTCTCAATTTTTATTACTTCCATACATAATAATTCCATACCTTCGGGTACAAGTTCTGCTGTCCTAGTAATAATGAAGTGAGTAAAAACACTGACTGGTTCAGTAGATCTGCTTTCAAAATACTGCTTGCTTTAGTGATAGTGGCAGGACTTAGCATTTCTTTAACAAGATTTTTTTCCGTTATTTGCTTTGTAAGTTTGCTTCGTTGTGAGCTCTTCAATCTCTTTAGGGCAGTGTTGGTTTTATGAAGCTCAACACATTGTCAATTTTGTCTTAAATAACACTATATTAAACTACTAGAAGTGCTGGAATTTTTCCTAAGAAATCTCCAAAATCTTCAGTTTAACCTTATATTTTGTGGTTGGTGGCTGTCTTTGTAAGGAAGGTAGTTTTTCCATGTTTGCTAGTACAGAGCATGAAGTATGCATGATATTTTAGGAGCATTGGAAACTGAAATCCATCCCTGGTGTGAAATTTTCTGCATGAGCTCATTTTTCTAACTTTTAAAGCTGGTGCCGCATCCATTTACACGATTTAGAGTTTCTTCATCTGCATAAACAATCCTTTAAACATTTCTATGGTTTGGGGCAAATATCAGAAAGTAATATAGGGAGATGGAAAGCAGGGGTCCTACTCATACTTGCACAGATATTAATAACCATAAATCTTAATAAGTAGTGCTCCTATGATGATACTGTTTAAGTGTTAAATACAGTCTTTTTCCCTCCACTTTACTTTGTTTGTTAAGAGTTGTGTTCATCAGGTGTGCCTTTATGCTGTACTGCCTCTCAGGAATGTGTTACACTTAGAACTTCATTTGTTGCTTTTCATTTCGATTTCCTCCTATTTAAATAAAATTATCAGTCATTTTGAACAACCTATACATGAATAATTAAACTCCTTTCTTTAGAATCAACCCTAGAAACTAAGAATTTGTTGTGTTTCACTGTGAGTCTTTTGTTCCTGTTCTCTGGATCCATAGTGATTCTTTCATCAGTCAAAATTGAGATCTCCAAAGTCAAATGAGAAACAGTGAGAAGAAAACTAAATGTTGTAAAAATAGGTTGAAGCAAATCCATTTTCATGCTTTTGCTCATGATGTTCAAATAAAAGAGGCTGAAATGAGCTCAGTTAGAATCCTTCCAGAGTGGGAAGATTGCAAAAGTGAATATAAGTACTAATGTATCTATCCACTCTCTTAACCATGGGACTGACAATGACTAAAAGCTGGACATCACCTGTGTCCTGCTGTTTTCCAGCTGTCCCTGTTTTCCATAATGACCATTTAGGTCCAGAACTTAGAGAAGCTCAGGCTTTAATCAGATATGCTTAAGACAGCATAAAGCAGTCACACTCATGACTGTTACTCCACTTGAAACTTTCACTGCCTGTGAAATGCGTGTGATAACAAGATGCACCTCATTCTTTACTGAGATAAAAGGGAGAAGTATGTAAAATGATCTTCACCAGCTACAGGCTGTGCATTAAACAAAATTTAGCCTGTTCCAAGAAACAACACAGGAGGATTGTAAAGAGCTCACAAAAAATCTTGGAGAAAAGCACAGCTCATCTCATCTTTGAGAAATGGGAGTAGGGAATGTGGTGCTACTTGTTCAGTAATTAAGCAGTATGTACTGCAGTAATGACTGTGTGTATATATACATGTATATCATACTTGCTGTTGGCATAATTTAATTAACCCCACAGTAAAAGAAAAGTTCTCCCAGAGCTTGAGTGGACTGAAAAGGAAGTGTTTTGTGAGCAGTATTTGTTTACCCAGTCTATTTTTGTGACTAAAGCAAGTGTGATCTAGGAAAATATAATGCTGATCTTTGTGTGGCCTTTAATCCTATTCCTTACATGTCTATATCCACCCTTTTTCATGACACTGCTATGTTTCTATGTGAGCACCTGTGACATACTCTAATTCTTGAGTTAGTGTGCAACTGTGCCAACTTTTTTGGGCACAATTAACAAATTGGTTGAATTCAGACATCTGGAAAAAGCAAGCAGCACGGGTGGACCCTGGGTACTGTGCTGGTAATAACAGTTATTGTATTTTTGGCAACAGTTATTAGCTGCACGTCCACAGTTAAAAAATATCATCTACTTCCAAAGATTTCTCTATTATATGCCTATGCTGTACAAATTAAACTAATGCAGTCAATGACTTTTCTTTCTTTTGGGAATCCAGCTGCTGTACATGACTTCTCTGAAATTCAGTTAATGAAGTGGCCTTATATGAAATTAATAACTGTCTGTCAAGCATATTCTCTGGTGGGTGTGTTAGACATTGGGATTTTTGTGCAGCTGCCTCTGAAGAGTTGATTTATCCAAATGATTTTCATGCTAGCCTGAGTTTATCTCAGAGAAATTGCAGGATACTTTCTGCACAACAGGAAAGCAGTGATATTATTTTGCTTATTCTAGTATATAAAAGAGAAATGGAGTCATTACATATAATTTTTCCATCCTTTTATGGAAGTATATTTTCACTGAACCTTTTCTTGTTCAGTCAAGGAACTTCACTTTTCACTTAGTTAAACATCTTAAGTACATGAAAATAGGTCATACCGACTCCACTCAAAATATCACAAGTGTGCTAGGAACCAAAAAGTGTGTTTGCACAGCTCATTTAGAAATGGATTTAAAATTTAGTCCTTGCATCCTCTTTAGGAAGAACTTCTTGCTGATAAACCTGGATTTCAGTTTATGGTTAGAGACAAATTGTAAAATACGAGCTTTGTTAACTTCAGTTTCAGAAAGTAAGGCCGAGTTGTCTAATGCACAATTTAATGAAAATGTTTCCATTGCCTTTGGTAAGAAGATGAGTTAGTTCCGTGCTTGTGCAAAAAATACATAGTAGCAATGAGCAAAGGATCTAGGTGCATTGACTAGCAGGTCAGTCTAGTTTAACTGCTTGCAAACATCTAGAATATGACTAAAGCAAAGATGCTGTGTGTGAAAACATGGCCCTTTTGAAAGTGGTGGACAGTTTTTTCAATAATTTGTACTGGTACTTGTACTATGAAATATGATGTGTTGATAGTATTGCCTGTAACAATGAAGAAAAAGGCTGCAAAGACAATAGAATTACCACCACTGTTGTAGTCACAATGGTATTTTTAAGGTTATTAAGTGCTGGCAGTCTGTCACATAAGCAAGGTCTAAATGAGGTCCATCCTCTTTAGAAATTATTACAGAACTGGTTAATGCATCACAAGGAGTTTCACAATCAACCAGCAAGCTAACCATAGATGATGATTCAGGTGTTTTGTGAAATATTTTTCTGGGAAGAGGTTGGCACTTGTAGAAGATCTCTCTAACAGACCATTCCTCAGAAGATCACCATACCTGATGTTTGTGGTATCAGATTCTTTTACCCCAATCTGTGTTTCCATGGCCTTGTTTGTTACCACTGCAGTTTAGGTTTTATTTATGTTCTATATGGGGATGGTGTTAGCCACATCATAATGGAATTTGAATTTCCCTCCATGTCCAAACTCTACTACATCATTAAAATTGATAATTTTTGATCTCTCAGTTTAATTTTAGACAAGTAGCAACTAACCCAAAATGAACACAAAATTTTAGAACAAAATTTACAGAATTTCAGTGTTATGCATTTTCCTGAGGATCTCAAAATATATGAAGAGAATTTTGCAATAACCCTGTAAGAGACATGTAAATGTTGTGCTTGTGGTTTAGTTGAGACAGGGAAGCAAAAAGGGCTTGTGAATTTTGTAGTGTTTTTCATGAAGCCTAAAGCAGATCCAGGAATAAAATCTAGCTGCCTGATTTTCAGAGCGATGCTTTAGTCCTGGAACTCCTCCTTTCCTCTTTGGACGTTCATTGCAGGTCTATCAGAATGGCTGTTTCCATATAAAGAGGAATGTTACTTTTGCAGCTGTGGTGCTGGAACATCATGGAACAGCCAGACCAAGGTTTTTGTAAGCATGTTGTTTATGAGGGCAACAAAGTCAACTTTGTTCTACAACTCTTTACAAAATGCCCTGGCTGTGAAAGCAGATTTCTAAATGCCAAGTTGTGCTCAAGTCATGCAGAAGTTCAAGGCAATTTATTCAACACAGGGAGGGAAGAAGCAACCTCAAGACACTGCTTATGTTGTCAAAAGAATATCGTTAGCTCTACTGCATTAGGAGAATATTTTCCTCTGCATTTCACTGCAAGAGCAGAATTTGATATACATTTGACAGGATTCCCATTGACAAAAACTAACGTGTTAGCAAGTCAATACCACTGAGAGACTAATGTTATATCTGATCTGACATCAAGATGAATTGTTCCAAGCACCAAAAATGCAACTTGTACTGAAAATAAATTTGTAATTTATTATCTTTCAGAGCATCAAATACAGTTGATTTCCCCTCTGCCATTGCCTAATTTCCACCCAAGAATAAACATTACTTTTTCCCCTAAGATCACTAATAAACAATTATTCAGAAAGAGAATATTATGCAAAAATATGAAGCATATTACTAACCACGCTATCAGATAGGCAGTGTTCTGAGCTATTTTTGAGACTTTTCAGACTCAGAAATATGCCATTATCTGTAAGTCCAGCATACCCGTAACTCCACCACTACCTTTCCAAAAACCTTTTAATTTGTGAGTCAACTAGACAAGGATGCTTTATACTGTTCCTCCCCTTAACTGAAAGCAAGCAAATATACTTGGCTTGAAACTGGGCAAATTTAGCACATGGTCATAACATTCTTGTGGCTATATAACAGCCACCTTTAGAGTGTGAATGTTAGGGAAGGATAGGAAGTATAGAAAGACAAAAGGTCATACAGGTTTAGAGATGCTAAACAGGACTTCAATGAATCTAATTGAACTAGTTGCAACTAGATGCATCTCCTGGAGAAACCCAATGGTCCAGACAGAGCTTTCTGTTCTCAATTGATTTTTCTTGAAACTTCATTTGATTAGGTTTGATGGATTGCTCTGTTGCTTATCCAGTAACAGGAAGTCCCAGCATTCTGATGTGGAGATGAATGGGTTTTATCATTTCCCTCTCCTTTTTCAGATTATTTCATATTTTGGTTTTTTTTCCTCCCCCCCCTCCCTTTTTTTTTGATCAGCTCTCCCACATGTGCTTACTTTTGCCATATTTTCTCCAGTTGCACCAGTGGTCTGCCAAACATCATCTACTTTGTGGCCAGCAGGTCAAGGGAGTGGATTCNTGTATATATATATATATATAAACTATATATATACACTATAGATATGCAGGATTTGCTTTATCAATGTTTCAGTTTGCTTCATAGCCAAATGTCTGATCAGATGCTTCAGAAATTGAAAGAGGCTCTTTGGCAGAGTTTCCTGGTCCTGAACAAGAATCATGGCAATGATTGTTGTATACAGTAATCTGTGATGGCTGTGATGCTTCTCTTTCAGCAGGGTTTAAGCCAGAATTTAATGGATGTGAGGTCACAAGGTATCAGTGTTTTATATACTAAATTGCCCTTTAACACTTCTGCACCACAAATAGCAGTCAGTGTGTGCATCTCGGGAGAGCACCACCTTTGTTGTTCACCAATACCATACTGGACTCAGTTTGTAATAAAGGTTGAGAGTTCTAATATATTTTTATATTTATTTGCAAGGTAACTTCAGCAATCCCTTGCCTACTGCAGAGGTCTCTGTTTTGCAGCTGAGTGGCAAATTTTTTAGGGAAACTTATCCTATGTCCTGGCTACATTTGTGGCTAGTTTCAGAGTGCTTTTTATCTGTTGCAGTAATTCTGCTGTGAGTATTAGCAACATATCTTTGTTGTACACGGTTTTATTGCATTATTGCTATAATTGTATCTTCAGTTGGCACATCTTACTTTAACATACTGTTTTAATATAGCAAAACCTACTACAATGCTCATAAGTGTGACTCTATTCAGACTTTTTACTACTAGCATACGTGTCATGCTCTCTCCCTTTGAAACAGAGTTGTGCCAGGCTTGCCTCAGGGATATTTGTTTCCTTTTTGTTTTGATGTGCAGTGGTACAAAATTACTTTAACAGTAAAGGAAATTACTATTTTTTTCTCTTATACTTGGTGATTTTTTTTTCCCAATTACCATGACCTTTCAAACACAATGATAAAAAAGTTTAAAAAAAAAAAAAGTGGTTAACCCTGCTTTTGTGCTTAGATTCCTGCCATCAGCATTGCCCAAAATACTTCTGCAACCCAAAACTTAGTGGGTCTTATTTCAAGGCTGCAGTATTCAATGTGACACAGTCATGTTTTATTGTTTAAATGTTCTGCAGTGTGGCATCAGCACTTACAGAAACAGTCAACACTGACACCAGTGCACATAAAACCAAGAGTCAAAGAGAAAAGGAGCAGACTGATAAGTGGTAGGAATAGTTAACAGAGCTCTGCTGATGGTGACTGTATGGACTCGTATTATTTTGTGTAGCAATGACTGAACTTATTTCTGCTTGTTAAAGTATTTGTCTAAAAATAGAGATTTACATTATAATACCAGAAACTGGATTTTGTGAAGAGAGCTAGAAAGAGACTGGATTGTCTGAGCCCTTTACTCACTTTAAATAATGCANCTAGGGCCTCCAGCATAAGAAGGAAATGGATCTGCTGGAGCACAGCTGGAGGAGAAGGACCAGGAGGAGGTGTCCATGGTGTTTGCAGGGGAATTCACCTGGAATCATATGTCCCATCTTAGACCTCCTTCTGAAACAAAATATCCACTTTAGCATATGATAAATACGATAAATTATAAATCATACACGATACATCAATATAATTTAAAAAGTTATATCTTCACTTTTGAGCCAACTCATACTATTTATATATATATGTATATATATATATATATAAACTATATATATACACTATAGATATGCAGGATTTGCTTTATCAATGTTTCAGTTTGCTTCATAGCCAAATGTCTGATCAGATGCTTCAGAAATTGAAAGAGGCTCTTTGGCAGAGTTTCCTGGTCCTGAACAAGAATCATGGCAATGATTGTTGTATACAGTAATCTGTGATGGCTGTGATGCTTCTCTTTCAGCAGGGTTTAAGCCAGAATTTAATGGATGTGAGGTCACAAGGTATCAGTGTTTTATATACTAAATTGCCCTTTAACACTTCTGCACCACAAATAGCAGTCAGTGTGTGCATCTCGGGAGAGCACCACCTTTGTTGTTCACCAATACCATACTGGACTCAGTTTGTAATAAAGGTTGAGAGTTCTAATATATTTTTATATTTATTTGCAAGGTAACTTCAGCAATCCCTTGCCTACTGCAGAGGTCTCTGTTTTGCAGCTGAGTGGCAAATTTTTTAGGGAAACTTATCCTATGTCCTGGCTACATTTGTGGCTAGTTTCAGAGTGCTTTTTATCTGTTGCAGTAATTCTGCTGTGAGTATTAGCAACATATCTTTGTTGTACACGGTTTTATTGCATTATTGCTATAATTGTATCTTCAGTTGGCACATCTTACTTTAACATACTGTTTTAATATAGCAAAACCTACTACAATGCTCATAAGTGTGACTCTATTCAGACTTTTTACTACTAGCATACGTGTCATGCTCTCTCCCTTTGAAACAGAGTTGTGCCAGGCTTGCCTCAGGGATATTTGTTTCCTTTTTGTTTTGATGTGCAGTGGTACAAAATTACTTTAACAGTAAAGGAAATTACTATTTTTTTCTCTTATACTTGGTGATTTTTTTTTCCCAATTACCATGACCTTTCAAACACAATGATAAAAAAGTTTAAAAAAAAAAAAAGTGGTTAACCCTGCTTTTGTGCTTAGATTCCTGCCATCAGCATTGCCCAAAATACTTCTGCAACCCAAAACTTAGTGGGTCTTATTTCAAGGCTGCAGTATTCAATGTGACACAGTCATGTTTTATTGTTTAAATGTTCTGCAGTGTGGCATCAGCACTTACAGAAACAGTCAACACTGACACCAGTGCACATAAAACCAAGAGTCAAAGAGAAAAGGAGCAGACTGATAAGTGGTAGGAATAGTTAACAGAGCTCTGCTGATGGTGACTATATGGACTCGTATTATTTTGTGTAGCAATGACTGAACTTATTTCTGCTTGTTAAAGTATTTGTCTAAAAATAGAGATTTACATTATAATACCAGAAACTGGATTTTGTGAAGAGATCTAGAAAGAGACTGGATTGTCTGAGCCCTTTACTCACTTTAAATAATGCAGTACTGAACTCAATAAAATTTCACTAGCAGACTACTCCATATACTTTTGCTGTGTCTCTGACATTCATTGTATATTAAGGCTTCGTTTTCCAACAAAACCCATTACTCTCAGCTATGTTAGCTGCACATTTAGCTTGCATGCCCAGTGTAAGAAGGATGGCTAAATGGCAACAGTGTAATTTGTTTTTAAAACCAGATTTTTTTTTTTTTTATTTATTATTGCAGGTTAATCTCAGAGGCCTTGGGCAGCTATATAAAATCTGCATTGACCATGACAACACTGGAAATGATCCCAGCTGGTACCTGGAGGAAGTCAGGCTTGTAAGAGTAGTTCCTCTTTCTGATTAAGAGATTTGCCTCCCCATAGAGAGCTGGCTTTCCAAAGACAAGGATGAAGGTGATATGTGAAGAGAAGTGGCAACAAGAAACCCTGCAGAGGAGCTTTTGCCATGTACGTGCTCAGTATTTTAGATCATGTGTTCACTCCCCATATCCTGTGATTATATGGCAGTTTTTCATGTTTCCTCCAGGGCAGCCTGCCCAAAAGCCAGTGAAACCATGAAGCAATCCCTTCCAGACAATTTCTAGCTCCAAAGGAGAGGGAAGTGATCGTTTAATCCCATTCCTGTCCTTCCCAAAATCAGAAGGATAGATGTGGCCTGGGTATCTTACCCTATAAAATTTTTGATTTCTCAGAATGCCCACACATCACTGGTAAATACTGCTCTTTAGAGACAGACATCAGGCAGGAAATCAAGGTATGTAATGTCATATGATATCCAGTTCCTTTTAGCAAGTTCCATATGATCCTTCCTAGTCCTGTATAAAACATACTTTTCCAGAAATCCATGATCTGAATCATCACACACGTGTTTTTCAAATCAGGCTTGAGTCACAGCCATTCACATAGAAATTGTTAGCTGCAGGGTGACACTTTGGAACTTCAAGGTTTATGACAGCTTTGATGCACTTTGTTCTCTTCAAGTGAAGTGGGAAATAGCCCATCATATAAGGCAGTTATTTAAAAAGTTCTGGGCCTTTAGAGAGGAATAGGGATTCAGTATAATCATTATGTGTGATTTTTATTTTTTAATAGATTCTTTTTACATTAATAGAATGACAGTGATGCAGCTGATGGCCAATAATGTCTGACAGTGGTAGGTCTTACACAGATAGGTGCTACCATTTAGCAAATTGGATTCAAACTAATGCAGTGAATTTTGCAAGGTGTCTGGGATTCAACAGAAAAAAAGATCATCATGCATTTAGTGACAATCAGATAATTTCAGAAGAAAATATGAAAGAAATGAAAACCCCTAAGTCAAAAGAATATAGTTCTCTGAAAAAAATATTAAGTCTGTGATGTGTGAATGTTTTATTACAGAGGACAGAAGGTGCTTAGAAACATGTATGACCCAGCTCACATTTCTGCTTTACTCTTTTTTTCTTCATAGTTTTTTTTTACAGAATAGTTACTGTCTTCAATAAGAGATTTCAAAAAATGGGATGGATCAGGATGAACCAAGTCCTATGATCACTGGCATGTACCACAATACCATATGCCACTCACAGTGACATATATGTCATTTACTGGTGCATTAGAAAAATATGCAGAAGCTAAATAAGTTGCATGAACAATCAATTCAGCATCAATAATTCAAATCTGCATTATGCAGTCTGAAAACCCATTCATAGAAAAGTACTAATGTTCTGGTCAATGCACACTATTTATGTATTTGTATATGAAAAATCGAGTCAGTTCTAGGAAAGGCTTGGAATATATTTAAAATGGCATATTTATTTAGTCTTTAATCATTGTATTACTGCATATTTCCTTGTGTTTACAGGAATATTATCTTTATTAAAATATATGTTTCAAGTATGTAAGAAAAGATACATTTCCAAAAGAACTTGGAAAATTCCCAAAACTTTAAGTTTTACTAATTAGTTATTGATTTTAGGGACATTTAAATTGAACATCAATACAAACTCAGCAAGGAGTTCAAAGTATTTCCTATTTATTTTCTCAAGAACAAGCAAATGAAACACTATCCATTTTCATTTCCCATTTAAAAGCTAATTGCTTACAAGTGCTGAACAAACCACATCAAGTCACTTTCTCCAGCAGAAGAAACTGCATCATGCTAATTACTTAAAGAAGTTTTGATATGATTTAGTAGTTTGTATTCTGTACTTTCAATTTAATCTGTTATCTTCTGGTGAGACTAGATTTGCTTAAGTGTAAAAGTCATGTGCTGGAAACTTTAAACAAAGTGAACGAATGTAAGCTAAGCACAGAAGGCATTGGTCTTTTAATTGCTGTTTTCAAACACTTACCTCATTGCTCAGCTTCCCTCTTACAAGAAAGGGTAATTTTTCCTTATTCTTTTTCTCACTTTTCTCAACCACAGTTTTCTATGCAATCAATATGGATCCAAAGCCTTGGAACAGATTTTTGATTCCTCAGCTTTCTTTTTTTGCTAGCATCTTGTCTTAAGATATGAATTTATTTCCTGAATCTGTTAGCTTTTCCTTACCTTTCTCTCTGAACTTTCTTATTTTCCATTCATATCTCTCACCTTGGTAACCCCTCTTAGTTTTTCTGACTGTCCCTCAGCCACCTAAAAATATTGACACTAATCTGGTCTCCTACTCCAAGTGTTGTTTTCACTTCTTCCTCAATCATCATACCAGTCTCAAATTCCTTCCCTAACTCAGGTTTCTTGTCCCTCCAATGCATGTCTGCCTTTGTCTTCCCTTTTCTTATTTTTTCTACATTGCCAAGGCTTCTGGGTCAGTGGCTCCTGTTTCTCTTCCTTTTACATCTTCTCTTTTGCTTTTCCAGCCCTGGAGATTTAGAAAACTTCACCTAGTCTATCTTTGAAGTTGTCCCTGAATTCAGCATGCTGTTGAACTGGGTGATCCCTGGAGGTTTGCTCCAACTTGATTTGTTTGGTTTTTTTTCTGTGATTCTTCTATGCAGTATTGTGCTTCTTTTCCTTTATTTTTTTTTTTTTCCTTATTTTCTTTCTGGCAGTTCCAGATACATTTAGTTTACCAAAATTTAAAAGTATTGGATTTTTTACTTGTTGCTCTTTTGATTTGGTTTCATCCCCTTGTTACACTGTGACGAACAAAATAAAAGTTGTTCAGCTATTTTCTAAGTAGATAGGTATTGGAAATTAGTAATCATGCCCCGAGCTGAGTAAATCTTAAGTTTCACTCAAAGAAAATAAGAGAGAAGATTTTGAGTGCTTTTGTCTTATCTTTATAACCCAGGAGTACCAGGGGAATCAGAGGAGATGTGGCAGCTCAGGGTGGGTCAGTGAGGCTGCCACAGCTGCATGGCCCCAGGTCCGACCAGCAGCGAGGTGCAGCACGTTCCCAGTCAGCACCCACAGAGAGCACAGCAATGTGCCACACACCATGGCCAGATGCACACATCACCCAGGCACACAGAGCAGCTGCCCAAACACAGCACCAGCAGCCTCATCCTGCTCCCCTCTCTGGCTGAGCAGGATGGATGTCCAACAGTGGGGCTGTAGATGAGTGTAGATGTGTTCAAGGCTCACACAAGCAGCTGGGCTCACACACCCTGTCTGTTCTGCAGTTGCCCCTGGATCCCAGTCTTCCTGGTTGCTGGCAACTGGACATATGACCCCCTGAGGCCACAGCCCTGCTGCAGATGCTGGTACAGGCCATTTCCCTCATGCCCACTCCAGCAGGTCTCACCCCTAAAGGTACCCATACCTCAGGGTGTCTCTGGCTTCTGAGAAAGACTCCCATGGTCCCTCTAGCACTCAGCTGCTCATGTGGTCTTGCACTCAGAGACATGGACCTCTGACCCCTGGTCCCACCCCACTCACTGACATTTTTATTCCCTTCAGTCTCTCCACTTGCTGCCATGCAGGACTCCAAGTCCAGTTGCTGGTGCTTGGACTCCCTATCCACACATGCACACACACACACAGAGAACAGATGTGATCTATTTTCTTGCACCAGTTCCTCCCCAAGTCACCTAGATCCATCTAATTCCCTGCCTTTAGTTCCTCTCCTAAACGTCTCATAAGTCCTCTGCATTGCCAAATGCTCTTCTCCTCTGCCTTATATTGCATCTGACACCCTTGGGCATCAAACCTCATCAGTATGATAGATGCTCCAAACTGTCTCATTGGGCTGGGTTTCATGCCCAGACTGAGACTCCTGGGACAGCCCTGCAGGGGCTGGAAGAGGGTTCCCTTTGTCTAAGTCTCTATGGGTTCCCACCTGCCCATGTGCACCTGGGATTGTGGAGATGGGCTGGCAGTTCCTGTGATGGACCTGGGAGAAGCCAGAGTAGGGTGTTACCTGGACTGCCCCCTGCCTGTATTCTTCTGTACATGTGCAGACCTTTATCACACATCCTACCATGGGCTGTCTTCAGATTTGGCTGAACTTTTGTTCTAAAGGGGAACCTGAGGCAAGAGGTATTGAATTTTCTTACTGCTGTGTTTATGTGAACATAAATGTCAGATGAGGATATAAATGGGTAAATGTGTCCTGTTCTTGTTCACATAAACAAGGAATAACTGTACTGAGATGAGATAAAAGACAAATACTGAGACTGAGGCAGGAAAAATTCCAGCTCCAAAGATTTAGTATTCTTTTCCACTTGGAGAAGTGTGCAGGGAAATACAGAAGGTTAGAAGGTGGCCACTGACTGAAATAGTGCAAAAGATGACCAAAGCAAAAGGTAATAACACAAGTAATGTCACTACATATTTTTATCCCTGTTTTATCACTCAGGAGGCACCAACTACATAGGTAAATAGTCAAGCTTCTCTTCTTTATTGTAAAATTCATGAGCAAGTGTTTTTTGAAAACTGATAATTTTCTTTCATGTCATGAAGAATACATATTTTAGACTATTGCTCCAAATAGTGCTAGTGGAAATTAGATAGCATTTAGTGGGGATTAGAGTGAGAACTGTAATTCTAACTGAAATGTCCTAACCTGATATTGTTTTTATATTTTTGTCTTCTAAATTAATATATGCACCACTAAATTATATATGCACCACTTCTGAGAAACATAGTCCCTCTTAACCAGTGTCAGCCATTAAATTTCTTTTTCTCATTTACCCTTAATGCTGCAGTAACCTAAATCTTTGCCTTTCTGTCATGGCAAAATGCCAAACACCCTTTGTGAAACCCAGATAGTAAATACCAAGTGATAAAACCAGAAGCACAACCTTCCTGTTTGAGAGATCGAGCCCAAATGACCATTTCATTCAGGCTGGCATGTCATATGGAAAAAAGGCAAAACCTGGAGCAACACTGTGCAAAACCATTCTGTGATCTTCGTCCACCAGCATAAAGGGAGGACTGAACAGTAGCACTTGGACAATTTTAATGTTGTGTGTCATTTAACATCTGTCCAGGTTTTGTGCTCTTTGGGTAGTTTGTCTGTTTACACTGGCAGCCTGGTGGGAGTGCATTTGCTTAGTGAAGCGCTTGGTACTAAAAACCCACTCAGTTAGGTGTCCAATGTCCTCCTCATGGGAGTTTAGAGGGAAGTTACCTCAGCCTTGTTCTCGTTTGCTCCCACAGATTGACTGCCAGTTTGTGTCAAGATTGTCATTATTGTGTTTGTGGAATGTGTTATTTGGTGTTGTTTCATCCAAGAAGAACTTAGTTCTCTGGTCTAAAACCACTCCATGCTGCACACCAGAAAGAAGGAAGGAGAGCCAACTGGGACATTCCGTGGTGCTGTAGGCAAACCAGTGTCATTAGGCACAGACAGCTGCAGATCTTCAATTCATTTGCTCTTAGCTAGAATTCTCAAATAATGACTGTACTTTTCTTTTAGTAGAATTACTTTGAAAAGAGCTGACAATGGGACAGCAGATTGTCCTAAGTCAGCAGAGAGAGACCCATGTTTCTGCCATGAAAACTTTCATCTTCATATTCTCAACAGTAAATTCATCTTTAATTATATCAAATTTGTTTTCTTCCAAAACATATCAAAATATTAACTTAATCTTTAATGCAAAGCAACAGGAGGGGTTTGTTTACTGTTTATATTTTCCAAAGGCAAGTGTCATAAGTCACTGAGTTCTGTACAGCTTCAAAAGGAATTGATAATTATATACTGTGCCTGCAAGTATATACTGCCTGGGACCAAGCTATCTCTTGTCATTGGTGAAGGCTCAGGAATATATCAACTTTCTGTATTGGAAACCCTGATTCAGGTGCCCAGAATGGGAAATCTGGCAAAAAGGGTTCTCTAACTCGCTTTCTACTGCTCTAAGTATGCCCTTAGGTTACCTCTTCCTCATACCCAGGAGAATGTCCTTTCTCTCTCTCTTTTGTCCAAGGTAGTTAATTTCTTATGTTATCAATAGATGCCAGAAGCTGGAGTTGGGATTTAAAAAACACCTGAAGCCTCATGATGGTATCTCAGGAGATAGCATTTTTATAGACTGAGCAACTAGAAATTTGGTACTGGTACACTTGACTGCTCATATGACTCCTACAGTATTTTTTATATATTTGGTTCTGTCACTTTTTAGCACAGTTATTATGCTGCTTTAAA
The DNA here is from genome assembly GCA_013399225.1 of Rhipidura dahli. Taxonomy (NCBI): domain Eukaryota; kingdom Metazoa; phylum Chordata; class Aves; order Passeriformes; family Rhipiduridae; genus Rhipidura; species Rhipidura dahli. Next base: position 129,836 of record VXAC01002263.1, read on the forward strand.
GTCTGCCTTTTAGAAACTCCTCACCTCTGTCTGAAAACACTTCCCCTTTTTCAACTGTTTCCTCTGTGCATCCATATTGCAGATTTTTCTGTTTGGTTTATAGAGCTTATCTAAGGCTACCCTGTGAGCAATTTGAAGATTTCAATCATTTATTTTCTGAAAGGTCATTTTCTTTTTTACTGAGTGCTAGCTGAGATTTTTTTTCCCCTGCTATTCTGTATTAATTAATCCTCATATATCCTTTATCAAAGTTACTGTGTTTTCCAAGACATTTCCTCTATTACTTTGATGTGCTCCACATTGGACAGATGCCTAGATGTGAGTCTCACAGGTCCCTCACAATGCTGAAACTGTTTCCTGACTTCTGTTGAGTAGTTGGCTTCATGAAATAATTTTCAAATTTTTTTGCTTTTTTTTTTTCCTCCTATGAGTTTACCTCTCTCTGAGTTTTTTGTCACCCCATTTTTCAGCTGGTGTATTTTCACAGAATCAGCAAAGAGTAAACTGAAATTACTTATACAGAATAGGGGATTGGGCTATACAGCTCTGATTTTCAGAGTTTTGGGATGGCTTTTTCTTCCTGCAGTGAAAGAGGTCTTCATTGCAGATGGACCTACAGCAGGGGCCTTAGAATAGGTTGGTTAGTCAAAAGAAATGAAACCACAGTTACAGAGACCAAGCTCATTTTCTAGGATCATTTTACTTTACTCTGTATGCAACAAACCATGTTTTGTGAACAATATACAGAAAACTACAAATGGAAAAAAATTCACATATGGTGAGGCTTTTTGTCTCAGCAGTACATTCAGTCAGTAAGTTTGTTCTCCAGATTTGGTTGTATTGTTCCATCAAACAATTGGGGTACCTCATCTTATCTGCTACAGGGTGGCACCATCACTCTTGTTCTTAGTTTTAAGCAATCTACAGCTCAGGAGCCATTAGCACCTTTTGTAGCTGTTCTGCAGTCTAGAGGAACTGCATGATAAAATTTGAAAAAATTGCATCCTCTCAGGCTGGCCTGTGCCTCGGTTTCCATTTACACAGAAAAGGCTTAACATCCACAATCTATTTAGTGAATGTTCACTTGAATGTGCAGGCATTTCACCATAGTGGCCACGTTCACCATGTTCTAATTAAGCATGTGTGTTTTGGAGAATATTTTCTTTGCTTAATTTTTTGTGTGATTCCTATGAAATTCATATACTTAAGGGATATAAACATTCCTTTTATTATCCTAAGATAATGGCCTGTATTTTAGTGGCCTATATTTGTAGAAAAGTTTAGAGCACAAGCTGGTCTTTTTTGTTAAGAAAGTTCCTGTATAAATAATGCAGATTGTGTAGCTTAAATAAATGTCAGACCTAACATTTTACAGATGGTGAGAGATGTATAGACACAAGAAACTATGGAAAATATTTCCCAGGTTTTTACATTTCAGGATGTGCATGCTGTCTACCTGAGACTGATTTATTTAGGCTGGTAGCAAAAGAAAGCTGTATTTAATGATTAGATCATTATCATCTCTCTGGTTACCACAGAGATGTACAGTGCTACGAAACAAAATGTAATTTATTTATCTGTTAATGTCTTTGTGTTGTGTTATACTTACCTATTGTTCTCTTTTTGTGTATCCTTCCTCTATAATGAAAGGACTTGTTGGTATTGTGGTTTTTTAAACATTTATTATTAAATGTTTTCTTTAAAAAAAGCCTTGAATATGTTTTAAAATTGTGCTTATAGTTACTTAAATTATTTTTATATTTGATCATGGAAATTACTTGTAGTTTTAAGTCATACAGATACCAGTCTTTGTATATAAATAGCCATAATTACCCTTTTCTCCTATAGATGTTTTGCATTTTTAAAACTAAGAATGTAAGTTAGAATGTAAAAGTGTGGAGGAGATTTCATGTCAATATGTTGCTTCTTTTACTACCTGCAGCATCTTGCTTCATGGGTATAGCCTTGTTACTAAAATTTCTAGCCACAGATTATTAAAATTTTTAGGGGTTGTTTTGGAAATGTAACCTTTGGAAATGTAACACTCCTAAAGATTTTGCCCCTTCATGATCAGTGTGGCTTTTTGCTTTGCTGCACATTTGCTGCCATAGTTTGTTGCCACCCCTTATCCTCTGCCCTTTGGCCAGCTATGATTATATTAGCAGTTATGATATAAAATGTAATTTGGATATATAGCTCAATTATGCTAATTATCACATTAATTTATCTTTGCTACTTGCTATTCATATCTACAATTTGTTTTAGCATGATTTTTTAATATTAAAAACTCTGAAACTAATTTTTATAAGGCTCTGCCGAACTTTTGAAGATGTGTGTGTGTTATGGAGATCAATTATACGTCACAGGCAGTGTTGATTCATTAATGTATGGATGTGAGAGCTGCAATGAATGCTTGGAACTACAGAAAATAGTAAAATTAGTCAAGGAACACCACTCCTATTTAGAGTCCCAGTTGTGATAGTGATAAAGAATTGGAGACACTGTGTTTTAGGATAATTTTACACAGACTAAAAGAAATACTCTTATTTGGTTAAGCATAGAGTCTGTCCATCAGCATTTCTCCTATCTTTTAATACATGTGGGGCTATTTTTCTATTTTTTTCCCTCAAGTATTTGCAGTATTATTTTACTACTTCTCCACTGGGAATCAAAAATTCCTGAAACTGCTCTTCAGTGCTGCTGGATGACACAATGTTTGAGTTTTTTAAGCTGACTTGGGATCCAGTGAATAAAAAATTTATTCAAATGTCAGATTCTAGCCACTACTTGGTGGTTTAAGGGCATCAGTACTAGTTTTTGTGGAGTACTGTCCAGTTTCAAGCATTTTGTTATCGTATTCTTTTTGCATCTTCGTTTCTTCTTAAAAGGAACTAATTGTGTTTATTAGGACTTCTATTACTTTTCCTCACTCCCAAGAACTGTTAAAATTACACATAAATGAAACAGTGATCTTCTATGTGATCTACTACATAGCAGCAGAAATGGCCAGCTGTGATTAGAATAGAAACACTGCGTGGAAAAATTGCCATTAAAATGTAAACAAGAATTATTTTTTTTAAGTCACAGAGAGAAGAATGGAAATGAAATATAATAGTATATGATCACTGCAAATGATTGTTAAAAATGAATTTGCACATCTGGACAGTTATAAAAATAATACTAGTGTGGTATAGAACATGCTAATACAGTAATTCTAAATTATATTCCCGAATTCTTTGAAGATGTGTATATTTTTTGTGTGTAAGACTTTGGTCTAGACTATAAGGAGAGGCATTAAAAAGTTGTAAATATATTTTAACTGAGAACTGTTTTTGAAAGTGCTACCATTCATTAGTGACAGATGTTGAAACCTTCAAAAGCAAGATGACTGTTCATTTTTTTACAGGTGTGGGAGCTGCTCAGCTGCTTGCCCACCTTTGTATGTGAGGTGAAAATCTAAAACCCCTAGAATTTGTGATTGTTATTCCTCTTTTAAGATGAAATGAAGGTTAACAACCCAGATAAGTACTTTGTACAAATCTGGAGGTTGAAAGTGCTTTGGTACCAGTGAAAAGTAGCTTTTATTTCAGATGATGACTAGACATAGATAGGGGGTCTCCAGACAAATTGCAAGGAAAGGCTTTGTGAATTAGGTCCTGAAATCATGAATAGACAATGGGGCGTAAGAGAAGGAAACTGAGGGCTTGCTTGATGAGCTGCTTTGCTGAGCAATGCATAGCAATGTTCAGCGTGATGTGGTTTTTCTAAATTTTGATGTTTTCATATTTTTGTGAACAGAAGTAAAATATTTGAACCTAGAAGTGACGAATTCATGGATAGCTGTTGCTGCTTGCAAACTGGAAAATCAGTTCAGTCTTCTGGCAAAATTTTGATGAGGAAACTTTGGAGTCTTGTGCAAACTGCAAGGATAATCTCGAGTTTTTTCTTCTTGCAGTGGTGTATGAGATCCATGTGCTAAACTGGCTGCTGAAATGGATTCCAATGTTTATATCAACCTCACTGGGACAAGGGGAGATGCTGGCAAAAGGAAGCTTCATAGATCAAAAAATAATAATCTTAAATTTTGACATGGACAGATGAAGTAAAAACAATGCTGCTTCTGATCAATAAGAGTAAATTATGGCTAGAAAAAATTCCATCAACAAATGTAAATATCTTTTTATTTACAAAGTTTATTCAAGCATTTACCATTTTCCTCATTCAATATTGCTTACATAATTGCATCATAGAGATAATTTTTATCTGCTTGATCAACCATTTGCTATGAGTTTTAGATATTAGAATTTGAGTATTCTTGGATATTTGTATTTCACATATAGAAATAATAGCATTTTTGTTGTCCAGAACAGATCACTGTGAATTTTAGAATCAAGTTCTAAATCTGTATTCCAAAGTATGTTTTCCAATCTTGGTGAGGCAGATAGGGCTAGAAAATATAATACAGACACAACAAAATAATCACTTGAAGCTGATCATTGGGTCATGCCAAAGGCATTGGTCCTGTCTATGTGGAGTAATTTTCAGGTGTTATTGACTGTAGAAAATTTTAAAGGATCCTCACTGTCTGGCCAGGACCAATATAAAATGACTATAATCATTTTGAAAAAAAAGAGAAAATAAAAAGAGGGGCAAAAATCTTTTCTATACTGTTAGAGTCAAAGCAATAGCTAAGCAATAACTATGTTTAAGACCTTTATAATTTTCCTTGTGTGGTTCCACAGATGGACATTTTCTGCATAAAGGCCATCTCACTGGGAGACTTGGAGAAAGTTCTGATTAGCCATGATGGAGCTGGTCCAGGTAGGATTTAACTTCCTAGAGACCACTCTGTTTTCAAGTCCTTTTTAAACCCAATGCACTTTGTTTATATTTCATCCTTCACAGAAAATGTGACAGAAGGTCTTGCAGTGATAAAAAGTCTTCCTGCAGGTTGATCCCCGTGATGGGATGATGAAAAACTGTGGTAATGGGCAGGAAAAAGGGCATAAGTTTAATGTCATATGCTGTCATTCCACTCTTTGTTTTCAAGATTATTTATAAGAAAGCATCATTTACTTGCATGTAGAAAACTCTCAGAAGTGTGGCTCACACTGGTAAGACAATCTTTCTTTAGAAAAACAGTGAAAACTATCCAGGATGGAATTAAAGATATTCAGCAGCTGATTTGCTACCTGACAAAATTTGAGCAGCTACAGCACAATGTCCTTGCTGCTTTGGGAAATTGTAGAAGATTTGATTATATATTTGATCTGTCCAAGTCAATGTGGAGCTGTTCCAGTGAGTGACATTGCATTCAGCTTGCAGGTTTTTCAGAAAAAAAGAGAGAATTTGGTGATGAGATGAATTTTGGGTACAGACCCTTGAAAAAATGTGCATCTCTGGAATGATGTAAATAAAGAGAAAACTAGCATTTAAAAGCATCAAAGATGTAAATATTGCAAATTTGTTTGCAGATTAATATCTAGGAAGAAACTAGATGAAGAAAAGGATTATTAAGGCAGTTCAGGGCTCTATTGACAAGAGATTTGAAAAGCCCTTTTACCCTGCTCTGTTCTGAAATGGCCCCAAGCAACACCCATCTTGCTGACTGATTGCACTGCCTAAGGCTCGGGCTTGTGACTATTAGAGAAACAGCCCTAACAGTGCAGCCTTGGAATGGTTGTGTCCTGTATCTGTAGCTCCACGGAGTTTGCTGCCCTCAGCAGTGTGCACGACTGTACACCTGAGCGTTTCACTTAACCCAAGACACAGCACAAAAGGCATTGTGGTGGAGCCCACATTCCCTCTATTCCCCACAGCACAGTACCATGCTCTCTTCCCTCATCTCTCCTTTAATAGGAGGCACGGATCAACAGGATCAGCATTACAAATCTGTAACCCAATTCAGCTCTCTGAAGATGCTCTTTGACACTGGAGTTCAAAGCTGTGGGTTTAAAGGACTGTCTAAACAGGACAATGGATTGGATTCTATCTGTAACAAAATGTTTGCCTTGATAATTCAGAAGGCTGCTCATTGTACTCAGCACAGACAGATCTCACAGACCTCTTTTGAACTGGAGCTCCACATAAGCCTAGACTGAGGTGACTGAGGGGTTAAGAGCTGAAAAAGGATGGTGACTCAGGAGAGACTCAGCCTTTCGGGGGTTGAGAGGGAGGAGGGAAGACGAATGAGGAAAGTAAAGGACTTCTGTCCTAGAGAACAGGGTTTGCTCCACGCACTACCCGGGGATGCCCTTCCTTTGTGTCAGAAACTGCTACCTTCTAGGACTACCAGGCTCAGATGCAGCCAGAGAGGCAAAGCGTAAGGATAAATAGGATGAATGTTTACTTCTGATCAAAACATCCCTCATGCTGTTCTGCTGCAATATGCTGACAGATAATGGTATGAGTTGGTGAAACCTCGTGAGCAACATGGCAACCTCTGAGTGGTGCAGGCATGGTGAGAACAAGATATTTGAGGATATTTGAGGCTATTTGAGGATATTTGAGAAGGACATCATGGGACAACCAGGCCAGTCACTAGGATGGTCACTGGAAGAGATCTAAAAGATCAGCATGCATGTGCCAGTGGTCACTGCAGTTAGGGAGAGGAGGAATTCCATAGCCCAGTGGATGTGAGACTGCACAGCCCCACGCCTGCTGGTCTCACAGCAGCAAGGCTGAGTGTGTGTTCCCAGTAGCCACGCACACAAACACATTCATAAAACACACATATGTGTGTGCACGTGGCTGGCTGTGCAGATGAACACAGACAGGAACTCAGCATGTGCACTAAAAGTACAAGTGGCCCAGCTACCCTCTCCAGCTGATCAGAACAACAGTCCATCAATGTCAAATATAAAAAAATCTGTACAGTATGGATTTAAAAGGCCTCCATCAGCTGGCCTTAGGCAGTCAGTCTATCTGATTGCTGGCCCTGGATACTTGGATCCTCAGTTCTGCCAGTTACTGGCACCAAGATATACAAAACCCCTCCAAGGCTGCAGCCCCCCTCCATTTGCATGAGAGCATAAGTTTTAAAGATTTTTTCATTAATATTTTTATATATGCAATAATGTGTTCACTCACAGAGGACCAAAATTCCCAGCTTTCACACAAATCTTGATTACTGGCAAAACCAGATTTTTCCCAACATCCTTGTGCCTGATTACAGGGAATCAAAATATGTAAGCTGGGTTGTGAATGGTGTTGACAGTTCAGAGATGTATGCATGTGTTTGTCTCCAAGGGAAAAACCCACCCCTCTTAAAATTAAGACAGGCTAAGGCAGACAAGAATTACATCTCTTATGAAAGAAAAAAAAATAATAAAGCTTTCATTCTGTTAATATATCTTATTTATTTGGATGAGATTTGTCTTAATATGATCTGTGTTTCTGCTCGAAAAAGATAATCTGGGCTTTTTTTCTTAAAGTTTATTTAAGAAAAAGTATGATTTCACATGATAAACTTTTGTCATTTCAACACAGGCAGTGGATGGTTTCTGGATAAGATTGTCATCAAACATAAAGAAGGAGAGGATGCTGAGGAGGTTGTATTTCCTTGTAATAGGTATGTCATTCATGGAGGAAAAGAATTTGTTACCTGCCAGCAACATAATGAAAAAATTTTAGAGCAGGTATGTGCACACAACCTAGATGTTTGAGCAATGGCCCAGAGTTTTTCAACATACAAGTGATGTAAAATTTTTCAATTGAAGACAAGGAAAAAAATTCTTGTATTGACATGGGAGGGAGTCATAGCCTAATGTAGAGAAGCCCCAAACCAAATATTGTGTAAAAGGAAGCGTGAGTCAATTTTTTTTTTAATATAAATTATACAGAGACCATGTGAAATTAAATAAGCTTTCTGTTCTCAGACTTTTAAGAAGTATAAAGATCTGAAATGGCATAGCTGCCATCATGAAAACATGGTGGGATGATTTTCACAGCTGCAGTGCTGCCATGGATGACTATAAACTCTTCAGCAGGGAGAGGCAAGGAAAGAGATGAGGAAGGGTAGCCAGTGTTAAGGCATTTTTTGGATGTCTAGAGCTTGATGATGGTGATGATAGAGTTGGGTGTTTATGGGTAAGAATCAGGGGGAAGGCCAGCAAGGCTGGTGTTGTGGTGGAAGGGTCTAGGTCTGCTACAGTGCAGCTAACCAGGAGGAAGAGGCAGATGAAATGTGCTATGAGCAACTGAAAGAGGTCACCAACCATTGTTCTCATGAGGGATTACAAATACAACACAGCAGAGAAGGAGTTTAGGAGGCTGCTGGAGCTGGTGAAAGAGAACCACCTACCACCCTGAGGTAGCCAAGTAGGGAAGATACCTACTGGATGAAGCAAAGGCTGAGCCACCTAATGCCTTCTTCCCCTCAGTATTTAACAGTAATACCAGCCCCTTGAGCAAGAAGAAAGGGGTTGGAAGCAGAAGGAATCCCCCACAATCCAAGGGGGAATAGTCAGCAACCTGCTGCAGCACTTAGACATACACAAGTAAATCTATTGGGCTGGATGTGATCCATGCAAGGATAATGAGGGAGATGCACTTGGGTCAACAGCCCCATGCAGTGCTACAGACTTGGGGATAAGTGGCTGAAAAACTGCCTGGTGGAAAAGGATCTGGGAGTGCTGGTCAACAACTGGCTGAACATGAGCCAGCGAGTGCCCAGGTGGCCAAAAAGGCCAATGACATCCTGGCTTGGATCAGCAATAGTGTGGCCACCAGGACCAAGGCAGTGATTGCCCCCTCTGTACCCAGCACTGGTGAGGCCGCACCTCAAATCCTGTGTCCAGTTTTTGTCAAAATTTGCTTTTTACTTTTAGAAACTACTGGTGATCTTTTGTTTCCTATGATGGAATGAGGAGAAGGTCTCAAAAGTTAATCAAGCTATTTATTGCAGCAAGAGTTGAAATACAGTGGAGTTCAGACTTCATGCATAGGAGATTTATTCAGAGAGTTTTGTTACATACAAGAAATGAAATGTGTTATGGATCTTTGGGTTTAAACAAGTACTACATCAACATGGAGTCAACAGAAGAGAAGCTGACAGTGAGCACGTATTTATTTTTTTTTAAATAAGTGAGGTTGTTGAAGGTTGGGAAATACTTTGTGAACAAGCAGGTTCAACTGATGAGTATGAATGTCTGTTTGCAGTGAAACGATATTGCAGAAAAGCTCCTTAGATTCACAGTATAAAAGAAAAGTAAAGTAAGGACAGAAGTTCAGTGTGTAGCTGCAGATCTGCACAAGTTTTCGAAATTTCCAGACCTGCAGTTTTATATATAATTTTAAGTACAGTGAATATAACTAACCACTGCAGGTTATATAACTCCCTGACATGTACAGTGGAGTCTCTGAACCAGTATATAATTACTATTTCATATAATGTACTCCATATAGTACTACAGTACTTCATACAGCTACCATGAAAATTCTTCTTTGCCTGGAGCAAATTGAACCAAATTCTTCTTAAATGAGTAAGACCCACTGTGATGAAGGTATAAAAGAAAATTTGGTCTTGAAAGTCGTTTCAAGGTTTATTTTGACAAAAGAACTATGAAAAATACTAGTGGAGATAACAGGTAATGGTCGGGTGATATAAACTATACCAATATTTTTTATTAATCTTATTATTTTTGTTTTTGCAATGAAAGATGGTTAGATGAATACCAAGGTGATGGGAAAACTAAGAGGGAGCTAACTGCCAATAGTAAGTATTTTGTTAAAGAAAATTTGTTATAACTCTACAGTATAAACTTAATGCCTAATTATTTACTGGAGAACCCTTCCAGGTAAGTCCGCAACTTAAAAAAAAGTGGTAATAAAGCTAGCTCACAATTACATTTCCAGTTCATATTTTAGAGGATGGCAGTTCAATGAAGGCATTCCTCAAAGGTAAGGGTTGTTTTCCAACCATTGTTTTCTACACCTCAGTTTTTGCTGTTTGAATTTAAATCAGTATTGTGAGAAATACGTAAGCAAGTGACCTCATTTGTGTATGGGATGTCTTGCATATCAGCTGTAAGAGAAAATGACAAGTTGGCTGGCAGTAGTCTACAGAAAGGACTAGAGAGACCTTTATAAACAATTTGGACAAACATAAACCATTTCTGGTTTTCTTCCTATTTCTACTATTCTGTCCTGAAATCAACCAGGAATTCCCCTGAGAAGAGATTCAAGTGTTGTTTTGTTTACCCCAATGTCACTGTCATTTAATACTTGGGGACAGGTCCCCTAGCAAACATCAGCAAGTTGAAAAATGTATTGTGAAGTGTCAGTGGAAACGTTTTCAGGTCAAAATTCCAAAATAGCCAGAAATAATGCAAACTTAAATTCCAAATCCTCCAGTGAAGCTAAATGTAGTATATGCATTCAGTTGGCTAAATCTGTAAAAATTAATAAAAAGACATTAATAAAAAACTCCCCACTCAGCTTTCTGTTTTCATATCTACAAAGACAGTCTCATCCCTGTAATGCTCTAGTTCCTCCCAAGTGTTTAAAATTTGAGATGCTATCTCCATGTTTCTTCCTAACCAGAAATGAGGAACAGACTGACACACGTGTTTTTTATGAACATTTAAATGTAAATGATTATTCTGTGCAATTCTGTGAATGTTATGGGAAAAACTAAACTAAAAAAAGTAGTGTTTACATTTGCCTCTTAAAACAGACTTGCTTTCTGTAGGATGAGTCTTAGTCTCTCAATCTAATTCCAGTTTCAGTGAAAATTGAATCATTTGCATTCAATCAAACAGCTTTATTATTCCACAAAATCATAACTTTGACAAAAGGAGACTGATGAACTCTGGTAAGTAAAGACTTTCTCACACAGAAAGTTGATTTTCATGAGTGACTTGGAATTGGATGCTGCATTCTGCTAAGTGCACAGTTCTGAGAGGCAACCATAATATCTGTTTCACCTTATGTTCAGAAAGTAGACTATATTTTACTACCAATTCAAAATTTATACCAGCAGAGCTTCATTCTTCATTATGTTATGGTAAGCAGGCACAGATGCACAGTCTGCTCAGTGTCTGTGAGAGTCAAGGGTGATCCTTACCCAGCTTTTGAACCATCTCGCTATCAAGATGTCCAGGAGGACCCAGAGACCATAGAGATCACAATTTGTGAAAAAAGAAGTTACAAAAGAGAAGATTATTTTTAGGAAGTTACCTGTCAGTTAGCTTAGCTTGAGCTGCTCTTAATCCATCTTTGTTTTACCTATGGGCTCATTCCAGTGAGTAACTGAGATAGGTTAGAGATCGGACTTTCATGTGAAAAAGATGATGATCAGGACTGATTTTTCACAGTTCAGTTTGTGCTGTCATATTAGTGATCTCATAGACCTTGCATGACTGAGCTTTACAGGAGGGTAACAATCACAAGTGGTTTGGAAAGATATCCTGTAGTGAGCTCTGTGTCATTCTATCATGACACAATACCAATGTCAGAGCTGGTAAGAGAACATTCCAGAGATGCAGAGTCCTAGGAGAAAAAAATAATTCCCTTAGATTCTCCCAGCACCTGTAGCAGTGAAGATTTTACACATGATAAGCAGTCCCCTTCAGAGTGCAGGTGAACACTTTCCATGTAACATATGTTTCCTAGATAAGAGGCAAGTGGAAGGTCTGATGTTAGGGAGCCAGTGTTTTAGGCACTCATGTGGTCACATTCTGTATGAGCTGCACTCTTCAAATGGGCTTCAGGGAAAGTCATAGAAAGTTGATTGGCATAATTCAGTGTTTGCTGATTTTCAGGATAAGATTAAAGTATGTTAGGTCAGGTCTAAAATACTTTATAAATCGCACTGGAGGTCAGAAATCTCATTCACTTTGGATGAGGCTAGTAACCTATTCAACCACCTAGCCAAAGGTCTTGAAAGTCATTGTTGCTAGGTAGGTTATTTGGGGGCTCTTTGTCCTTTTGCAGCCAGGCTGGCATTATGCCAACTTTAATGAAGCATAAATCCCAGATCCCTGTGACTGCTGCTGCTGGTTACAGATTCTGCCAAAATGCAGTCTGCCCATATCAAGTTTTCTCAGTAACCTTTGTGCATTTGTACATTACAGAGAGGCTCTGGCAAATGAGGCATTGCAATAGATTTACTTGTATGCCTCTGATTCCTCCTTGTATGTGTGATGCAAGATAAATAGAGAAAGTGTATTGCCCTGGTAGGGAAGGCAGATAGGTGCTCTCAGCTCTCAAATGAAGTTGATTTGTGGGATTTGAAGTTGATTTGAATGGGACTTTATGTTGCTCTCTACAGGTTTCCTACATGGTAGGGATATTTTACTACATTTTCCTTCTGTTTTCTCTATTTATTTTCCTTTTCTGCCTCCAAAGAGATGAAGTATTGTAACAGCACATAGGAAAGAATTTTCTCTCGAGGCAAGGAGAAAAGACACAATATGTTCCAATGATATCTTCACTGCAGTCAGCTAAAAGGAGATGGGTTCCTGTAATGTGATTCCTGTAGGGTGTCCTGAGGTTTTGTAGGTTTTTGTGGGTGGTAAATAAAATATTTATTTAAAAATAACAATAACAGAGTTCTGTTAATAGATATTTCCATGTTGGCTCTTCTTGTATTGTGCAAGGTTTTTGGTATTAAGGCATATAGGAAGTTCATATGAAAAGAGAAAATATTCAGTAAATTCTGCTGGGACTAATTTTGTTTTGGAATTATTCCCTCCCTTACAAGTACTTGATAATGGACTAAGAATAATCACAGAATTCCCAAATTTTAAATGGAATGGACCTGCTTCTAAAAAGCAGCAACAGTGTGTTTCCATTGCCAGATGGAGGTGGAAATCCCTAAGAAAAAGAATTAAGCAGATTGACTGCTCTGCCTCAAGGCAACACAAATTTCTACAACCTCCAGGAAATAAGCAACCTACTCCTACATCTTGCGAAGTGTGAATGTCTTTCTAGGTCTTAAGACCAAAAAACACCAGAGTGAAAAAAATTCCTGAAACAGTGTATTGCAAAAACAGTTTTGGCAATCCTTTAAAACACATAATTTACTCATATTTTTAAAATTCCAGAAAAATAAGACTTCCTTCTTCAGTCTTCTGAATTATATTATGAAATATTGACTTCAAGTTTTGCCAGGCCCAGATTTCTGTGTATAGAAGTCATTGAGGGTTTGACTTCCAGTTTTACTGAAGGAACTTTCAGGTTCCAGACTAGTGGTTAAAAAAATTTCTGGCAAGAAAGTGTTATGACAGATCCCATTTAATTTCTGAAAGTCAAGAAATGATCCCTAATTCTAACATATCTCTGGATAAGTATCTGTAATATGAATCAGATTATTGGTTGCATCATTATAGAAATGAGAGAATTCTGAGACATTTTTTTACCCGGAATTCTGGCTTTTCCCCCCTATTATTTATTTTAGTGATTCCCACACTGATGTCCCAAAGTATAACTTTACACATAAGCTATGAAAGTGCAATAGCACACTAACACACTACTCACTCTGAAAGGGAGTTAACACAGTTCAGTGATAGCAGGAGAAAAGTCTCTTTTTTAATGTGGCCATACATATGAAATGCAGAAAATGACCTACTGAAGCCCAGCTATCTCATTTCCACAGCTTCACTCCTGAAGAGATATGGAAATCACTGAACACAACAAATAGTTGGCATCAGTCTTCTATCGCATGTAGCCATCCTCACCAAGTAGAGGTCTAAGTGAATAGAATATGAGGCAAGAAAAAAATCCTGATTCTTCTGGCATGAGCAGGTTAAATGAACTTGTTGAACTGAGAGAAAATGCAGTCAGTCTGTGTTAGCTCACTTACCAAACTGTAGAAGCATTAAAATTAACTGTGGGAGAACAAAGAATCACAGACACTAAGAGACCTTAAAGCTGTAACCAGTGATTTATTCCCTGGAAAACTTCCAACTGGTGTCTTGGCCTTCCTACTGAAATAATAATTAAACACACAATAAAGGATATTAATTAAAATAAATCACCTTTGTCTGAAATACCTTCTCTGAACATGCTGCCTCTTTGAGGAGGGAACGGACAGTTTTACATTTGTGCTTTCTCTTAACTTAGGGCTCGCTCTCTCCTGGAGCAGAGGGATCTTACAAAGAGGAAAAAAAAAAGCTCCACTTGGGAAATACAGAACTACAAAATTATCTTCATTTCCTCTCTGCTGTGTTCCTGGGACAGCCTTCAAAATGGGGCATGGTGAGACAGGATAAGCGATTCAGGGCTATGTTGGGAGTCTTTGTAGAAATTTGAAGCTCCTCATAAACCCTTGGAGTGCTCAGGAACAGCAAAAGCTCAAACAGTGCTCGACTTCACCAAGTGTGACACCCTGAAGAGTACCACATGCCAACCTGGCACAAGGAGATAAAATTCAAAGCTGGCACATATATCAAACAGCAAAAGTTCCTCATTAGGCAAAGTGTGGATCTTCCCCACACTGCATATGACTCATTGCTGGAAATGACCTTAAAAAAAGAGTTCAGATGGAAGGATCCTTTCAGCTAGTGTGTTACTCAGAAGACTAGCTGAGAGAGGAGTATTTGCCTGCTGTTTTCTAGCTGAGCCCAGAAGAGTCAGGGAATAGTCAGATGTAATGCAGTAACACGTTCCACAAAAAGGGGAAAAACAGGATTAGCTAAAAAACCAATACAAAAAAGAGGAAAATTATAAACCAAGGAAACCAGATCAGGTTTTCATCTAGTTTCCATCTTTAAGCAGGCAGAGGAAAACAAAAGATAGGGAAAAAGCACACAGTTCTGTAAGAAAAAGACATATCCAATTTATTTCTGAATTAAATTATTCTAAAATTAATTTTATCAACATAATGTATTGTAGGTTTACACACAATCATAAAATTGTTTTCTTTTATATCAATCCTATTTGCAAATTATTGTATTATCACAGTATTAGCCACAGTCTAAACAAAAGCTTTTAATTTGCCTCCAGTGTTAAGTTCTTTTTGCCATGCAGGATCAAGTGTTTTTTCAACAAATAATTCCTTTGAATTCAGGAGATGATTTATCTTAAAGCATTTAAGTAGCTTCCCAACCTATACTGTCCATCTAAGACCCTGCATTTTTCCCACACCTGGAACAGCTTCCCAGCTTCATACTGGACTTTTAACAGTTATGAGTACAGGTGACTTAGAAAAAGCAACCTCTAAAATGCCTAAGCCATGAGCTGAGGTCAGTGCAAACATCCCTTCAGAATTTCCTGAATTTTGCATTCAACCCCAATGAGTGATCTGACCTGGCAAATGAGCAGACTGGACATGACAAATCAAGTTAGAAAAATCTGAGAAAAAAAAAATTGTTGTTTAACTAGTTGTGTATTAACCAGTGGGTCTTAGAAATGGATCACATACAAGTCTTTCAAAATGTTAATTTTCTTTTCATGTTACATAAGAAAATTTTAAGAACTGAAATGTATTAAAATAATTACTGTAATTAAAGCAACTATTTTATTACAAAGAAAGCAAAAAACACCCATAGGTAAAGTGTCATTTTTGCTTCCTTGCTGTTAATTTCTGTTTTCACACCCACTTCAACAGTTGTCTTGTGTTTATCAAGCCTAAGATATACTTATCTTCAAAAGATGTTTAAATTATTAATTATTTATTTATAATAAATGGGATGTAAACTCATGGTAATCTATAATTCTTTGTTGTGCTAGTAACAAAGTCATCCATTGCTCTCTACCATTGATACTAAAACTGATTGATGCACTGATGCTAAAAATATTTTTTTCCCTGTTTTAGCACAATGGTGGAGAGTGCAGGTTAAAACAGATGGAGATTCCCCAGAGCCGCAGGAGTGTAAAAGGACCCGTGTGATTTATGGCTCAGAGGGCAAAAGTGATGAGCTTCTGCTTTCTCCACAAACCCCAGGACATGTGTGCTTTCTCCCCAGAGCAACCAATGAATTCATTTTAAGTCAGAAATACACAGTACCACATAGAACTTATCATGACATTGCCCTCTAGGATATATACATATATAGAGAGAGATAGAAATATAGATGTATGGCTATATACATATGTGTGTGTGTGTGTGTATACACAACTAGAATTATATATAGACAGTTGATTTGTCTGGTAAAAAGTGATGTGATAATTTGCAAAGACAGAATGATCTAAGTATAGGTCTTGGGTCATCTCCCACTGCTAGTCCTGTTCTGCTATAGCCAGCTCTAAGGACTCTTTTGTGTCATTTATTGCATTCACCAGCCCATCTTGCATTTTTTCTAATTCTCTAAAGATTCCTGAGTTGAAGTTCATACAAAAGGCAGTATACAATTGTTTGTGAATGCAGAAGGTGAAGGATTGGGCAGCATTCCCAGGGGACATAAGTGGGCTTTTCTTTCCTTCACTTCCATCTTTGTAAAGTAGTATCCACTCTCCCCAGGACAGTTCTGCCTCTCAGGCCAGCAGGCAGAGGATCTTCCTGGATAATCACGAATCACTGGAGAATGCATTCATGCATATCAAAGTGTGGTGAACTCTGAAGCAACAGCTCATATGTGGCCAGTACTAAAAGCAACCCTAACACAGCCCTGAGCACCTGTACACCAGACACACGTGCTGCTGCTTTGAGAGGATTCATCTGAGGCATCTTTTAAATCTTCAAATTCTGTCCTGGCTTCCTAGGCTAACTCATTGCAAATTCTGTTGACTGGCATGAAGTGCAGCTTCTAGCCAGCAAGATGAAAGAAAGAGCTTGCAATTCAAGGCAGTTTTATACAGCTTGGAAAGACTTTTCAATGGCTGCAATAACCATTCTGAAAACAATGGCAAAACTACATTTAGAAAATTATGTTAAAGAATCACTGTAATGACATGATCCGGACTGAATTTTTAGTTTAAATAACAAGCTAAAGTAGTTTAGGAACTTTATGGGGAGTAAATGAAAAGAAAAATGGCATTTCTTAAAGACAAAGAAGTAGCTGCTTATCAGAAAACACCCAGGAAACACACTGGGCAACAAAAGGAGCTTCCTATCCTATGCCATGAACATAAACTGAAGAGGTCAGTAGAGGCAGAATGGAGCAGCAACAGCAGCTGACTGAATTTTGGCAAGCATCATTGCATAAAGCAGACCTTTGCTACATCCAACACATTGGCAATTTCCCAAATGGCACTTATTCCTTGTTAAGGCTGCCTGATTTCAAAGACTGGGTATCACACTAGGCTAAATGAGTATTTCTGTGTGTCAGTCGTGGTTGTTCCTCATAGTCTACCATCCCAGGTACACAGCACATTATCCACTGTACCCTTCCACCCCAGCAGCTTTCTGAAAGCTTGCTCATACTCTGGGTAGACTTTGGGTTAGTGCCTGTATTTTTCCCACAGCTATTTCTGTCCTTGTTTTTATTGCTTTGTATGAAGAAGTTAGTACTATTTGAGCTTTATTTACTGTGCATGACATTTTATCTCTTTGCCACATTGCTTACAGCGCAGCTTACAGAATAGCAGCTCTGGTTAAGAGGCATTTGGGGATTCACAGGTATCTCCATAAACACCCTCATACCTCTTTAAGTGCTTGAGCTAATAAACCCAGTTTCTCTTTGCTTTCCCTTTCCTTGTTTTTACTAAGACTATGCAGAAGAATGCAGAAGTTTTGCTTAGGTTCTCTCGCTGTAGCAGCAGGCTGAAGGCATAAATGTGATATCACAAGGAGGACAAGCTGTGAATTCAGCTTTTCAACAAGCAGCAATAAATGAACTTTTAACCTCCCCCAAGTTCCTGGCCCTAGACAAACATTCTTAATAATATTGTGCAGTAAAAAGAACAGCAGGTTATGTGCTATAAGCAGCTCACATAGTTTTGAAACAGTATGCTTAATTTTGATCTCAGAGATACATTTATTGCACACTGAGGATGGAAAGGCATGTAAATTCCTGATTTTCCAGGTGTTCTCACACAAGTATATGCACGGATGTGTATCATATTCAGAATGATTATTCAATCCAAAATATGTCCAACCAACTCCTACGAAAGAACAGGTGTAGTTTAATTGCACATAGCAAGCATAAAGGATAAATTAAAAGAGAAAATAGCAGCATGCTCTTAGGTACAGTTGGGTTTCAGTGGTCTCAGAAATGTGTGGTATGGTAGTTGAGCTGCTTAAATGAGAATAAATTTAATTAGAACACCTTAGTTTTAAAAAATAAATAGAAAAATAGGTGAATGTGTCAGTGTTATGAAATCAGACAGGAGTTGTAGTGTTGAAGGCAGCATTGCAAGAAACCAGTGAAGAGGTGGAATTTTTTTCCTTGGTAGTCTGGTGATCATTGGAATCTCTCACTGATCTCACATGGAATGAATAGATTTGTAAAGTATTTAGATCTTTCTCTTCTCTGTTTCTTGGTTGCTTGCAGAGGAAGCTTGTCAGAGTATGCCTTTGGAAAGTCCCAGGGTATTGTGCACATTCTATTCTCCAGAGCATCATAAAATACATGGGACAGAGTGTGAGATTGGGATCCCCAAAACTATTGACCAAAACACCAGCACAGGTAGCACAAAATGAGCAATAGTGCTCTTCAAGCAGGACTGTTGGTAAATACACAATAAATACTGAATATATTTTGTGTCAAGGACCACCAAGGCGACAGAAAGTTTCAAATCAGATAATACAATAATCCATGTGTTTTCCACAGTATGAGATGATGCTCCAAACAACAAGCTGAAAGGATTTCTGGAGTATATGACAGATGGTTGTCCAAATGAATTTTAGGACGCTTTGACCAAACCCTATTAACTAGAATAATTTTGGGGGTGTGTGTGTGTGTGTGTGTGTGATTTGTTTGGGGGTTTTTTGGTTTTAACGGGGAAAAAAATGAACAATAATTAAATTTAAATATGCACCCAAACAGTAAAATTTACAAAACTTTAATTATCTTAGGCATGATGTCTTTGAGAAGCTCTGTGTGAATCAAAAATTAAAATATTTAAAATGCTATGAGGATGTCTAATTATCTTTATCAGTTACCTGTTTCTGAGATCTTCAGAAGCCCAGTGGCTCCTCCTGATTTTAAGACCCATGCTCCTGCAGTCACGTAATGGAAAACATATTGTGCTGTTTAGTATATGACAAATCACACCAACTCAGCTAAGAGTTCAAGTTCTGAATATTACATAAAATTATTCAGAAGAAATAAATGTGAAATTATAGGAAATTATAATAACGAACAAGGTAAAGTATCTTCTTGCAAACATTTGACAAATTTAAAACCAGGATATTCGCTGGATATATATTTTGTGATGGATTATATGTCTGTCCCTGCTTTGAGGTTCATGTTGCATCAATAAATAAACGTCGATGGAGGGAAATGACAATTTTGGGATCAAAGATAGAATATCATATTCCAAGGGAAAACTGCCTGTATTCAATCCTTCAGAAAAGGATTATGAGAATGATGTAATGACAGCACTGGATACAATGATGGATCTGAACAAAAAGGCTAATGCTGGCAAGAAATGTGAGGGAAAAAACAAATCCATGAAAAAGGGCATCTAATACACTCAATTGAAAATAGTAGGTGTTTCATTCTAAGGATCATATATAGTATGATTATTAGTACTTGCTGGTTCAAAGGCAGTCAGGGAATTAATTGAAATTGTGATTCTAGAAATAAAATGGACAATAGCAGCTTCTAAATACTCTGTCCTGTATTCTGGAATTATTTCTCTGTAAATGTCTTCTGTGCATTTCCTACAAGGATTATAGCACATCTATTTATGACAGCTTAGAATCCTAGAGAATTGCAAATTTGGATAGCAGAAGAAAAAGTAAAATGTGAATTATAGTTTGCCCTGTCACATAAAAATAACCAAGCTCAGTACTTTTGCAACTCCCAAACAGAGTTTTATGGAATAAGTTGGTCACAGCATTTAGAGTAGCTGTGTGATACAGCCATGGGGTCTATGCGTGAGAAAGAAAATCTGCAGGCAATAATTTTAAAAGCCAGTAGTCTGGTTCTGAAAAAGAAGAAGCAATGATTTTGTTGCCTGTGAAAGAACCATAGTTTAGATGGGTGAAGAACCTGTGCTCTCTCCTCAATGAACCCAAATAATTCTCGTTAAGTTTAATCAGGTGGAATGCATATTTGGTGAGGAATTAATCCACTTAGTCCACCACAGCTAATGATACATAGTTAATGATATCCTTTGCAACATACACAGCATGAATGAAAAATCTAAATGTGATATTCTACCCACGTATCTCTCTTTTCCCAGTGCAGGAGTGGAGACCGAGTCAGGGACAGCTTTGAGCTCTGTAAGCACAATGGCAGGGCAGGCTAGGCTTAGAGAGAGGACAAGTCTGGTGCCTTCTTCTTTGCTGTAAAACTACTGCTGTGTGCCTTTTATGAGTACAGTGGAGTTACAGTTCAGGAGCTGAGTGGTTCTGTGCAGCCCCAGGGCTGTTATACAGGCAATAGCCAGGAGTTCTTCTCTGGTCCTTAAACAATGCTCTGAATCTTGAAATTGTGTAGGAGTGGCACGGCAACCACTTAAAACACTTACCTTAAGAAATTCAGACTGGAAGTGATCTTTTAATCCATCAAGTGCAATTCCTTCCTAGCAAAGGCCTCTTTTCATAAGTTCTGCATCATAAAACATTCATAAAGTTCCTGTAAAATGGTTTGGGTGAGTTGTTTTATTTTCAATTAATCTGTCCTCCTCATACTCTGGTATTTTACTATTTCTTATTTGCTTAACAGTTATTAATAATGGTGGCCAATTCTCCCAAAGTGACAAAAGCATATTTTTTTAATATAATACCTCTCTAATAAGGTAGCTGATACTTCCCTACATGCATGTGTTCACTGTGCAAATGCACATGAACTAGCTTTAAGTAGTGAAGGGCTGGCACATTCAGAGCTCTGCTGAGAAGCAGAATAAATGAATCTGTTAGGAGGTCTGTGCTCTGTCTTAGGAGCCAATCTGGTGGTGGTGCTGCCAGAGCCAGGGCATGGTTGTATAAGGCAAATTTCAGTGTCTTTATTGTGATGCAATAGGAAGCACAAAGGATTCCTGGAAGGTCACCAAATCTTGTGTTGTGACTGGGTATTGGGGAAAAAAAAAAGCAGCAATATGGGAGAAGAACAAAGCCACTGGCAACATTTTCTGTATTAAGTATTTTTGATACTTAATAAAAAATAATTCTTGCCTTTAAAAATCACTAGTTTTCAGTTGTTTCACTCAAAAATCACTCCCCATGCTGTCTTTCTTGTAGTTGCCCACTGAATAACTGCACCGTTACTTTCTGCTGTTCAGAAGACTTACCATGCAGTGGTTAATGTCATGCAGATCATTATCCACAATCAGCAACCAGTTATTGAATTTCCCACATGTTTTATGGGAACAGGGCTGTATTATCCTACAGAGTTATTTCTGTAACATCAATTATTTGTTTTTATTCAGAAATATCCCCTTCCTTTAATGAAGAATTGGTTATAAAGTAGTTTTATGTTCTAGGCCAAATAATTTAGCAAATGTGGATTTAGTTAAAACTTCTTCACTGGCTGGGGTTGTCAAGCACTGGGACAGGCTGCCCAGTTGAATAGCCATTCCTGGAGGTATTTACAAACATGTTGATGTGGCACTCAGACATGGTTTAGTGATGGACTTGACAGTGCTGGGTTAATGGTTGGACTTGGTGATCTTAAAGGTCTTTTCCAACCTAAACAATTCTGTGATTCCATGCTCATAGTAATCATCTTTACATTAATACCTCACTTGGCTCCTGATCTTTAATTGCAAGTTAAAGCTCTCTTTATCCAGTAGAGTCACAACTTTCCATGTTACCTTTTGTCTAAAGAGCACAAATGTACAGATCTTACTAATTTTAAGATCTTGACTCATTCTAAAGGTAGAGTATCATGCTTACAATACTCATAAGGGAGACAATCTCACCCATGATTATACCATGAAAAAAAAGCATTGATTCTATCATCACATTCATCCCAGCCTCAAACTCAGCTTTTCCATTATTTACTGTTAAGTTCAGGAATTCTGCACTGGGGACTGGGGAAAATCTCTCTAAGTGAACCAGACTTGACAGTGCACTCTTCCTCGTGCTATTTGGTGCAGGTTGAGACTGGAGATCTGGGGGGTGTATACAAGATTTGAGTTGGCTGTGATAATGTGCCAGGCTTTAAGGGCTGGCATCTGAGTCTTTTCACTTAGTAGAGTTGCATACAAAACAAGAACTGAACTTTGAGTGTAACTGCTGGCTCACTCTTAAGAGAGAAGATGAGGAGCTGGTAAAAGAATTCCCTGCAGTCACTGAGGACCAGAAAACTTTACCTAGTAAAAGCACCAAGAAGACATAAACACTGTAAATTAACTGCTTGAAAATAAATCAGTGTCACAGATATAACATAGTGCTTTGTCTGGGTTGGATATCTTTAGAGGATCTATTGGCACCTCTCTTCATGTACATGGACTGCAAAAATGCTGACCACTTAAATTTTAATCTTCCATTTAAGTTGCATATTGGATTTAAGAGTTGCTAAATCTTCTGCATGATTCTAAGTGAGAAAAACTAAACAATATAATTGGACTTTTTAAGGAAAAGAACATGTTTAAAGCCATGGAAATTATTTGTTCTAGAGTTACTATTGAATTACTTAGCTTACAATAACTACTTGCTAATGTAAGTATCAGAAGTAAGCCTTATTGCACAGAAAAGTTTGGGTTTTTTCCTAAGGACCACTCTATTTTGCTGTGGTGAGAGTTTCAGAATGAATTCAGAAATGCCCTTGGAATGTGAAGACTTACAGAAGTCCTGCATTTTTTCAGAAAAGTTAGCAGTTACACATGAGATAGAAGTAATTAGAGACATGACTACTTTGCTAAACTAAAGTTCCAGAAGTTCTGGTCCCTGAATACTCAAACCTATTCACAACCTTAAAAGAAAGTACAGTTTTACATTAGTTAAATGTTAACTCAGCAGGACTGTATATTAAAAATGACATTTGAAAAATTTTGGTTATTCTTTTTGTGTAAACCTGAACATATATGCAATGCAATGATCTTCCTCAGAAGAAAATCTGATCTGACCATAGAAATTCATTCATACAGGATCAATATAGAGGCAAAGAGTTTATAGTTTCCTTCCTTAAGTTAACAAGTGCATTTTGCAAATTTTTATGCTTATATGTCATGTCATGCATCCAGATGCTATGCTGCATCTATCTCTGTTATAGAAATTTGCATAACCTTTTCCTTATTCTTTGACCTGTGTTAGTTATTATTTATTGCAAAGATGATTCAGTTTCTAACAGTTCCTGAACTCAAACAAATTCTTATTTTCCAGATCTTGCACAATAAAACAGAATTGGAGAGAATTTGTCTAGATTCATAAGTCTAAACTGTCCAAGTCCAATTTCCTTCAAATTTCTAAGAAAGTGGGTGGAAAATCTTTTTTTAGCTTAGCAGGAAGAGATCAGATTCTCAAAGAGTAACCTGATTATTTAATTCACTCTGTAGCAGAATTTTTCCTAGCTGCAGAAATAAAACAGTCTTACTAAATACTCAGTGCTGCTGTTTTATTTTAAGTACACCTTGCACTTAATCAGCTTTAATTAAAGTTTTTCTTTTCTTTTTGTACAGTCTATAAGTATGTTGTTTCTGTACATATTGGACACCACTGGGGAGCAGAGCCTTTTGCAAATGTTTATATCACTCTCCATGGCAAAAGAGGGGACACAGGTGTGAGGAAACTTCATACATCTTTAATGAAAGGAAGAAAATGTCAAAGAAATAAGGTAATGGCACAATAAAGCCGTCTTACCCGTACAGGGGTTAGCACTGCATTAGCTGTCACTTACTGCCTGCTCAGAAGGCATTTGGCTAGGTAGGCAAGAATTTGGAAACATTCACAGAATTTATCTTCCAGATATTCACAGCAGACCAAGGCCAGTGATATTTACTTCCTGCACAAAAACGTACCCATGTGGCAGTAAAGGCTCCACATGAGCAGTCCAAAGCAGATCAGTGGGCAGAACCTATGTGATCATGCTTCTGACTTCTCCTGTTCTAAATTTAAGACAGAACAGCTAGTAAAGAAGTTAAAAAATCAGTGATTCAAAGTAGGTTACAGAAGTTTCTGTGAGACTTTTGCAGTCTGTGATGTTTCTGAATCCCACATGAAACACCAACTCAGTATCAGTAAGTTTAGACAAGAAACAAAAATTCCACTCAGAACAAGAATGCATATAAACCCAGTGTTTCTAGACAACCACTATAAATAAAGTTCTTCTCTTGTGAATTAGGTTTTCACTCACTGCACAAGGAAGTTTGAAAAAACTCACTGCCAAAGCGTACATTGTCAAGGAGAGGCTTACATTTCCATGAAATAATTTTATTAGGCAATTACCACAGCACTGGTTAGGGTGAAAGTGGAATCAGTAATGAACTGAGAGAATTTCTAAATTTCATTCTGTGTATTTCTCAGAAATATGCCTATAAACAGAAAACAGCACTCTATTGTAATTATTTTGTGTTCATACATGGATTTATTTCCTAAAATATCTTAATTAACAAAGTTAATGCTTTGTGCTTGCAATCTGCTGTTGAGTTTTGACTATTATTAAAATATACATATATTTTTTGTCATATGAAAGGACTTTCAATATTAGTAGCAGAAAATCTACTTCTCTAATATTTTTATTTAAAAAGTAAAAGGGACAACACATAGGACTTTGGCAATCACTGTATTTTTTTAGGGGTCAGTTTGCTAACATCCTGGTTTTTTAATTGTTTCAGCGTTCAGTTTAGTAAGTTCCTACTACCGAATTGTTTTATTAAAATTATGGTGTTAATTATAATCCTAGATATTGCTGTTCAAACTCCGGTTGTTCATAACTTTCTAACCTTTAGCAGTTACCATGAGGCCCATCTGGTCCCTGGCACGACCTTACACAGAACACCTGGATTTCTTACAAAACAAGCAAAAACTTAGTGGGGCATATAATTTCTTTCTCCGCATTTCACATTTTTCCTTATCTTGCATTTCTGGTCCTTTGCGTTTCTGTTTGTGTTTTCTTCTTTCTTGTCTTTCTCTGCCTTCTCCATTCTCCTTCCACTCACATCTCTCATCTTTTACTCTTCACTTTCATTTTAACTTCCTCCCTTATTCTTTTCTCCATTTGCTGTTTTCACAATTTTCATTCTGTAAGGAAAGCAAAAAGTCACGTTTTCTGATGACTGGAGAAGAATTTAGAGGTTTTCTTGGAGTGAACACACTCATTTTAGATTTCTAATTTTTCTTTAGAACTATTAATGCATATCTAGATTTGTGTGATAAGTTTTAGAAACAAGATATCTGAGAGATAGAAATTTGATTAGAACCAAAATCTTGTCAAAACTGTTTGACTGTCAGAAGGTTGAAGTACATAGATTGTAATGTAATAGGAAGAGATTGATGCAGCGATCCCTATTGTCCAAAGATCAAATGAAATTACAATGCATCATTAATGATGCATATAGGATTAAATGTTAGGTATAATCAGTGTGTGCTTTCTTGCATTCAGCAGGGAGATGCTATGTTAAATTTTACGAAGAAACTGACACCAATTTTAATTTCTCAGATGAATCCAGGCGTATATTCTCCCTGAAATTCAAGTCAATATTCTGTTTTATTAAGTATTTCCCTGTTTTGCAGGTGGATTCATTTTTGGTGGAAGCTGTTTCTCTGAGGCATTTGCAAAAAGTGGTCATAGGACATGATGGAGAAGACTATGGGGCAGGGATGTACCTCAAGATCTTAACAGTCAAGGAATCACAAGATTCAGACAAAGAGTGGGTCTTTCCATTGTGGAACTGGCTTGATACTCACCTGGGCTAATGTGAGACTGTTTGTGAGACTGTAACAGTTGCTAAGTTCTTCTGCAAAACTGACTTGCCCATTTATTTATTATATATATATGTGTGTATATATGACTACAGCTCTTTCAGATCTCAGTAGTATCTTTCTTTTATTGAAAATGTGAATTTTCAGTTTGATCTTAGTGTTACAGCATGCCTACACCTGGATGTACTTGGCAAAAGAACACTTACAGCAGGACATTTACCCATTTAGAAGTGAAACAATTTTCCTGTGTAAACAATTCAATGCAAAGGAAATGAACTACTTTGTCCAGAGGGAGTAAGACATACGGTGTCCTTGATTCAGATGTGTGTTTTTTCTGAGTTGTAGAAAGTACATTTTTTTGAGCTGTTCTTCTTCCTGAAATCATTTTCACTTCACCTAGAATGGTCAAAACAGAATTAAAATGAAGAATTACAGTAATTAATGAAGAAAAGGAGAGGAGGATAGCAATATTGATCTTCTGAGGATCTGGCAAATAATTTTATGTGTTTATTAAAGGTTGCCTGTCTGTCTCACACTATTACAGCACCTGCTATATTGCTAGGTAACATCTAGTTACAAGCAAAGTTCATTAGAATTGTTCATTTTGCATTAGGTGCCTACAGGCTGCATATGGCTACATGCTCTTAAATGATAAATTGGCTTTAATAATACTGATTGCTTTTTAAGAACAATTAGTTAGACCTCTAAAGGGCGACTGAATATTCTCTTAGCAATTACTTCCAAATATGACAAGGAAAATACACTGGCATCAAAAAATGCTTTTGAAACTAAATTTTAAACACAGAAAGAACATTAAGCTTCTAAATTCTTCACAAAAAAATCTAATAAAGATATTGATGTGTTATTCTTAGTGAGCAGTTGCTATAGATACAACATAACCTGCAAAAAGAGCTTTGTTTTGTGTACTGAAAAGGCTACGGTCCTGCCACTCTCTCATGCTGTCATCTTTCCCTTCTCTTTGGCAATTTTTAAAGGTAGAAGGTCGACTCTTAGTCCTAAATTGCCTGAAATCAACATGAAGTCATCAGGTCTCTGGATAATGGATATCACTGGATCTGACTTGAGCGGCAAAGAGGATCCAATAAGCCTTTCTTTTATCTTCGATGGCAGCCTGAGTCACAAAAAGTTGCCACTTCAAGTCAGAGGAAAAGCAATTCAGATCAAAATACTTCAACTTTTCTCTACTGCAAGAAAAGCCTACGAATCATGTAGCCAATAATCCACTTAATTCTGAGATAAGTTGTTTCTTTAAACTAAACCACCAAATTGATTTTTAAGTCCTCTGTGTAGTTTGGCGCAGATCATCATTTTTTTTCATAGGTAGCAACACATGAACAATGGTTTTTGAATGAGCAAATTCTCCCAGTGTCTCACACTGAGAATGTTTAAGTGAGTGAATTGGTCCCTGGGTGCATATCACAGTGTACGCCACATTGATTTACAGCCTTTGTTGATCTCACAGAAATCAGCAATTTGTAAGCATACAATATGCCATGGGATACAGTAGAGCTTTTGGGGCTGATGATAGAGAAGGAAGAATCATAAGTGAGATGAAATGTGCAGAAGGTTAATTTTTCTCTTTTCTCTCTCATGTAATTCATTCATCCCTGCCACCTGCTTCTCTGAACTGCTTTTTCTAGTATGGTTTCTCTTTTTTTCCCACTCTTACTGTGTCTTTCTTTTTCCTCTCAGTAAACTGAGCTTCATGGTTGAGCTAAAGAACTCATTTGTTGTATTTTGATGTTCCTCTTTTCTTTAATGAAAGAGGAACTAAGCAGACTAGACTAACCACAAACAAGATCCAAAATGAGGAGTACTCAGAGGGTTTTCTAAGATATTTCCAAGAACCTCTAGTAAATACAAAAGAGTAGTATGAAACTGCAAGTGCCCTGTCAGAGGAAAGGCTGAAGTTGTGGACTTCTACTATCTGAGCATATTTAAAATGAAAGAGCAGGGGAAAGAATCCAAGAAGTATTGAATAGGAAAAGACAACTTCTCTTTTGTCCCTTTTTTTATCCTACAGGGAAAATAATGTTGATTTTAAAGCAATAATTGTAATATCTAAGTCCTCCTCTGCTTTCACTTACTCAAGCAAATGTATGCCCCAGAGATGCTGTGTTATCCCCAGTAGAACCGGAATGTTTTTTCCTCAACTATGAATGCAAGATTTCACTGCATGGTTTCTGAATGATCTAGAGTGAAGATGGAGGAACTCTTGGATGTTTTCTCAAAATTGGATTAGCTGTCCTTCAAATTTATAATTAATTGCACCATTTTTATTGTTGTAAGAAATATTTCCAGTGGTGTCCAAAAATTGACTAAAGCTTCTGTGCCTGAAAATAATTAACTGCATCTGGGTAATATATACGAGCATTGTGCCTTGTTCTGTGTACAGACTTCAGCAGTGACTGCCATTGCTTGTTCCCTAATATTACAGCTCAAGCATTCCTCATTCATGTTAGTAAATCAATTTGGTATTGATTAGAAAGGGGGAAAATAGTTATAAATCTGCCCCAATTCTTTAACTACTGAACTTTTTTCAGCTGTTGCACACAGCTGCCAACTACATTTGTTCTGGCACGACTGAAATGAGATCCATTCATCGCTTTCTCCTCTCACAGGATGAACTGGCAGATTTTGGCTCAATATACAAAGTTCTGGTAACTGGCCCACATAGTAAGCTAAAACAACCATGGCACTTAGATTTACTGCATGTGAAGCACACAGGCACAAAGGAAGAGATGTATTTAGATTTTGACTGCTGGTTCAACCCTAAGGAAGAGAAATGCGTGGAGCTGCCAGCCGTCTATGCAGATCAGGAGCCTTTGCCTGGCTATGTCCTTTTTTAGTTACTGGGGTCAGGATCTGTCTCTGGAATGCCAGCATACCTCTTTTGGCCCTAAAACATGGTGTGAGGATTTCCATAAGAATTTGATATCAAGGAACGTGATGGTTTTGCGCATGCATTTACCACAGAAGAGAAATCATTGGTATGAGTATTATGAGAGATGCTGTAACTGCTAATACCAAAGATAGCATTTGACTTCTTTCACAATAGATGATATTCCAGTTTTAGATCTTGATTATTTATTATCTCTTCAAATTAGTGCTATGTCAGCTGAAGATGAGTACAAAATATCATCTACTGTGTGATAATATTTGTCTCTTCCTATTCACAAAAAACTATATGTGATCTAGAAACACAATAAAGAAGGAAAGAATTGTAGACCCCCTACAAAACAAAGGTAGAATTTTTAAAATGCATCACAATTAGACAGCAAAGAGGTATCCAAGAGTTTCAATTACACTATTGTTTTATTGATGTCAATGAGAAATTATTATAGTACAGTGCGTAATATTGTACAAAAATACACATTAAGTTGCATGTTTCTCTGCTGTTAGTAATACATGTAGATGGTAATATGCCAGAGAGATAATTAAGTGATTTCTGCCAACCATCCCCCACCCGTCCTCCTGGAACAACCAGTTGTATACTGATAACTTGATCACCAGTACTTAACAACAGGCTTCCCATTTATCCAGCTTATTAGAATAAAGAGGATTGATGGAGATAGTAAAGATCATATATTGAGGCTTTTAGTGCCAGTTAAGAGGTCTGTTGCTAGAGGCTCTAGTACAAAGAGCGTTTTGCTTAAACAGAAACTGGTAGAGTAGGATGGAATAGCTCAGAAAAAGAAATAAAATAGACCACGTGGATTTCTGCAGACCATTCTCTAAGGACAGTTTCCTAAATATTTCATCCAACTGAAATTTGAAAACCAGTGAAGACCTTTTAAATTTCTGGTTTTGTGTGGGTTTGAATAATTAGAAAAATATAGTCACCTTGTATTCATTTACTGAAAAATCTTGCAAGTTTCAGGCTTTTGATCCAACAGATTCAAAAAAGCATTGGATGCTGGATGCAATATATGTTAGATGTACAGTCATGAATACAGTAATTCTATAACTTATTAAAAGGCCCTATTTTCCTAATTTATTTAAGAAAAAAATTGGAAGAATTATAAATATGGGCAATTATTTTCTGAATTCAAACTTGTTACATTTTTATTGCATATAAAAAGTCCAGAAATTTAAAAAAAAAATTCTTGACTACACCCCTCAAAGCCTCTATTATGCTTAGAGCCAAATGGAGATACTCTCTGAAAGCATTATTCTGATGAGTAAACTAATTAATTATTGAGGTATATTAGAAAGCTAGGGTGTTTTCCTTGGGAAATTTCTGAGAAAACATGTATATACTCTCCCTCAAAAAATAATCCATAGACAGGAGTATCTACTAACCTGGGAATTTTCTCACAAACCATTTTGTGGATTCCAGTGATTTACAACCAGAAGTGTTAATATCTGTTTTATTCTTTGTGGCCCCAATACTTCTTCAGTCCAAAATTTCTTCTTTGTTATATTCTGGTTTTATTCCTAGACACACACATGCAAGAAATTAGTACAATATAATAATAAAAAATTAATATGTATTTACTCTCCTGTCTTTAATTCATGAGGTTTTTTTTCACTTTTTGAATGAGCATTGGGTGATTACTTTCAGTTTTGCAGTGTGTTATTTTTCAGATGTAAGAGAATTTTTATAAATAGCATTGGGAAGAGACAAAGAACGACATGGTTGAATGAAACACCTTAGTAGATTTTTGGTTTTGGGGTATGTTGTTCATACAGAACACAACCAGAATGGTCCCAAAATCAACGTAAAATCTTTTACCCTGTTTCCCAGCATCCCCTTTCTACTGTGACTTCTTTCATAGAGGCTATTTTGTACTTATTTCACTTAAATAGTCAAAAAATAATAGGAAATATTTGCTGTGAGTACACTGAGCTTTAAATTATGCATCAATAGATTCAGCAGATTCAGCTGGAAATACTGACTCAGCAGTAACACTATATGCATTTTGAAGTTAAGCTCATGATTTTGTATATTAATGGCTCTGGACAAAGGCAGTTACAATGTGACCACTGTGGTTTCTAATCTACCCCTACAGGAGTGGTCAGACCCATGGACCAAAGGACTTTGATCTTATTAATACAAGTACCCTTTTGACTTCAATGAATCTGCTCATATGGCCCAGTTACACAGACAAGGCAACACTTTGAATGAAAAACACAGAAACTTGCCTTCATATCCTAAATCCCCTGAAACCAAAACTGCCATTGGCTAAATGCTAACTAAAGTGTCACCTGGAGAGCTCATGCATTTTCAGCTATCTGGAACTCCAGAAAGATCAAATCTGTGTAGCTGCACTGACTTCAATGAAGCTATGTTGTCTTTTACCTGACAGTGCGTATTTGACTGCCTTGAAGAAAGGAATGGGATATGTTGGGGCCCCAGGCTGGGAAAACTCTTGGTTTACTTCTTATCATCAAACGTGAGTGATACCATCAATTATAAGAACTTTCCCAGCTCTTAGCTTAAATTATTAAAAAAATAGTCCCAGGGGGAGTCCCTGAAGTAAATAGTGCTGCAGTGAAATAAAGCTATTTTTAAGCAAACAGATTTTCTCAGACATCATCCTCATGTAGTAAAAGATAAACAAATATATTTCAGAAGTTTATTGAAATGAGCACACTTTTATTAGCAGACTTATACAGCCTTTATTATTTAATGAAACCTTTTAAATATTAATTTTACAGTCAGTATACACACCCACTCTTTAAAGCCGTTAATCCAGTTATGTGACCTTTTTATTTCAGAAATAGAAAAATAGCTATACAAGATGTCACAATATTTGAATTCAGACCTCTTGATTATAACACTCATCGTGAATAGCACCAACTTGTGAAAGGAGCTGTAAGAAAAGCTTAAAAATAAATATACTCAGAACACTTCTTTCCCCCTCCCTGTTTTCCTATCACCTACGCATGAAACTAAATGACAGCTTTAGCTTCTGGGTTCATGGAATCATTCTTAAAGCTACTAGAAATTTCTCATAATTATAATCTTTTTTAAGAATGTACACTTTTCTTAAATAGACCATTTCTATCTTAGAAAAAAATTGATTCAAGAAGAAAAATGTTCTGAAAATGTAAAATTTTCCAGGATGCATACTTAGATATTCATGTATCCTATGAGGTACAATAGACAAATATGTTTCAGACTTGAATAATATGTATTTCCTTGCTCTCTGGCTTGTAATGTCAGTTGTGAAACTGAAAGTGCTTAGTTTCTCCTTGGTTTCATGTATGTCTATTGCACCACTGCCCTCCTTTGCACACATGACTTTCCTGGGAAAGCAGATGCTGTAGATCCAGCTATGTTCCAGGGAGGGAAAAGAGGCAGAGTGAGGCTGGAAGACTTTCTCCAGCACGTAAATGTCACATAGTCTAGATGTTGTCTGTGTTTTACTGCTACAGCGATGAAGGTTGTGGGAGTAAGGGCTGATAATTTGTGGTAGTCAAAGATAGCTCAGTACTTGTAAAGTGCTGGATTTTAAGTCTGCTCAGTTCTTAAAAAAACAAAAGTCTTCATGTTTGGGATAAAAAATGTCCAAGAGATAATACAAACATTTTCAAATACACTTTTGGTACGACTGCATTGCTCATTACCTCTGTCCCAAATGTGACTTCGCATTTCACAGTGGATGAAAATGTTGTCCTTATTAAAAATATTAGACAGTTGTATTTTACAAATGTGTTGCTACAAGAGCATAGCTTTTATTCTTAGGCCTGTGGTTGGAAGCAGAGGAACATTTAGACCATCTAAGTTTAGACTCCTGAGATGTAGCATTTATCTCTAGAATACATGGGGACCCATCAGAGGTGTTTTCTATAGCACCTGCTTTTCCCTGCTGACTACATAAGGATCTCAGTCCTAATATAGCCACCAAAGTTAGATTCCTATGCTGACAGTACCAGCTCATTACACAAATGGGCCCAAATAAACACACTATACACAATAGTTATTATCTTAATTTGAATAAGAGCACACAACACTCGAAGGAAAATAAAATCAACACCCCAAAACCCCTTCTTATCTTTCCTTGGGACTCTTGTTGTTAAAATGATGCAAGTAACAATGAATATTGAGATTGTGACCTGCTTCTGTTTAAGTGTTCCCTTGTTTCCATGATAAACTCAGGGGCTAAACCAGGTAATTTTAAAAGTGAACATAGGAGATTCCCATGAAGTTTTTTTGGCATTAATTCAATTTGGTCTCACTTGCATCACTTACCTATGTACTGTGACAAAAAGAGGCAAGGAAGTAGAAGCTTTGTATGGGGGACATAGGTGTCTCTTCTAATCTCTGTACTAAGTCCACAGCTGAGGAAATCAGGAATGTTTTTCCTTAAACTCAAAATTCACTTACCTGATCTGTATTAATAGAAGGTTCTTTGCAGAATGATACAAAATATGAGAAGGCTGTTCTATTTATATGTTAAAGCTGATGTTGAAAGAATTTCTAATTCTTTGGTTTTGTTTCACATTAACATATTTTAACTTAAGAGCATTGTGATAGTATAATGGTCCAACTAGTGCTAAATAAAAATAGGGTGGGGGGGGAACCAAAGAAGTATCAGTAAATAGTCTTAGAAAGAAACAATCAGACTTCTGAAGAGGATGTAAGTATGGCTTTTTTCTTAGAAAGGGATTTCCTGCCTTAGAGGGAAGGGGACAGCCCACAAGAGATCCTGTGCCCCAAACAGCAACCAGTAGTGCTTATTTTTCTGAGAGTGGTGTCAGAGCAGAGCAAATCTATATTATGTAGATTGCCATTCTGTTATGCAGCAGGAATGTGTTTTGGTTATATATGTCACCAGGACTACAGAGACCTGCACTCCTTGTTTGGTGGTACAGCATGAGATTTGGATGAAATCTGCAATGGATTCTACCAGGAATTTATATATAATGCAGGTGTCAGGCAAGAGGATAAGGAGTGTTTTCTCCTGCTGACTTTTTGGGTTTTTTTCCTCTATTTTTTCTGAAGTTGTGGAATATGAAATCCATTTTC
This sequence comes from Rhipidura dahli, assembly GCA_013399225.1. Taxonomy (NCBI): domain Eukaryota; kingdom Metazoa; phylum Chordata; class Aves; order Passeriformes; family Rhipiduridae; genus Rhipidura; species Rhipidura dahli. The sequence goes on from VXAC01002263.1 coordinate 163,687, forward strand.
ACACAGGAGACTTGAAGAAGGCAGATGCCACTGGAGAGGTTTACCTTTGTATACAAGGAGAAAAAAGTGACTCAGGGAAGCGACGCATTAACTCAAAAAAGAGCCTGATCACTTTCTCTAGAGGGCAGGTGAAATAATGAGGAAAAATGGAACTGAATCTGTGTCTTTTTGTTAGAACTCATGTCTTCAGAAAACCATTCATGGACAGAGTACCAAAAATATTAATATTCTATATTCCATATAGTGATTGTCTCCATAGCAAACATATTGTTTTTAAGCATCATAACTGTTGTTCTACAGTGAAACAGTTAAGGTGATGAAGTAATTTTGAGTTGGATTAAATAATCTCTTGTATTGGTTTGAAGACAAACCAGTGGGAGATCACAAGTCAGGATTGAAATTAATAGGAAAAAATTAGAAACAAGCAAAATAATATAAGGGAAAAAAAAAAGGCACAAAGTCAGATACAACCTGACACCCTATTAGGGTGGTCACAGCAGTCCCAATGAAGTGATCCAGTTGAAGCGATGATCTGATGGAAGGTCCAGTCTCTAGCTGAAGGTCCGAGGTGGCTCTTGTCCTCTGGTCACCCAGCAGACAGGCCTGAGGCCAGGCAATTCCAAGGGCAGCTTATATCCAGGTGGGAATGCCCAGCTCCCCCCTCCTGGGTGGAGCATCTCACAATAGGATGAGATAAGTCCATGAGTCATGTGGTGGTTTCTTGATGGCCCATTGTCTGTTATCAGGGGTGGGTCGTTAGCAGGTGATAACAGCTAATGGCCCACAGCTGGTGGTAATAGAATACTTAAATACATCCATTGTAACCTAGGACATCTCTAAGAGTTCTGTTTTAATATTCCAGACTTTTTAGGCCAGGGAAGCACCACTTCTTTATTAAAATATTCCTGATTATTAGAACTCATAACATTTCCATAGGATAACTTGCATTTGTAACCACTCCCTCTAAAGTAGTCTGTGAACTTTTCTTGTTAACTTTCTTGAACACTGTCAGAAGTTCAGGAGAGAAGAGTCTTATTTTTTCATGTTTCCTATTTTTCCACCCACTTATTGCTTTTAAACACAGTAAACGTATTGTTGATTTTTGAGATTAAATGGCTTTTCCTAGAAGAGTAATTCTTTGAGCAGTTATTGGCATAAGAACAAAGTAACCAAAACAAATTTCAGCTCAAAAGGAAATACCTCTTTCAGATCAAAAGGACACGTGTAGCTGATACCTTACTAGATCCTAGTGTTTAGAATTTCAGCTTGGAAATTTATTTTTGTTTTGAGTGTATCATGAAATCATTGTGAAGTACCTAGAAATCTTCTTTTGGGGAAGAAAAGAATTTTCTTTTGGGGAAGGTGGGAGAGAGTTGCCATCCAGCCTAGAGTATTTTCTTCTCTGGGGCAGAAAGCTAGAGAAATCTGCTTGATATATGCTTCATTTATTCTTTATACATACCTGTGTTTATTTTATCTACTTTTCTCACTATTTTTAAAGATTCTAGAAGGTACAAGGCTTTTGTATGAAATCAAACCCAGATCTTAGTCATTATGTCTTCTGTATTCCTGTATTTTCTTTTTTCATTGTGGAAGAGAAGACACATGCCCAATGTCATACTCATCAAGAACTGATCAAACTGATAGCTCAGACTTCACAAGATAAATCTAAAAATAATGACAGAAAGTCATCTTGCTTTAAGGAGTAATGTAGGAAATTGTATAGATTATTCTTTTTGATGATAATAGATAATAGTCCTATGTAGTATGTCTTAAGGATAGTGTCTTAGAGAAATCTGAACAGCAAGGCTGACAATGGGTAAGGTATCAGTACAGACTGAAAGAGGGACAGATTTCTGTTTCTTTCAAAAATGTCCAGACCTTTGAAAAAATTCCTTATTTTATAAGAACATGTTACATTTTTGTTAAGAATAAAACTTGTAGAGAAAAACCTGAAAAATAGCACTTGGCTTCTGTGAATACTCATACTGTGGAAGTACAACTCATCTGCAAATTCACAAGGATTTTTTCTGTATAATCCAGATTCTGTGTCAGTTTTTGAACAGGCTTGTTCAGGATGCTAAATCCTTCCTCTGAAATTCTAAAGGGCTTTTCTGTAGCCTGGGCTATAACACCCTAATCTTCTTCTTATAGAAAAGATTTTGAATTACAACTCTTTGAGTATTCACTCTGTTGCAGTTCTCTTTACTCCAATTTACCCTCAAATGACTAATGCTCTGTTCTTAGTCATTGCTCTTTTTGTCTAGATGATTCTTTTGATCAATATTATTCTCACAGATATTGAATTTTGGGAACTATCCCACTGTTGGAACAAGACAAGGGTTTTATTATTTTTTTTCAAACCCACAAACTAGTCCTCAATTCTTATATTCAAACTTGCACTTTCAACCCAACTTCCCAAGCCAACTGCTTCTGTATACAACAGGATAACTCATGAAGTCACATGAAATAAAAGTCTTAGCTACAGAGATTTAATTTTGCAGCTGGTTTCCCAAAAGACTAGATGAATCCACCCATGAATAGTATGTTCCCAGACCTCATTTCTTAAGACCCAATTAAAAAAGTCAATGAATACACATTTTAAGCAATGTGTGTTCCCAGTGTCAGTGTGCATACTTACATGAGCTTTCCCTGACATATGAAGATGACTGCTCAAAGAAGAGGATGAGCATCGATAGGCAAGAAGGTGACAAAGTTATGAAGAGTTATGGTATGGAATAAAGGAAAGACTCCATGAAGTCTATTGATCATTCAAATCTGTTGTGTGTAGAAAATTCGACCTATTATAGAGATGACTTCAATAAGGCATCCTTATTCAGAAAGCACAGTGGCCGAAATCTTCCCAGGAATCATTCACTTCATTCCCATTTACATGCCTAATTCCCACAAAATTGATTGTGAATTTTAGTGCAAATGAAATTGCTCCAGATTTTCAGAATCATTAAACATCTATTATTTATCAGTTTCATTGCAAGGTAGGTTCTGGACCAAAGTAACTTTTAACACACTAGTAATTGATCTGATTTGTTTATTTCAGTCCATGAAGGTATGCAAAATGAGAACTTTATTGCTAGTGTGTGTATCTGATGTTTCCAAAATTACTTCCTACTAAATACAGAGGCATTCTGAAATTCATAATTCATAATATTAACTGGATAAGGAAAGACAAGATTTAGTACATAATATTTAATTACAAAATCAGAAACAATGAAATGGCATAAGTGAGATAAATTTGTTTCCATTGTAATACACTAGACACACAAGGCTAACTGATAAATAGTCAAAAACAGATCTCTATTAAGTTTAATTAAAATATCATTTTGATTATTTTCATATTGCAGGTGGATATTTTCAAAATCAAATCAGTATACCTTGTGAAGCTGAATCAAGTTCTTGTTGAATTTAAAATTATAAGAAAAGGTCGGAAATTTTTTCAGTCGATGTAAAGTAATAATAATGTAGATTATTAAATTTAGGTGATCTTAGTCCTTCAGAAACGTCTGAAATTTAACGCAAAGGTATTTTGTTTTTTTTTTTTTATTATTCTAGAAAATATGAAATTGCTTTCCATTTTCTGCTGTTCATTATTTCTGTTGGAGTACATATGTCAAGTGTCCAGATGCAGCTTAGTTTTACTAAAATGTGCAAGGGATTCTAAGGAAATGTTGTGACAGTGTAAAATGGTAAAATTATTTATGAAACTTTTCTCCATAGAAGTTTCTATGTTTTTATAAGCACAGTCAACAAAGCTTTTGTTTTTCAGGAAGCAATATGACATCATGTTTTTGAAACATTTATAAATTTTGTCTTCCTGTACATTTTTAGATGAGGCATAAGTAAAAAAAAAAAAAAANGGATGAGGCAAAAAAAAAAAAAAAAAAAAAAAAAAAAAAGAATTTAATTTCAGGGCTGTATGCTTTATGCTTCTAGGTAAAGATAAGAACATAAAATCAGTTCATTAGATTGGGAAGTGGAACACAGAAGAAAGGTTCTTCTGGCCTCACAGCTCCTTTCCTTCTAATCCATGCAAAATATTTTTTAAGGAATCCTGCATTTGTAAGGTTGACTGGCAGATAAAAAGTCTATATTCCTGCAGCATTTTTTCTCATCCTGCTTCTGACTCCAAAGTAGCTGCTGTAGCTAAAAAAAAAAAAAATTGCTTATTTCTTGAAAATAAATACGACAGCAAAGAGTATCATGAACTGGTGTTTTATTCAATCCTTTGGCTACAATTTTGGCACATTGTTTTTCAAAGGCAACAGAACAGATTCTACAGATCTTTTACTCCTATAGATAATGTTCATAGTGTAAATAAGATTGTTCCAGAGTATGATAATGTTGTCTTGCCTCTTGTTCTTTCCTTTTTCTGAAGAAACCCAAGGTTACAAGTCATTACAAAATGACTCTTGTAGATTCAACTGAGACTCAGAAAAATGGGCTGAGAGACTATTTCCTAGATGGTAACATTAAAATGAACAATCAAATTTTCATTCACTTCAGCAGAACTGGGAGTGTAACCAAGTTTACCAAGACTCAGCGATGTGACTATAAAAATATTTTGTTTCCAAAGAACCAACACAGTAGTCTCAATCAAGACTAGCTGAAGTTTTCTCCTTATTGGATAGATTGAACTTCACCAGAAAGAAAGCTGTGTGTTGAGTGGATTTTCTGTGGCTAATGTCATAGAAATCCTGATCCTTTTTCCTTTAGAACACTGATTATGTAATTGCCTATTGGGATCTTCGTGTGTCTAGAGATTACATACAGAAGTCTTTCCATACTTTTGGAAATACTTTCCATACTTTGAGATGTAATAGATCATTACAGCAAATCTATCACTATATTTAATTCCACTAGGTCTGTAAAAGCATTGTATATTTTGGAGTGGACAAAGACACATATACACACAGCCAATATATTTTCAGAAGTTTTATTCCCTTCACAAATCTGTCAAAAGAAAACCTTTATTGATTTGATGAAGGTAGAAACTTACAACTGCACACAGAGAATATTTTATTGTTTAAAAGGTATAAATTAATAATGTCCCTTTTATTTTCAATCAGATGAGTGGTTTTTGGAAAAAATGGTTATAAAAGAAGTCTTCTACCCTTTTTCTGCACCTTTTTTTTTTTTTCACAACAGTTGGATCAATAAATGCTCCAAGAAACATTTTGTAGAAGTGGCAATTCCGCTCAAAGGTAACACAAGCACAAGTGTCCTTCGTTTCCGTGAATCGCTCCCGTGTGGCAGAGCAGATCACAACTAAGGTCTAAGGTTACTTCACACAGCAGGAAGAACTTAACATGGGTACCCCAGTGGTGAGGGGCACGGGCCTGGGCCAAGGTGAATCACGCGTTCTTTAAATAAAGAGGAAGCAATTATGCCTGGGATGGGGAATTTGGAAATGGCAGTGTTGAAAGACTCTCCTCTGGCAGAACATTTCCTGCCAGAAAACAGGCATGAGTGTGACATGGATCCATGAAGCCTCTGGCCTGGCTTTCCACCCCTCCATGTGACTAACATGAGTAATGACAGGTCTGCAGCTTTGTTGCCTGAATTTCCTGTGCTGGATCCAGCACTACCAGGCAATATAAACTCTTGGGTTATACAGCTTTATAATCTAGACCCAGGCTCTGAATATAGGTTTGGTTTTATTGCAGAAACATCTGTGACATCTCTTCCCACAAAAAAATTTGATACGCAAAGTAAAGGACGATGGCCAAACATGGATGCACTGCACACAAGTACCAGAAGATGTTCCTAACATTCGAGTTGTTGCATTTGGAAAAAAAGGGATATCTCCTGCACAGAAAATTCAAAATCTGAGTGATACTCCCTTTTTGGTTGGTTTATTTTCTTTTTCATACAAGTCTTACCAAATAGTTTCAGTAAAATAAGAATTGTAGCCAATATGTATGACATTATGTGGACCGATTGTTTGTTTGTCAGAGTGAATGTTTATACCCCTATGTTTTAAATAAACACAGCTTGGAGAACTTTTTACCCTTGGGCCAAAGCATATCACTTATGAAAACTCTCTTAAGGAAATGCCAGATTTGATGTGAAAAACCTCATTAACTTTGAATTAAGACATGTAGGCCTTAACAGTAAGGCAATCAATAATGAAGCTGTTCCCTACTTCCTTTACATTCTACTTCTCAGATCACAACTAATATGTTTGCACTACTTAGAAGCTGTGTCTCTTGATCATGAACTTGCACCTGGGCAAATATCAACTCTGTATTTTGCATACAAAGTTTATGGCAGATTCTGCACAGTTGTATGAACCTGGGCTACCCCTTTCACAAGGTTTTTATTCTTATATATGGGGGGGAAAACCTCTTTACACATCTTTTGCAAAATGGCAGTGTAAACATCACTTGCTTAACTTTTGCAAGATGAAAAGCCACAAGCAGCATCGTATGATAGGACTTGCAGATAACAGCCATCCTTTCTTTTGAGCACTAGAATAAATGAGAACAGAACCAACAATCAGGGATAAGAATTATCCTGAGTTCAAAATTTCAGTTCAGGCTTGAGAAAAAAGATGTGGTGGAGAGGATATAAATAGGAAAGTGAGGAGAAAAGAACTGGCCTTGAAAATAGAGAATTCAGTTATACATTTCCTTCCTTTTCTTGTGTTGGCCTTTGCTCTGCAACAAATTGTCTCGGCAAAAAATAGACATAATTTATGATAAAAACATGAGTCCAAATTAGCTCACACTCCTAATAGGACTCCCACACCCTAACACTAACCTCATTGACTAATATTTTTACCTGCTGTATTTATCTTTCTGTTGGGTTTAAAGTATACCATGCAAACAGTTGCATACAACAGACAGTTATTTATTACTATTTTTCTTTCTAGCAGTTGACCACTGGTGATATTGGAGCTATAACCTTTGTGTCATGTGGTCCATCCTTGAGAAGAGGAATTAAACTTCACAAGGTACTCCAAATACACCACACACAAACTTGCAATATTCTTCAACGTAGCAGTAACTAACTTTTGTTGAGAGACAGATGGTTAGCTTTGCTTTGCAACACGCTAGCAAAGCCAGGCATCTTTTGTCTCAGTTACCTGGTATATACAGATGACTGCCTACAGCTTGCAGATCTCTTTGTGGGCAGACTGACCTTGTTTGCACCTGCTGAAGTACATATAGCTACAGCTCTTCACTGCTGTGCAGACCCATTCTGCACAGTTCATCGTGACAAGGAAGGCAGTGTTTCCTGCTGATGTCAGGAAATGTTAATCCCTGCATGACAGTCTCTAGCCTCAGACCAACCTACCTGTGGAAGCCAGTTAAGTTAATACTTCAGTATCTATTCTTTGCAATGTGGCCATCAGTGGGCCTTAAACCACTGACTGAAGTTTAATACATCTTTAAGAATTCTCATAAAAAAGGAATGGAGAAAGGACTTAATGCTGTCAATCTTGAAATAGAATTAAAATTTAAAAGTATACTTAAACTTGAAGGTTAATTCAAGGAAAAATGTGCCAATGAGCTCTGCCTATAGGCAAGGGCAAAAAACCCCACTGTGGACATAGCACTGAATTAATTTGAAGTCACTAGAAGCCACAGAGTCCCTTAACCCTGCTATGGATTTGAAAGATCAAGGTGATTCCATAAATGCATAAAGACTCCAGAAACTGTTCTGATGGGAAACACTAGAGACAGCTGCATTCCAGACTAAAATGTGAATGGGCTTGTGGCACTCAATGGAACATTGAGTCTGAATTTATGAGTTCCTCTGAGGATAGAGGAGGAGTTTATCTTACTTATATTTGCTCCCCAAATGTGTTCTGTGTCAGCTAATTTTGTAGTCTCAGTTTAGACTGTAAAACTGGAAAGAACAGGTAAGTAAAACTAATTTCTGATTTTAAATACACATCTCCAGGCCATTTGATAAAGCATTCCAAAAATATGTTAACTCTACATCTAATATATACATTATGTAATATAAGATTTCAGCCTCCAGACCTGGTGGTTCAAAACGTGGTAGAAGATCCATAAATGTAATAGTTTGCTTTCCACTTTCTTTTCCAAAACAACCCTATGCAACTGGCTAAGTGATTTTTGTCCATACTTTCAAATACTTCACAATTTATTTAATAATTGGTTTATTAGTAGCTATAAATTATTACAATCTACAAGAAGTCAGTAGGTTGCTATAGAACTAAGTAGTCTCTTGCACTCATATGCATGTGCAACCCACAGCATAAGCTACAATAACATATACTGCTTTTGCCACTAATATGCTTATAATATCTAATACTTACTTATTAGCCTATTTATTTATTCATGGAAGCATAACCTAAAATGTAACAAGTTGGCCTCACTCTAATAGGATTCTTACAGTGCAGTAAAAAATAGAGATATTGTATAGAAACGTAAAAATTACAGGCAGCAGTCCGGATGTGTAAGCTTATTATGAATCAGTGATCAAACCCAGCCCCAACTAAATAAAATTCCCTTCTTTGACTTCTTTTTTAAATAAGAGAATTAATATCCAAAGTTTCAGAAATTTCTCAGAAACACAGATGAAACTGCAAAAAGGAGATAAACCCCCTCCATTCATTTTGTTACTCTGTTTTCTCTATTTCAATGTTTACAGGGTTCTTCTAAGTACCACAGTGTTTCCTGTTATCTCCTACAATTTTCTGCAAAATTCTATAACAAATTATTTAAGTTTTGCTAAAATTTATGTATTATCTGTAACTTTTGAAGATTTATGTACTATAGAATGAGTAGCTTTTTCTTGCTCAAAAATAGTTTCTGGCCCTTCCCAAAATCAAATACAAACCAATTTTTTAACTTTGTTCAGAATCTACAAATACTGTATGATTTGAAGATGAAGTTCATGCTTAGATGTAATCTTAGAACTAGCAAGAATTTGTCAGGTATGTTTTATTTTAAGGCCAAAATGTGTATAAATTTGCACACCTCATTTTTATGAGTCCAGTTTCTGCAGGCTGCCTGCATATGCAGGTAAAACTTAGTGCAATTTTAAGACAGATAGGAGTTTGTGATATGTATTGATATTTAGTTAGGGTTGTATATATTGAGAGAAGTTCGGAGGAATACTTTGTAAAAGAAGAAGTTATACATTTAGTATAAGAAAATCCTGGTTTTGTAAATGCAAGAAATAGGTAAATAATGGGCTGCATTTTTAGTGGATTTTAATACTATCTAAATAAAACTCCCTTTAGTTCAAGTAATTAATGGTTTAATTCTGGAAGTGGTCATGGGGCATTGTTTACTTTCATCTGGAAGCCCTGTGTCTGATCTCATAAAGCACTGGACAGAATGAATAAATGATAATGGAAAATGTTAGGTGATTACATTTCTAGGAACTCAAGGGCAAGACAGTCTGACAAAATTTTTAAGAGTGGAACCGTCAAATTCCCGTTAATTTAATTTATCTCATTCAATTATATAAATACTTATACACTTCAAAGCCTGCAGTTGAAATCTACACGAGTCAGCCTGTACTCAGGGTTTCCAAACACTTGCATGTGTATTCTGTACAACGAGCACAAAGTTTTGCCGTTGCGGCTGCTGTCAGTACTGGTAAGAAGTGACCACAATCATTTTGGTAATCCCTGCCTAAGAATTTCAATTATTTCCTGTCCTGATGAAATTAAGTTTTTGTGTCTTTTTGTTTCCTTTTGCTTTGTTTTAAATGTCTTGGATATACTCTTTCTGTACACAGAGATTCTAAAGACTGAAGAAACTGTTTCTGCAAACTTGCAGTCATTATCTATTTATAAAAAGTTTAATATTGCATGCAATAGTTACCAGAAATGTTTCTGCATATACTTGATAGATTTTCCTTCTGTATTTTATAACCTGATCTAGGATAGAGTCCATGATCTGAGTTGACCTCCTGTGAATCTGATTTCCACATTGACCCTCTCAGCTGGGATATGTGAGCTCCTAAGGCTGTGCTTCCTCTGCTGCTTTGGTGGTTCTAAGTCCACAAACTTGGAACCTAATTTCTTCACTCTCCAATATATGTTTAAAGCCAAGCGGAATGAAGATGGACCTAAGCTTGTCCATTCTATTGAAATCCGTTCTTCAAATAACTTAATTCCACAGGCAGCCCTGAAAACCACTGGACTCGTCATTTCTGCCAACTTTGAAACTCCTACCTGAGATACAGCAAGACCTTTCCAAATAAATAAAAAGTAGCAAAGCAAATGTTTTTGCAAAATGGGCATGTGCTATTAAGACTGATGCAACTGTATTCGTTCATTCGACATTCTGAAATTGCAAGCACACAGAGGTCAGTTTAAGCTGTATCTTTCATTGGTTCTTCACAAATGGGTCCTGTGCTCGTGTCAATAGGCAATGAAGAATACACCTATAAACATCAGGCTGCAGAATTAGCAGCTTCCAGAAGCTGCTGTAACTGTTATGCAGAATCAGGTAGCTGTTATAAAGTGTGTGCAGGAGTTAGTAAAAGGAAGAAATATCAGTTTCTATTGGGATAGAAATAGGGAATTAAATAATTCAAATAAATGAATTTCTTTATCGGAATGTGCCTGCAGCTTCAGCTAAAAGACATGGACACTAAGAAAGAGTTGGGCTTTCACACAGAAGCTCCATGTCTGTTTGGAGAAGATGGATCTGGGATCGTGACAGAGCTTGCTGTGGTCAGGCCAGACCAGCCATCACTCAGGGGTATGCTGCTGAAATGAAAAATAAACACATGAGCAAATGCATGCACACACAGAGAGTTGTAAACTGCCTAATTGAATGAGCACAGGGGAAAAGATTGCAAAGAAATTTTATATATATTAAAAAACCACTCATAATTACTTTTAACTATTCATTCAATAAACTGTGGGGTCTTTATATGTATCTAGTTAAAGTGTTTTCCTCTGTTTTAAAACAACTTACATATATTGTTTTCACTAGACTAAGTACCAATTTGAAAGTCTGAAAAATGCCAAAGCCCAGTTAGCATATTTTATTTGCAATTTTCAGAAAATGACTGACTTGTACTTCATGAGGGACTAAATCCCAGATTAAAAAAGGCTGGTGCAAAGCCATAATAGCATGAATCACAAAGAAAAAATACAGGGATTTTTTAGGTTTTCTTCAAGTCCCATTTCTGCCCCCAAAGCCATATTTCATTTCATCATTGTATTTAAAATATGATAACACCTTCCTTTGTTCAGATTACATTTTATAAAATATGTAGAAAAGAATTCTCATTCATTATACTCTATGAACAGAAGTCTTAGTTAAAATATTTAAAACTTTTTGCATGTAATATATAACTGGAGGCTAGACTGCAAATGGAAATATATCTTAAGAGTCTGTTAGAACATTTAATTCTTCACAGAACCCATTAAAAATCCTCTGTCATGCTGCCTCAAGGAATATGTACTATATAACTCATCAGCCAAATTCATGGCAAGCCATCCTTTGTTCTGAAGAAGAATGATAACAATGCATATTTGTATAAATAGCTGAGCCATTTCTTTTGAACCTATTAACTGGTGTTGGCCATAATTCTCAAAATGTGAGATCAAAACACAGTTCAGCTGATCCAGAACAAAAAGTGGTTTTCATCATCTGTTATGTCTGTTTTTTCCTTGGTAAAATGTTGATAAATCCTAACTCAGTTTAAGACCTATAATTCCTACAAGAACTCCTGGTTTTTTATAAAGCATGATAAAATCAGTGTGACTCAGGTGATTTCAGAATCCAGAAGTAGAACATTTTCTCCTTCTGTAATGCAAGCATGGATTGTTGCATTGATTCATAAAGGACATTTCATCCCTAATGCTGTAGTGTGTGCTATGAGATAGCTAGCAATCTATATGAAACTCAGAAAATGGATCTCAATTCCTGTAACTTAATTCCTTGGTCTTGAAATTAATCTTGTACCCAAAATATATTGGTTTATAATGTTTGATAATTACATTGCTAATAATCTGATTTGGTAATGTCTTGTGTCACTGATTTTTCATGGCAGAAGTCCTTTACTCAATCAGTATCCTTACAGGAACATTGCCTGCATCAGGAACAGATGCAGATGTATTTATCGCAGTATTTGGAGAGTAAGGAGATTCCTGCAAAAGGAGGCTAGGGCATTCACATTTTGAAAGAGGGCAGATTAGTACTGAGTAATTTCCTTACATGCTTGTTTGATGTATTTACTTCTCTTATTTTCTAATACCATATTTCTTTTCAATTATGAAATACCGGTATTGATGTTACACTCTGGTAACCTGTGGAATAATGTGTTACTTACTAAGTATAGGCACTTTACCTGAATTGAGATTACAGTTTAAGAATAGTTTGAGTACCAATAAATCTAAAATCCACAAACCATCAGTAACTGCTCTTAGAATCTGGAATGGAATCTAATTATACATAAAATTCTGTGAATTAATTTACACCTATTTGTGAAGCTAGTACAGAAATATCAGAACAATTTCCTGTGACTGCTCCTTTAAAATGATTGGTTATTTTTTTTCTTTTAATCTGCCCAGATAGAGTTGAAAGAAAGATGTTAAATGTGTTAGCTACTATATGTTAATTAATCCATTTATCCGTAGAATTGCAAACAGGTAAAGCTGCTTGTAAAATAACTGTCAGCTCAAGAAAAATCCCAGGAGAGATTTTCTGGTCAATCTTTGCTTTTTACCACATTAATGATTATATCTTTACAATGTGTTCACCCATACCCAGAACTCAGAGCACTTGATCAACTCCTCCTGTACAATAAAGCAGAATCCTCTGGATGTTTTCATACTGTTTCTTATGCTCTCATGCCTGAGATGCCATAACTTTCCTAGGCAAACTGTTCTTCTGCTTTCCTAGCCTTGCACTTAACAACTATTCTGTTACTGGATTTATTATGTCTTCTTGAGCTTAGAAACTTAGAAACCAGCCACATCATTGTGCTCCAGAGTCATTTGATGTTTTTTCTTCCAAGAATTTTTATAAATTCTTCTATAGACATGTAATAAGTGTCCACAGTCTCCTGTCTCAATTTAATTGCACTTGATCTGCTACCTGAGTAAAACTAAATCAAAACTCATTCCACATCTTTTTCTGGAAGATACAGTGAATGTTTTCACCCATGTCACCTTCTCTTTGCTTCTCCCTTGTTTTTATAGACCTTTACCCTCTGTGCAATTCTATTGCTGCATTGTTCCTTGCAAAGAAGAATTTCTCTTTAATCTTCCTGCTTAGACTTTCCTATATGCTTTTCTGATTCTTCACTTACATTTTTTTTAAGACACTATTTTTTTCAGAATCATGCTGTCTTAGTCCAAACTGTGCTATAACAACATAGGAAGAGCTTTATGATGTTGATTGTTTGGATGACATTATTATAAATACAGGTTAATCCTTGGCATTTTTGAAGGCAAAGGTTTATGGGCAATTAGAAGGGTTAATCAAAGGTGTAAAGGCACATAGTGACATAAACTGGAAAAGAAGTCTAAAAAGAAATAATTCTCCTGGCACGTTCATACTGGACATTAATACTGAGTCAGTGATGTGGCTGTTTGTGTCAAAGAAATCAGAGCCACTACGTTGAGCAGCAGAGTGTTGAGTATCTTCCCAAGCAGTTCCTTTGTTTTCAGGGAGCAGTTTTTGACTGTAGACAATGAAAGTATTCTTCAGGTTAGGTATTTTGTGTGTTCCTGTTTGTCATTGTTCAGTAGATTCCTGGGAAAAGGTTGAGCAGTGGGATGGCAAAATGTTCCAACCATACTGAGCTATTTAAGGTAATAAATATTAAAGCTGGTGGCAGAGATTGCAGAAGAACCTCATACAGAATGAATGGGTAATAAAATGGCAGATTAAATTCTTTGTAGCTAAACGAAAAGCAGTAGCTGTGAGGGGGAATAACCCCTTAAATTTACATGCAAAATGATGGGCTCTGAAATATCATAGTAGTAGGATGTCATCTCAGTAGAAGCAAAAGGAAAGGAAACCAGAAAAAATAAAATGCTTAGAAGCTATTAAAAAAAAAAAAAAAAAAAACAAACCACCAAACCCAAAAAAACCCCAGCCACTTCAAGGCAGAAAACACAATCATGCCTCCCAAGATGTTCTCTGGTGCAGATGCATAATAGATGCTGTGTTTTGTTCTGATTCACTTGTCTTAAAACGTTCAAGAAGAATGTCAAGTGATTTGAAATATCTTCCATACAAAGAACAATGAAGCAGACAAGTACATTTGGTCTGGAAAAGAGATGATGAGAGGAAAGGTGAGGGAGATAAGAAATATAAAATGGCATAGGGAAAATGAACATTTCTATTAGTGAAATACAAGAGCTCAAGAGCATTCAATGTAATGTGCAGGTGGCAGATTCAAAACAAAAGGAGGTGGCTTTTCACTCAATGTGTAATTAATACATTTTAATTTCTGGCACAAGATGTTGCAGATGGTAAAAAACATATTGGTGCAAAAAACCATTGCACATTGTCATGGAAGACAACTTTCCACCGAGGCTGTTAAGTGCAAAGACGTAATCTCTGGCTCAGGCAATCTCTGAACCACAAATTGCAAAAGGCTGAGAGACTTTATATTCAAGAAGCATCTCTATATATTTGCCCTGTTTTTCAACTCTTCCCTAGAAATCTGTTACTGGTAGCTGTTGGCAACACTGTACTGGATTAGATGGATCTGCAATTTAAAATACTACTACCAGTCTTACTTTCTTTTTACATAGAAGTACAACAATACAAAAGTTGGAATGAGGTTTTACTTAGAGTTTCTTAATATAAGAAAGGTGAAAGGAAGGAATGTGAAGGGCAAGCCGTCTTGAGAGACAAGATTCTGTCAGCAATATCCCTGAAAAATGCGGAATGGACAGGCAAAGAAAACAAAGTTAAGGAAACTTGAGATACAATAAAAAAAGGATTTCTCTTGACTGATAAAGAACATGAATATAAGGAAAAGCTAGAAAGACAGAGAATTGCAACTAAGTGTAAGAAAACACACTAAAATGGGTTTGCAAAACAGTTTAAATAAAATCCTTTTGGTTTTCATTAACTCTATTTCCAGTAGTGCGTTTAATGCAGTTCCAAATATCTTTATACTGAAGGGAAAAAAAAAGAAATGTAATGACATCAACCAAAAGTACATTCTTATTAATGCTGAGGGAGTAGGCAATTTAATGTATTATTACTAGAATTCATTGATAACAATGGGTGATTATGTCCACTGTTGTCTAATGAATGTTAATTATCATCACAAAGAATGAAACTAATGATAGGTCCCTTTCTCAGCTAGAGTAAGCTGTGAAGGAACATGAATATTAGCAATCCAGGCTATTTCCTCTTAGTCAAGGGTCATATAGACTGACAGGAAAATTATATTTGGCTTGGAACGACAAAGAATAAAATTAAAAAGCAATGAGTGCTCCCGAAAAGTTATTTGCAAGATGTTCCTCCCAGCTATATCTTATTTTGGGCTACATACACTTACACGCAGGGGTATAACTTGCCATGGTAACTGTTTGAGGATATCATGGATATAACAAGGTATGAATGCTGGGAAGTCCTAAGGCTGTGATAGGAATAATAACTTGGATGTTTTCTTTTTCTGATTGCATTGTGGAGAATACAGACAGGAGAGTGGACCAGATGACATAATTTGTTCTGAAAATCATCTCTTCCTTCATTGCTTTTTGGTCTTCATGCTTTTTCCTGCCTGGTGGCAAATCGGTTGGCAACAAATAAAAATTATAGCGTCTGTTTCTACTATCCATCTGGGGTTTTTTAATGTCACCCACACACATGCCCATGGATCTACCCACCCACTTATATTATCTTGCACAGAACACATTCATTCTCTCACTCACATAATTTATTCATCCCAACATGCACTAGTGCAGTTGCCATTTAGCTTTTGTTTACTGGTAGCCGTAGCAATATTTAAACAGATGTCTATTTACATCCAAGGAGCACATCAATTCTTGCCTGCATGTATGCGTGCACAGCCTTAGTTATAGTTTCTAATGTCAGTATCTTCCTTTGTTTGCACAGTCATCAACAGTATTTCTGTTCAGAGTTGAATAATACGACATTTCCTATTTGAATAATAGGGTGTCTTAGAATGTAAAATACTTGGAAATGTTTAAAAATAAAATGCCTTATCTAAACAAAATTTAAGTTACCAGGTCTATCCTGATTCTTGAAGAATTCCCTTTGTTTCAGTTATGAGGGATTAGTTGAACTTCAATTTTCATGAGCTTTCTCTAAGTTTTTGATCAGAGGGTTTTTTTTTTTACCCAAAACAGGGGAATTTTTTTGTAATAAAACCTGAGCTGCAGTGATCATGAAGAAGCAAAAATGTATATATTCAAGGATCCACACAGTTTCTGAACAGGTTCTCCAAATATGAATGTCAGCCTATAATGGTCTTTCCTTTTTATCAGAAAAAGATACTTCAGCATTGAAAGGAATCCGTCTTTCCAAATGCAAACTTCTCAAAGACAGAAGATAAGATACATGTTCTAATCAGTTTACTATTATTTTTGCCTCTCTCTTCTCAGGTTTGCATCTCTGAAATGAGAGCACTAGACCTTGGACAGTTAAGCAAAGTGCCTGTTGAGCACCATAGTGTGGGTTATGGAGCTGGATGGTACCTGGACCAAATTGTCATCCATGAATCAGGCAAGACAGACATAAAATATGTATTTATTTACCAGCAATGGTTAGACAGTGGAGTTGGTGGTGTGCAGATGGAACGAACACTGAAACTTCTTGGAAAAGTCAGGAATGGAATGTTGACAGGAAAAATTTATAGTAAGGTCCAAAATCCTCAAAACTCCCTCCAGCTTTTGTTTTAATTGTAATTCATAATATATACTTTTGTTATTTTTAAGGCTAAAACCAAGCTACAGAAACAGTATAGCTTGAATGTGAACTGCCTCTCTCACACCAATTGTCTCTCCAAACATTTTCCTGAGATGGGAAATACAATTACAATGCCCAGGGAAGAAACACTAGGGCATAAGGTAAATATTAAGCGATAGAAGCAATGAAGGTACTATGATTTTAGTTGAGGCTAGAAAAAAAGCTGAAGCAGAAAGAAGTAGGTTGGACCATATGGCATTCATGCAGAGCAGAAGGCTCCTGCAACAGTGATGAAATCACAAGAAGAGATACAAAAACTCTTTTAGCAGAATGAGATTTTCCCTTATGTTCATATATTTGCAGAAAGCATTTGCTTTTATTTGCAGTTTTCTTTTTGACTTGTATCAATGGCACAAGTTCTTGCAAACAGTTAGTTGACCTGAACTCAATATTCTATTCAAATTGTTCAATTAACAAACAACAAAAATTCAGAAACATCTTAAACACTGAAAACATGCTTTGCCAGGGTACTGGAATTTTTAGCTCTCATGTGTCTTTTTGGAAGAGGTGTAAAATGCTGGTTTGGGTCCATTTATGAAAACTGAATCAGAACTGATAGACCAAGCTACGCAAAGCTTAACTACTCTGAAGGTGTGAATTTGAATTCTGTACCAGCCATTTTGTAAAGCTATTTCTATTAACTTCTATGCTCCTGATTATTTCCTTTTATGTTCAGAGAATTTAATATTATACATAGTTGCAGACAAAACTAATAAATTATATCCTCATATTTAGCCATCTATAGTTAGTCCACTAGTGAATATCTCCTATCACCTAACAAAACACAAATAATGTTACTGATACAACAGAGGAGCAGAAAACCATGGAAATATAAGCATAGGATGAGCAGCTAGAGCAGTGACAGTTTCAGAACAAGAAATGGCCGTATTTCACCACTGCAAGTGTTCTAGGTCTCTATTAAGTAGATCCTATAGGTGTCATAATCCACAGAGCAAGGCAGGTGTCTCCTGAGGGTAATTCAGAGAAGAAGCCCAAGGCTGGTCAAAGTCTGTCACATCTTTCTTCACTGATAATATGAAAAGTGAGAGAAATCTTGCATCCTTGTTTATGCACCTTGATTAACGTCTGAATATAGCTGTGTAAAAACAATTTCCTTCCTTGGTTTCCCACACACACATAGTCCTCAAAAGTCTGAGTACAGACTTGCTAATAATTTCATGTCTGTGGTTATTAAAACTCAGTGCTGTATCTATTGAAAATCATTTTTTTGTCTGGGTGTATAATAAATCCAGAAATAATATGACAAGTAAGCAGAGAGCCTGTGAGGAAAGGATAAATAAAAGACAAATCAGCAAAGAGTAATGTATCTTAGAAGTCAGAAACTATACAGAATATAATGGAACTTATTAAATTTCAAGCTAAATCAGATTTTATTAAAAAAGTAAAACAAATAGTAAAGGTTCTTCAACCTTTTCCTTATGAAAAGAACTTTCAAAGATAAGTAACTATTCAGGAATAATAGAGTTCAGACTGAAGAGCATGTAGGTAAAATCCCTAAACAAATAGAATACCTTGTCTCCCTTTTTGTTAAGGAACCATAATGTTGACCAGGGAAGCAAAAGCACAGTTACTAATGGGAATGAGCTTATTGGAAATCAGAGAATCTGAAACACATATAGAACTCTGAGTTCCATTTACTCAAACAGTGACAACCAGAGTAGTTATTAGTTCATGGAAGGAAAAAAAAATACTGAAGGAAGTGGGAAATGAAGTGGCAGATCTGATAGGAAGGATTTAAAATAATTTTATGAAGACTTAACATTAGCAAATTTAATGCCTCCATCTAAAAAATAGAAATCATAATATAGGTGAACACAGACCTAGTAATTGTTCACATGAAAACCTTTATAACACACTTTTGAGGAAAAGAATGATTGAGACAACTGAGGCAAATAGGAAATAAGAAGCAACACACCATGACTTTACTAAAGATAGATTGTAAAACAAGATGATATTCCAAAAATATTTTGCAGTAAGACAAATGTAATGACATTTAATCTGTCTAAATTTCTGTACTGAATTTTATTTTCTCTATGGGAAATTATTAGGTAATCACAAGAAAGTGAAAAGTAGTAGTAAAAGGAAGAATTGTAAAGAGTTGGAGAAGGGACAATTAATATGTTAACAAAATCTTTTTGTGCTATAAACCTGAACGTGCTCTCAGGAGATGAAGAGGTTGTGTGATCAATTTTGAGAACTGTAGGAAAGGAACAGAATTCTGTGGCAAACAACTTGTATACAATTAGGTGTAAACTCAATTAGATATTTGAGCTCTCAATTCTGATACATGGTCCTAATTTCCATTGTTTTGGGGTTTTTTTCGAATTAGGAACTAAGTACTAGCTAAGGGTCTATAAACTGTTTGATCTGTATTGTCATGTTTTGAAGTGATTTCTGCTACACAAAATCATCAGCAGGAGGACCATGAGAAACACCTGTGTTTGTTATAAGATCACAGGATAATTTTGAGGCAGTAATGTGACATGGCTATGGGGTTACTGTGACCCCAGAGTATATGTAGGCATTACAAGTCAAAATCAAAGTGGATTGCTGACTTTACACAGAAACTGTGATATTTCACCAGCAATGCTGTGTGTAATTGTGGCCACCTTTATCCAGAAGGAATGGATCAAGCTGGAATAGTTGAAAAGAAGATCTGATGACTGAGAAAATGACAACTCTTTTGTTGTGAAAGGGTATTGAAAAAATTGACAGATTCAGAATAGCTAATGAAATGCTCAAAATGGGTACAGTAGTGATCTATCAAATTAATGGTGGCTTACACATCAAGAAGGGAAGAGAGTTATTTAAGTTAACAAAGTTGTCATAAAAATAAATGGGTTTCAGCAGTCCATTAATGCCTTTCTGAGAGAATTAAAAGCTTTCTGAGAAAGAAACAAAGAAAGATTATATTTATAGCATTACACTGTTTGTGTTGGGTTGACCCTGGCTGGACGTCCATTAAGGCTGTTCATCATTCCCCTCCTCAGCTGAACATGAGAGAAAAATCACAACAAAAGGCTCACAAGTCAAGATAAGGACAGGAAGAGGTCATTCAGCAATTACTGTCATGGATCAAACAAACCTGACTAGGGGAAAGTAGCTTAATTTATTACCAAAGAAATTAGAGAAGGATAATGAGAACTAAACCCAAATCTAAAAACACCTTTCCTCCTTATTCCTGGGCAAGCCTTCACTCCCAATTTTCTCTACCTCCTCCCATGCAGCTGTGCAGTGGGACAGGCAATGAGGATTGCAGTCAATTTATCACACCTTGTCTCTACTGCTCCTTTGTCTTACACTCCAGCATGGGTGGGTGTCTCTCACAAGAGAGAGTCCACAATTTTCTCCAAGGAGATGCCTTCCAAGGGGCTGTAGTTCTTCATGAACTGCTCCATCATGGCTTCCTTCCATAGGGTGCAGTCCTTCATGAGTAAACCTGCTCCAGCACAAGCTCTCTCCATGGGGCCAAAAGGTCCTGCTGGGAGTCTGCTCCAGTGCAATCTTCCACGAGATCACATACTCCTTTGGACATCCACCTGCTACATCGTGGGGTCCCCCATGGACTGCAGATGGATCTCTGCTTCACTCTGGACCTCCATGGGCCACAGGGGCACATCTGCCTCACCACAGTCTTCACCATGTGCTGCAGCAGAATCTCTGCTCACCCTCCTTCTGCCCCAACCTGAGAAACTGGAGAATCATTTCTCTCGCATTTTCTCACTCTTCCTTTCTCCAGTTGTAATTGTGCAGGTCTTTCCCCACCCTTTTCTTAAATACCTTATCCCAGAGGTGCTCTTGCTGTCACTGATGGCTCAGCCTTGACCAGGGGTGAGTCTGTTTTGGACTAAGCAGGCATTGGCTCTGCTGAACATGGGGGACTTCTAATGGCTTCTCACAGAAGCCCCCCTGCTGCCAAAACCTGGCCACACAAACACAATACACTGTCTTGTACTTAACTAAGGAGAAGGAAGGAAGGTGCTTTTCAATCGAATCTTAACAAATTTATCAGAAATGATACAATTTGTGTGTTATAGAAGCGTATGGTACTGTGCGATCCAACAGACATAGTCCTTCCATTCAATCTTCCTGGGTAGCTATACATTGATAATTTAAAGGCCAAGTATTTCAGTACTAAAGGGATAAAATAGCCTAGATTATGTCACATGGGATATGATAAATTTTTATTTGACTTTCATTTTTTCACAGATATCATTAGTTTCATTTACATTTAATGTTCATAGGCACAAAAATAGATTTACGATTATCCATGAAGTCGTAACACTGAAGTTATTTTAGATGACTTTACAGATGGTGAGTACTAAATTTTTATGTCAACAAGTTCTGGATTTATGGCACAGATCCTCACCTGATCTTAAGCAATAAAGTTTTATTTGTTTTAGTTATAGCAGGAGACAAAGACTTTCCTCTTTGGTTAGGAAGCTGAGGTGACTGGACATTCTGAAGCTGAGGTTTATGGACATAAACTCAGAGAGCTTCTGTTACCATTACTCAAAGTAAAACAACCTGTTTTACAAAATAGCTATTGGAAATTAGCAGATCCATACTTGGTCTCACTTTACATAAACAGAGCTAAGTCATGTTAATAAAAAATTCTGTTTAATTCTGCAGCAGCCTGGGTGACAGAAAATTCTGATTTTCACAATTTTTAAAAATTGAATCCATGATTATGATAACCCTGAATTTTCCATATATTCTATTAACATGATTTGAAATATTGAAGCTAGTTAAATCAGTGGGGTTTTTTGATGGGTACAAGTTTCTGATCTTCAAAACTGTCTTGTTGATTGAGGCTTTAACCAAACACATGTTCCATAAAGAGTTGCAGAAGTTACCTAGGAGCCTACCTGGCATCAGTCTGCAGTCCTTCTAAGCCTTCAGGGATCTGTCAAGTCATCTACAATGCTTAAGTGACTAAATGCTTCAAAAAGACCGAGTAACAATACTCCTGGAGTGCTTCCTGGCTCCCTAAAGTAGTCAAATCTATGTGCTACTATATAGGGCTATTTTTAATCTCCTGGTGAACATTACATCTTCATAGAAGAAATGGATAAAGTTTTGTATTTTGCTGTCAGGATAACTGTGGTGATCTGTGATAAAATTACCACATTTCAAGCTCTGAACCAGTTTATCTCATCATCATCTTCTTATAGTATGCATGGAGCAAATTTTAACTTGTTCATTTAAATAAATCCCCAAAAAGTTAAAATTAAAATATACCCTTCCCTGACCAAAGGCAAACCTGATAACCAACAGTATCTTGTAAACAATAAGCTGCTTTCAAGGGCTGACTAGTGAGAAAAAAAATATTTAAAATCATCTGGAGATATTTATAAGGGGGGGAAAAATCAACAGATTGGCATGGCTCTTCACAAGTCTCTAATGTTGAACTGGCAGTCTCGTCTGCACACTGCTTTTGGACAGGCCCATTTCTAAAGGATCAGCTATCATTATGGAAGGACTGGTGTCCAAATTTGCATCTCACTAAATCAATGATAGTGAGTGAACCTGTTATGTGCCAATATTTGAGCTCTGTACAAAGAGTGGGGATGTCACTAACTCAGCCTGTTACAAATTGCTGTATTATTTTGGATTTTAAGCAAACCCATTAATTTTTTTTTTCTTCTATTTCAACAGGGACTTGGGATGTCCACATCACAACTGGTGATACTTCTTCTAGTTCCATGAACCCTAAAATGTCTCTAACTCTATGTGGTGAAAAAGGAGCTTGTACTTCAGTCATATGCCCCAAAGGATCCCTTAAAAAAGAGCAGATTTATGAGACTTCTATTAACTAAGTAGGAAATTTAATACTATATTCAAAGTTCAGCTAGAAATTGAAGAAGCTGGAGAAGGAGAGACTTGGCATTGCTGTGAGGTAAAAACTAAAACCTGAAGTAATTATTTATTGTGTCTATTATAATTTCTTTTTTGGTTTTCCATATTCTATCATTATTCCTTCAAGTTTTCAGTCCTGTCTGAAATTGCTTAATTTTTGATTTACAGAAGTTGAAACACTTGTAAAGGGTTGACTTCAGAGACTGCTCAAAACACTAGGATAGCTATGGGTAACAAAAATCTTGTAAACTTGGATGGATTTCTGGAGAGCCATATATAGAGATGTGCCATCATCTGTAGCATATCCAGTGATGTCTTTTCAGAACTGTACCCACTGGCATACATTGCAGTATTTACATAACTCCAAATTGGCTGTTACATGTTGTAGATTCAGTGATCCAAGGCAAATAATTAAGGCAGACACTAGAAATGCATTTTGATGAAACTATCTGCCTTTTAAGTTGGCATGTGAAAAAAAGAAGCGAATAGCAAAAGTGACAATCTTTCTTCTGTTATCCAGCTGAAATTTGACATCACACTGAAATTGCTGTGGCACTTCACTATACAAAAAAATATCTTCATCCTCTTATGCTGGCAAAATAAAAGCAATTCTAAAGGAAAGAGTTGCCTGCTTTCAAATTGCAGACATGCTTTTGTCCATTAATGGACTATATTCTCATTAAAAACTGGAGAAAAAATAATCTTCCTTTCCAATACATGGTATTACTGAGCTGAACTCCCTGACATTTAAATGGTGGGCAGGCTGTTAATTTCATCCTCATAGCCAGATGAAATACTCATCCAACAAATCTATCAAAATTAAGACTGTTTCTGGAGTATTGTAGGAGACAGTAGATCATACCAAAAATTTCAGAACAGAAACTTGGCAGTTGAAAACAGTGACATCTATTAGTCTGCTTTAATTCATTAACTCAGAACAGTCACTCAAAGCTCAGTTTAAAAAACAATCAGCTTCATTTATATAAATAAGGAAAAGATGCACATTTACCTTTGGTAGGAAGAGATAGGGAAAGAAATTATAAATTTCCCTCCTTTGGCATATATGTAAATTATTTGGGTTTTGGGAAGACATTTTCTCGTTCTATAGTTTTTACAGCAGGACTGTCTGAATCCTTGTATGAAATAGCTAGGTTGGTATAGGAGGTTGTGGACAATACCTGTTATTAAAGAGAGCTTAGCAGGGTATTTACACTGCTGGTTAGAGTGAGGGTGGTCATTTCTATGCTATTTTGTTTTGATTTTACAAGATTGCTCCTCCAGAGAGTCTGAGATTTCCCCCTTCTATCAAAAGTAAATGCAGGTGTAGTTGCTTGAATTCCATATTTAGATTCAGAATTCATTCTTATGGCCATAACTACAAAATAATTATCCTGATTTTTTAGGAAATTGAAATCTTTATAAAATAATGCCTAGAACAGAATTAATTATGATATGCATTATTTCTGAAGCATGTAATAGCTAATATCTTCATTCTTGCTTCTTTCACTTCTTAAGGTAATAAAACACAGAAAATGTAACCTGGGCTTCAACAAACTATTCAGGAATGTAGATATTATTATGAAAGGAAAATTGTGCTAACATTTTACATCACAGTGCATTTAAAAAAAAAATCTTTTCAGTGTGTCTGTTGTAATGAAAAATACTGAGTCTTTTGAAGACAAAATAATGCTACCATCTCCCAGTGACAATTCCTAACCAAAGATGGTTTTGCTTACTGGCTTTAAGGTTCGGACATTTTAGTGATTTAGGTCACTAAGGATTGAATGAGTGAATTATATGTGCCCTTTTCAAAGCAGGGTTACATCCTACAACATATTTTCAAATATGTTTTCTGGTCTAG
The DNA here is from genome assembly GCA_013399225.1 of Rhipidura dahli. NCBI lineage: Eukaryota > Metazoa > Chordata > Aves > Passeriformes > Rhipiduridae > Rhipidura > Rhipidura dahli. Next base: position 188,347 of record VXAC01002263.1, read on the forward strand.
GTTTAAAAAGTTAAGAAAATGGGAATTTATCTCTTAGTGTAGCTGGTAGTACCACTGATGCAAGCCACCCTACCTGGGAGAGGAGTAGTGCTGTGCCTTCCCCAGGTGTCCACCACAGATCTGGAGACCTCAGGGGCCCCTGTCTGTGACCCTCAGGAGGGGCTGCAGAGGCACCACGCGAGCACNGCTGCAACATAGCACAGTGTAAGACATCTCATTATTAAAACATGTTTTCTTATAGTACAAATAAGCTACTTAGCTGTGGATCACTATTTTCTTAGTTTATACACAGAATTTCATAGAGATTGAAATTACTTAGTATCAAACTCTAGAAATTCAAGTGATTCACATGTACTGATATATATATATATATGTCAGAAAGCACTCTTAATTTCTGCATTTCAGTTTTTCCCAGAAATACTTCTTTTTCTTTCTCCTATTACTTAGAAAAAGAAAACATTCTGCACTGAAAAATATGTGGCATATTGACATTTCTCACAAGTTGAAATGTGCCCATATCAACACTTCTTTTTCTTCCATATGCTGGATGAATAGGTTACATAAAGGAACCTTTTTGAACAACTCCAAATATTTTTTTTCCTTCACTGCAGTCTCTGCAGCAATAATGTTAACAGCATTTTAATTACCCTTAATCAGGAAAGTAATCTATTCCTTCTGATTTAAAAGGCTGTTTTCAAAAACATTTTAGAAAAAATTATCTCCTCTTATTTTAAAATTTTGAGATGATATGTCAAAGCTGTTTAATATTTTGTCTTTAGCTGTGGTTTGCTTTAGAGCACAACAGATGCTGAAGCTATTTCTTTTTATTTCTTTGCTAAGGTAAAGCTTCAACATAGAGAAACTAAAAATTTTCTAGAATGCCCATGTCCTAGGTTACAATAGATGTATTAAAGTAATCTATTACCACCAGCTGTGGGCCATTAGCTGTTATCACCTGCTAACGACCCACCCCTGATAACAGACCATGGGCCATCAAGAAATGGACTTATCTCATCCTATTGTGAGATGCTCCACCCAGGAGGGGGGAGCCGGGCATTCCCACCTGGATATAAGCTGCCCTTAGAACTGCCTGGCCTCAGCCCTGTCTGCTGGGTGACCAGAGGATAAGAGCCACCACGGACCTTCAGCTGGAGACCGGACCTTCCATTGGATCATCGCTTCAACTGGACCACTTCATATGGACTGCTGTCAGCACCCTAATAGGGTGTCAGGTTGTATCTGATTTTGTCTGTACTTTTTCCTTATATTATTTCACTCATTTCTAATTTTTTTCTTTTAATTTTAGTCCTGACTTGTGATCTCCAACTGGTTTGTTTTCAAACCAATACATCCCATTTTGTCATAACTTTGCTGACGAAGAAGGAGGAAGAGTGACTGAGCTGCCAGTTCTCCCAGCTGGGTCTCCTTTTCCAGCAGGTTTGTCATAATTTAGAAACACCGGAAGAGACTTGGTCAATAGTGATGGCCGATTCTCAGAGCAGTCCAAAGTATTTTGCAGATATTTTCTGTTCATTTCTGCCTGGTGATGGATGGCTAGGGCCTGTCCACGCCAGTGTTTAAAACTATTACCTTAGATCCCATAACTGAGCATTGTGCACTCAGTTGGTACCAGTTTGTGGCACATAAAAGAGTAAGCATAGGGCACTGAAACTATTAAAAGGGTTTTGAACAGTACTCAGAGGTCATCTTTTTCTCAGTAATATGATCTGGTTCTCTCACAGACTAAAAAAAGGATATACAGAGGAAATAATTCTTGTACTGTAATTTCAGACAAGAAGGAGATCCATGCCCCCCAGCCTGAGCAGATCTCTTGTTGTTTGTGTTCCAAGAATTTCAGGCATTCTTATTCTGTGACCTAGCAGTTGCATGTCATCAAACTCCATCAGAGTTGTGCCTTGGTCCCCTCAAGATTGGTTATTTTTAGTTTGCTCTGTGTCTCTTACTTAAATTAGAAAAGAGTGGAAGAGCTCTTACCCTAAATGAATATTCTACCATGAGAATATCCCAGGCTACTTCGGAGGTTACAGGTTTAGATCACACACAGAAGTAATCTGTATATTCCTTGCCTTTTTTGCTGTGGTTTCAAAGTTAATATCAAGCAAAGCACTTAGGCAGAAGCTTCTTGAATACGAATTTGAGAGGAGTACTGCTGGAATATTCCCTGGGAAAGGTCTTTCTTTTAAATACTTCTTTGATTTAGTTTTTTCTGTAAGAGCACAGATATTTAAATCTTTTAAAATGCTGCTCCTCTTTCTGAGGTGCATTTAACATGAGGACAGGTGCTCTTTCTTTACCTGTCCCCACATTTTTTTTTCTCATTTTCAATTTAATATTTTGGGGGTGTGATTTATTTTGTTGTTTTAGGGGCCATATCCCCAGTGTGTTATGCATTTCCCTGGAGTACAAACAGGTACTTTACACAAGCAGCCTTTCAGGAAGTGCTCAGCTGTGTGTTCTCTGACATGTCATCTCCTCTCCTGAGACCAGTAACTCCAACTGGTACAGTGTAGAGTGAACAGCCACTGACTGGACCATGATCCAGAAGAAATATAAAAGTTGCTGTCTTTCTGGCAGAGTCTAGCTTCCTTTGAATTCCATGAAGCTCTGAGCTGAGATGTACTTGTTGAGTGATTTAGTATCAGGCATAGCCTAGGAATGTTTTCATGGGAGTGTCGAGTATTTAAATGCATACAAGTGGTGATAGAGTATTATTTACGTGGTTTTATACCAATTTGTTATGTGTTCACTTTTAAATTTCTTCTCCTCCTGCCTGTGTTTCAGGCCCACACAAATTATTTAGCTTATTATTCTTCATAACAGTGCTTCTTAAATTCTAATTGCAATGTATCTCGTGCTTTTCCAAGCATTACAGCATATTTTGGTCTTCTGATCATTCCAGGTAGGATGAAAAATGAAAATATAATAGTAGTAGTTTATTGAATAACATATGTTTTAACTGCCTTAGGTTTGGCAAACCTTTGATCTCTTTTTCCCCTCAGTGAAAAGTTATGTTCTCTACATCACTATGGGAGCTACCCCTGGGTCAGGAACAGATGCAGATGTCTATGTCATGCTGCAAGGTCCCTTGGGAGATACTGGAAGAAGAAAGTTAGTTAGAAAAGGAGATGAAATTTTCACTAAAGGAAAAGTATAATTTCTGCAAGATATTTTCCACTTTTAGAACCCAGTCCAATTCATGTAGATTTAGTGGGAATAGGGAAGTCTACAAAGTCCAGTTTGCAGTGCTCTGTGATTGTAAGTGTGTGTGTCTATCAATAGCCCTACCTTATGTGGGAAATACCAATCCTTATGTAGCTGACACTAGCAATACTGACAGGTAATAAAGTGACTATATCAAGTGCTTTTCTATTCAATTTTGCAAATACAGAAAGTATTCAGTGACATGCCATTGGTTTTCCTGCATATTTGCCTCAGAATAGAACCATAAAAATACTCAATTTCCTTTCAATACCTCTTTTCTGCCCATGGCATCCTTCAGATTATGACGCCTTTCCCTGGTTTCTGCTGTCTGCTCCTTAGTCTGGCTCTTGGTCTCTCTCTAGACAGTCAGACAATACCCTGCATAGTTTTCTTAGGTCTACCAGGAAGGTCATCATTCATTCAGTGTGTGGGACTCTTGTAGCTCATAGACATAGACCAAAGTCTAATATTGCTGCCAAAGGTGCATTTCTTTGATGCATTGTCAGTAAAAGCAGAAATTAGAGGAAATTTGGGTACTGAATGTGCTGCAGAAACATGGGTAGATTCACAGCAAAATGCATGTCTTTGACATAAAACCTTGTCCCTATTGGAAGCTCTGGACAGAGGGAGTCAAATTTTCAGCTGAAAAGACCACAAGATATTTTAAACATGGAATAAACAAATTGCTTGTATTTACTCTGGCTCTTCATTTGAAAACAAATTTGAGGATTGAAACAATATTATAAAGATTCTAAAACAAACATCTGTTACAGAAAATTTGAGTTGGAATAGTTCAAGTTAAGAAAAAAATCCACCAGTGTCTCGCAACTAGTGAGTTATTTTCTTCTGTTGGTGTTGGCTGCCAAAGAAATGAGAGTTTCTCTAAGGATGCAAGCTTCCAAATCAGCCTAGACTCACAGCCAAAGCAGAGACTTGTTATGTGTGATTAGGAGGAGCTCAGCTCCTGACTACCCCCAGCCTTGTCAATTCAGTGGAAATTGAAAGTGGGTATTATCTTACAGGATTTCACCTACTTGAAATACATATTCGTAGGAAAAGTTGGAGAGTTTAAATCTTTATTTTTGAGGCATTAAATACTGTGGATAAGGCTACTCAGTTTTGATAAAGTCACAGTTGTCTTCCCTAATGCTGAAGTTCAGATTATGGTTTACTGATAAGCTGATTTAACTGCGTTTTAGAGCTGCAGTCATTTTGTCCTCGTGAAGTAAAGTTAGTTTAAAATAAATTTTAATGGATTTCTCCTTAAATCATAGCCCCACAGATGAGCCATCTGATTTGTAGACTGGTAGTTTTTAATGAAGAGGGACCAGGGATGCACATCCAAAAATGTTGACTAAGACAGCAGAGGTGAACCACAAAGATTTATGACCTGAAGGGTACTTTAATAGTATGTGCATCTACTTCAGTTTAGCTCAGAAATTTCTGTCTTACAGAGTAAGATACAGATCTGGCATATAGCCATGTCTTCATTATTTATTTGACATTTTATAGGAGCAGTGTGTGAATGTAACACAGTATCCTTGTATTTCTAAATGTAGATATCAGCACATGAGTATTTTAGGGCTCTAAAAAGAAATTGCTTGTAGATAAGTAATACAGAAACACATAAAAGTCTTGATTCACTCTTTGCTCAGTGAAAATAAAGGTATTTGGTTAATTGAAAAGTATAAAATTATTCTGCAAGCAAGGCTCCTGCCTATGCAGCAGCATTTTTTTCATGATATGTTTTGGAAATTTCCCAATGTTTTCTCCCCTTTAAAAGTAATCTCCAAAAAGACTCTCAAGTGTAGAATGTCTCTTTCCTTACCAGCCCAATCACATATTGTGCCAAGCACCCCTGCAGTCAGATTCTGCACTTGGTGGTGGTTTAGGGAATTTGGAGTATAACAGGCAGAATTTGCATTCTGAATCTTAACAGTTGTTCTGACATTTTAAAATGTGCTTTTCCTTGCAGTAATTTTTCCCTTGACTATACAGTAACAGCTAGTGAACTGGAACAGTATTTCTGTTGGAAATCACATCAAAATATGGTGTTAGTCTCACAGAATGTCAGGGCTGCTACAAGCAACAGTTTAGCTATGCAGAAATACATAGAAATGTTTAAATATTCAGCGAAGTTTGCAGTGGATTGGAGATATTTTTCTCTCATTTAACAGGTCTTTTATTTTCATGAGCTAAGTTACATGATAGTTAAAGAGTGAATTGGCTTCTTATATCTGAAAAGTTTCTTTGTGCCTTTCCAAAGTCCTTACACCTGTGAGACCACCAGAGTACTTGTAGGTAAAGTAATGTGCATGATATTATTAATTCACCAGTAAGCCCCTGTAGCTCACACCTGAGAGAGAGCAGCCCTATCACCGAGAGAGCTGAGCTTCTGGTGATCTACTCAGTGTGTACTTGTGTGAGGACTTGTCCTGCAAGAACCACAATCTTTCATATTGCTATGACATTGATGCCTCGTTTGATGTTCTCCTAAAAACTGTGAGGATAGACAAACAAACTTCAGCACACTTCTTCACACAGTTCAGCTTTCATGAAACCTTAATAGTACTTATTCATGCTTTGTGAGTCTGCTTAAGCCTGATAGATGTTACCTGCCATGAACGCTTTCTTGAACCGAGTCCACTCAGCGCAGACATTCTGTGAAAACCAGGGCCCAGTTGTGTAAAATCCTCACAGTATCTCCATGTTGCTTCTGACAGCCAACATTTTTCAGCAAATGTAATTCTGGATGCTTCTTTATATGGCCTTTGTTAGACTTGGTGTATGCTCTGTTATACGGATGTGAGTTATCCAAAATTTTCCTCTTTGAGAGTGTGGACTTTTTTTTCAGATCAAAACCAGTAAACTACAGTAAACAGTTCCATCAAAAACAGTAAACTACACTGAATGTTATGACTGATATTTAAGTATTTTAATCTAGGTTTTATGAAAGTGGCCAGTATTTTAAGTACTCCACATTACGGAAGCACTAAATTCTCTGACAATTTTTACTTCATTCTATTAGAATTTGAAAAGATATATCCTTTATCCTGCCCTATATTTAGACATCAACTGCTCAGGTTGGTGCCATGGTAACTGCAGCACATACAAAAATTTTCAGTGAGAGGTGACTGTTGGTGTTCAGTTTCAGGACTCACAGATTAAGCACTGACAATTTAAAAAAAAAAAAAAACCACAAAAACTTCAGGTAAAAGTCCATGTGTTTCAGAATACACTAAGAAGGGTCAGAATGTGGGACAGTGTCTTGAGGTCACAAGTAGGAAACCAGTATTTACCTGTAATACCCACATCCCATCACATTGACAGTGCTGCTATTTTGTGACTGCAGATAAACCTTCTCTTATGGAAAGCATGCCTGACATAATGATTAAATAATTGCCAAATGTCATTGATCCAAATGTATTAATCACAGCAGCAAGCTGTTGCCCAAGTTACTGTTACACAGAAATGAACACTAAATCCATCTGGTCATCACAGAATCTTGGAATTGTTTAGGTTGGAAGAGACCTTTAAGATCAAGTCCAACCATTGACCCAGCACTGCTAAGTCCACTACTGAACCATGTCCCTTACTACATGTCTTCTAAATGCCTCCAGGGATGGTGACCCACCAGTTTCCCTGGGCAGCCTGTTCCAGCGCTTGACAATCATTTTGGTGAACAATTTTTTCCTAATATCCAATCTAACCTCCCCAGGTGCAACTCAAAGCCATTTCCTCTTGCGCTGTGGCTTGTTTCCTGGGAGAAGAGACCAACCCTCAGCTGGCTGCAACCTCCTTTCAGGGAGTTGTAGAGAGCAATCAGGTCTCCCCTGAGCCTCCTTTTCTCCAGGCTAAACACCCCTAGTTGTGTCAGCTGTTCCTCATAGGATTTCTGCTCCATACCCTTCAGCAGCTCTGTTGCCCTTCTCTGGACACTCTCCAGCACCTCAATGTCCTTCTTGTAGAGAGGGGCCCAAAACTGAACACAGGATCTGAGATGTGGCCTCATCTGTGCCGAGTACAGGGGGACAATCACTGAATCACTGCCCTGGTCCTGCTGGCCATGCCATTTCAGACCAGGACACCTTTGGCTGCCTGGGAACATGCTGGCTCATGTTCAATAGCTGTCAACCAGAATCTCCAGGTCCTTTTCTACCAGGCAGTTTTCCTGTAGCATTGCATAGGGTTGTTGAGACCCAAGTGAAAGACCTGGCACTTGGCCTTGCTGTACCTCATCTTAGCCCTTCAATCCAGCCTGTCCATATCCCTTTGCAGAGCCTTTCTGCCCTCCACCCTACTTGGTGGTGTCTGCCAGCTGTCTGAAGGTGCCCTTGATCCCCTCATCCAAATCACTGCCAAAGGTATTAAATAGGACTGGTCCCTGTACTGAGCCTGGGGAGCACCAGTAATGATCAGCCATCAGCTGGATTTAACTCCATTCACCCCCACTCTCTGGACCTGGCCATCCAGACAATTTTGTATTCAGTGAGCTGTGCACCCATCCAAGCCATGAGTAGCCATTTTCTCCAGGACAATGCTGTGGGAAATGGTATCAAAGGTTTCCCTAAAGTCCAGCTAAACAATATTCACAGCCTTTCCCTCATTCACTCAGTCGGTCTGACTCTGTCATAGAAGAAGATGAGTCAAGCAGGACCTGCCTTTCATAAAGCCATGATGGCCGAGCCTGATCCCCTGACTGTGTTGGGTGCATTGTGTGATGGTGCTTGAGATGGCCTTCTCCATGACCTTCCCTGGCACCCAGGTCAGGCTAACAGGCCTGTGGTTCCCTGGATCCTCTTTCCAAACCTTCTTGTAGATGGATGTTACATTTGTTAATTTGCAGCCAACAGGGACGTGTCCAGTTATCTGGGACTGCTCCTAAATGACAGAAAGAGGCTCAGTGAGAACTTCTGCCAGCTCCCTACAGTCCCATGTATGTGTGTCTGTGTGCTGTAGCAGGTTGCTGGTCCTTTTGCCTTGGCTTGAAGGGACTTCAATCTGCTCCCTGTCTCTCTTTTACATCTCAGGGGCTGGAAGAGCAACTGGTCTTACTATTAGAGACTGAGGCAAAGACAGCAATAAGTACCTCAGCCTTTCCCTCAGCCTTTGGCACTGCTGGTTGCTTACACTCCCTTGGGGCTTTTTCTATACATGGGGGGGAGCTTGGCCACCATTGCTCCTGGCCCTGAGTCCTGTTATCTGCTGTGGCACGAGCTGTGGGCTCCTGGGGGCTCTCTGCTACCCCTGAGCTTCCTTTGGGAAACTCCCCTGTGCACTCACACTGCAGTGTTCAGCTGCTCACCTTGGCCACTCGACTTCTACTTTTGGTTGCACCATGTTTAAATCCATTGAACAGAAGGATTAATCAGATGGGAGCTAGGAAAATATGGAATACCACCATTGTGAAGGAAAGATTGATGAAGGTTCTCAGAAATGGTAAGGAGAAACACTGAAAGAAAGAACATCACTAAAGTTTTATAAAATCCTAGGAGACAGTGGCAAATATCTGAGTCGTGCAGTTCTCAGAGATACCTCCAGGATGGCATTTCCCAGTCAGTGGTTACTGTCAGTGAGAGGTTAATAAGGGGCAGAGTCAGAACATAGCATTGCAATCACCCAGCTTGCCTACACAGCACTGGCCAATGACTAGAGCTGTGTGAATTACTAATTTTGGTTTCCTGACATATTCTTGAAGGGCGAGAAAACACGTGAAACTTTTCTGCAAAAAATTAAAAACTGGACAAAATTAATTAATGCTAAAATTACCTGCAAGAGGGCAGTACTTCATTATGTTGGTATAGATATTAAAAATAAATCACATAAGTGACATTTCTACAGCAGAAATGCATCTCACTTAGTTTTACTTGCCTGTATTGTACACATTTGTTCTAACATAATGGTTTGAACAGAAAGGAAGTGATGGTTACCTTCTCTGTTCATTTGGACATCTTAAAACTAAATTAGTTAACCTCAGAGAGTACCTGCTGCTTTCTTTTCAGGAAATTGTCTTATTAGATAGACTTATTTTAGTCAGGTCAAGTTGGGTAAGTGAATTTTATGCCCTGTTCATTTCAGGCTTTTGATAAACAAGGTCATTTTAAAATAAGATGCAGCTAAATTTATTATCTTAAAATAGTTATGGTTAACAGAAGTGTGCATTTTTCAAAAAATAAAATATTCAGTCATTTTTCTCAATGCAGCAAGAACTAAATTAAATCCATCTCAAGTTAAATAGTTCAGAAAATATATCTAACTCCAAATGATTGGCTACCAGTGATGAAGTTTAAATCTAGCTGGAAAATTGTTTCAAATCTTAAGGTTAGCTTTCTTTTTTTCTTTTAAATATTAGAGATTCACACTATTTTCTGTCTAAATTTGTCAAATTTTAACTTCTAAGAACTAAATTTTGTCACACTTTTGACTGTTGGTTTGGATAGCTCTCTTACACCAAATTTCTACTGCCTTTGACAGTATTTATGGCAATAAGAAAATCAGTATGCCTTTGACAAGTTAAATAGATTATTCTGCTTGATTCACTAAAAGGAAGTCTTTCCAATGATTTATTAACTCTCACAAATCTTTTCAGAGTACTGTTCAATTTAACACTCTACTTCTTCAAGTGTCATAACTGGAGATTGTATTTGCATAATCTCTGAAATCTTGTTTTTTTCAGATAAATCATGGAAATACTAAAGTGCATAGGTTTATTAACTGGCCTCACTGCAATGAAATGTGCTTGAAAATATTCTCTGTTTACAGCTCCACTTGCAGACATACAATTTAGACATTTTATTATCCCATAATTATATTTGATTATAATGTCTTAATCAAAATATTATACAATGATATGCATTGCTGGAGTTGAAAAAAATTACATTCATCATATTTTCTTTGCCTGTTAAACCAGATCTCAAACTTGGACTGTTACTAAATCAATCCAACAATCAGGCTGCATCAGATGAGGTTGAATCTGTCCAAAGTGATGACTGTCTTTTGTTTGTTTGCGTTTTGGGTTTCTTGTTTTGGTTTGATTTTTTTAATCTCTTTTGTTTGAAATAATTTATGATTACAGCTCTGGATGTGGCTGATGATACTGATCCATGTAGCAGTCCTTTTGCATTTTATTAAATACATTTCACTTAAAGTCTGATTGAAATGTCTTTAACTAGTTAGCTGAATGGTCATAGCTGCTGATCATTACAAGATGCCCCTATTCTTTCTTACTCCTGTTGCTGCTTTGTGCATAGAAATCTCTTTTTCAAAAAGATTTCTTTCCAGATATACTAAGCAAATTAATATCAGGTCAGTGCAGGGCAAATATATTTGGGGTTTTTCACTAATCTTGTTGAAGATAGGTAAACTATGATTAATGTGGGTTATCAGAAACCTCTGATTATTGATTAATTATAATTTACATTACTTCTTCATGCAGAGATAAAAATTTTCAATGAATTTATAGCTGAAAATTTAAGATTATACAAAAACATGCAGAAATGTGAGTCTAGAAGGTAATCCAGGTTGGCTTTTTCAGATGCATGAAAATCCCTATTTTTAAGGAAGCATTTGTACAGAACACTGACTTCAAGACAGTGAGGGCACAGTCAGAGGCACTTTTCATCCTTCCACTGAACTGAGTCAAGACAGTACTGCTACCAGTGCTTGTCATCCCTGCTGCTCACCACCCAGTGTTTCCATCTCTGAAGTCTTCTAGCACAGTGACACACATTTGCTCTGTCCAAATGTTTATTTAGTTTAAGCAGTTAATACCATTAGTGATTTGGGCCTTTTCACCTGGTCTATCTTGATAAAATTTGGCTGGAGCTGGTTTTGTGGTTATCCTGGCACAGCTAAAAAGGTGATAAAGTCCACCTAAGTGGTGTCACAAGCATTTGGGACAGGGTAGAAAAGTTCTGTTCAGCACAACTGGAAGAGCCCATAGGACCAGAGTCTGAAGGGGCAAAAGTATTTTTTCTCTTTTATCTCCATTTCCAGGAATGTTCACACACTCTTTCTGATTTGGGCTCAGTGTTACAGGAGCCTTTATTTTTGCCTACATGTGTTAAAACTCCTTTGTTTTCTGCAGAGTTTCTCCAGATTAACAAGTGAGATCAAAATAATCAGGCAGCAAATCAATAGGTTTGCTAAGCTTAATAGAAAAGGTCCTTTATCTGGACAGCCTGACTCCTTTTCCAATAAAAGCCTATTAAAATGATACTAACATCAGCAGTGTGGGAAATCACTTGTGCATACAGGTTGATGAAATGAAGCATATGGTGTGTCTTGACTTGCCATTTTCAGTTCTGCCGGGAATATCGTCGTTAGCCGACCATCGAGTCTCAGTGCCCAGCCTGTGAAATGATTGGCATTTATAAAGGAAAATATTGCACAGTGACTGTTCAAATGCTTCTTCTGTTACAAGAGCTATTGCAGCTGCTGCAAACAGTGATATGCTGCCAGCACTGACACAGAAGAGTACTGAATAAAGTCCAACTGGGTCATAGATTCAAAGAAAAGGCTCAGAACAGGGATCCCAGGAAAAGAAAGAAACATTTGAAGAAAATCTGAAAAGGAGTTAAGAAAAAAACAAACTTTAAATATTCTGAAAAGTTTTCTGGAATGATTGTTATAAAGGATTTCTTAGTTCTTATTTTCTTAGGCAAGGAATATGAAAAATGCCACTTCTGGTTTTGCTAGGGCAGCTCTTCTGGATCACAGAGGATGTATGGCTCTACCACTGTCAATCTTAGCTGCTCAGTCTTGGAGAATATCTTTCTCCAGGCAATGTTAATTAAGAAAATTTAGTGGGCTGTACATACACACAAATTGCTTTAATGCTGTTCTGAGAAAATTCAATATAAACTCTGCTGAACTAGACAATATATATTATTATCAATATTTAAGGTGACTTTTCTCCGTTCAAACCTAATTTGCTAGTAGTAACTAAAAAACAATTAACATTTTTTTCCCTAGGGGAAAATGATAAAGATAAATTTCATGTTCTATAGGTTTGCTTATCTTCTTTGTGTTTCCTTCCTCTCTCTTTTCCTTTTTGCAGAAGAATTAACCCTCCAGTAATTTAAAAGGTCCCCATTTGTAAGTCCAATAAAAGATAGAGTATCATGTGACATACAAGACCTGTCAACAACTCGAATATTTAGAAAATTTTATGCCTAATCCATGGTCTCATATGAATCTACAAAAATATTAGCTAAATTGTTCACAATAATTTAATTTCATAAAATTAGAATAAAATATATGTCTTGATCTGTCTGTTTGCAGACAGCTTGAGATGAGCAAAGTGAATTAAATTTAGCAAATAAATTATCTCTAGGCAATTGTTCTTAGCTCTAGCAGTTAAAGTTGCTGCTCTTTCTCTGTTCTTTTTTGGTCCCTTGACTACAATAAAGCTCATTACACTATGTAGATTTTCAAATGTGCACATAAAGAGAAAATGTAATCCTGTGTGTGAAGTGAGTTTACCCCAGCTGACACAATTTCTAGTCTACTTAATAGTTTCTTAACTTGCAGTTTATTAGATGTCTGTGCAGCCTGCAGATTTGACCATGGGTTTGGGAGGTTTTACATGCTCTAAAGTGAGCATGCTGAAATGGCACATTGACAAATGTTAAAGTAGTGTGTCTAAAACAAACCAAACATCAAAGCTTTTGTAATTTTTTTTCTATCAAAATATACTTATTTTCAGAGGAAAAAGGGTTTGGAAAACCTTGTGTGTTAACTATAAATACAAACTTGCTGTTCTGTGTGGCTGGATCTTCCTCCAGGTTATAGATAACCCATAGTATATGCTGGCCATGATTTATTAAGTCACTAAGTACTCAGAATTTGTTAACCATCAAGCTTGGTGCAAGTCAAACCCAACTTGGCACAAGTCTAGAAGCCAGCAGAATATTGTCTGTAGTTTTCCTATACTCCTAACTATCCTTTCCAAGAGTAGATCACTGACAACAGATTTTTTTTGGAGATGCTGATGATTATGCCACTAAATTAGTCACTCTCTGGAAAAGTCTTTTCTCTTAAAAAGAAATTATTCTAACAAGTATCTGAGAAGAGCTTTCTCATGTGTTTCCTATAAAATAATTGACTGTGCTTGTTTTGGCTGAGGTAGAATTAATTTTCTTCCCAGTGGCTGGTATGGGGCTGTGTTTTGGGTTTGTGCTGAATGCAGGCTTGACAATACGGAGATGTTTTTGTTGTTGCTCAGCTGGGCTTACACAGAGCCAAGGCCTTCTCTGCTTTTTGGGCTGCCACACTGGGGAGGAGGCTGGGGGTGCCTGGAGGGTGGGAGGAGACACAGCAGAGACAGGTGAGCCCAAAATGACCAAAGGGATGTTCCAGAGCATGTGGTGTCATGTGCAGTGTGTAAAGTGGGGGGAAGAGGAGGAAGGAGGCACATTTGGAGTGATGCATTAGTCTTCCTAAGTAACTATGACACATGCTAGGGCACAGCTCTCTTGGGGATGGCTGAACACCTGCCTGCCCATGGGAAGCAGGGAATTAATTCCTTGTTTTGCTCTGGTTGTGTGCATGGCTGTTGCTTTCTCTATTAGAATTTATCTCAACCCACAAGTTTTCTAGCTTTTACCCTTCTCATTCTATCCTTGATCTTGCTGGTGAGAGGGTGAGAGAGCAGCTCTATGGGACTTGGATACTGCCTGGGGTTCAACCTCAACCTCAATGCAATCATGCATTAACAGAAGCATAATCATTTGCAAGACCTAGCAGCAATTTTAGGATAAATTTTCACGTTTTGTGAACTTAAAAATTTTATTACTAACAGATGCAGGGCTCTGTATGTTTCTTGCTCCAGTCTGGGTTTCTCAGTCATCTCCTGTGTGTATTTTTAATACAGTTTATTTAATAAGTGTAAAAAATTATTTTATTCAGGCATGATGATATAACTTTACCAATCCAATTAAACCTGGAATAAAGGAGTGATCAAATTAATATCACAATTAAGGTAAATTAAGAGTTCAAATTAATGGCTTTCAATCATCAAATTAGTCCAATAGGTAATAAAATAACATTGTAGTGTTGACACTAAACTTTAATTTTTTGATTTAGCTAAGGAAAACATGAAGAGGAACCTCTTTTCCTGCAGGTCTGCACTCCATCTAGAATTTCAGCCATTCCAATGTATTTGCTCTGCTGCTAAATTCACCAAGCAGCTGATAAACTTGACTCCTTGTGAGGAAGTGTAGCTATTCAAGTGCCACTTTTAGATTTTTTTCTTTAATTTCATTGTCTCATTTTCCCATTTCACGTGATAACTTAAGAGTGATAATGCAGATGTGATGATTAGATGGTGCATTGTAGCAGTTTTTGACTAACATGACCTTTCAGTCTAGAACTTATGGAGTAATTCAGTGACAGGTTGACTATGATTTTTATGAGACTGTTAAAGGTGTAGTTCACAAACACACACACTTTCATATTCATATGTACATACATTAATGAAAAATGAGAAAAAAAAGTTGAAGAACAAATTTAAAATACTTTTAAAAGTGAATGGTCAGATATCATGTGCATTTTTAAACTCAATATTTTAGCTTATGCTGTGTCTTATTAAGGTGCAAGCTGGCTAGGCTCGTCTTTGTGACATAAATCTTTCATCAGTTCTTCAGCTGGAAAACCTTTCCAGGAAAGAAACTGTGACAGGTAGAGCAAGAAAACTGTTATTCTCTGTCTCATGTCTGCATAAACCTTTAAGGGTTCCTGTCCTCTTGCTCTGGCAGAGCAACTTCAGTGTGGACTATGTTGGGAAGGCTTCTCAGGACTCAAGTGTTTGCATTGTTATTGCTACCTAGTCCCTTCAAAACCATCTTTATATCTTTAAATCATGCTGGAAATTACATCACAAATAACACTAGATTTTAACAGTTAAAAATCCCAGTAGAAATTAGATGATAATTCATAAATCTGTAAAGCAAAAAATGTGGAAAGTCTCCGTGCCAAGAATTTAGTGTCTGTTTTTCCACTGATGAAACAGGAAATAGGTGTAAGACTCACAAAAACCCAGAATTACATATTGTGAAAGTGTTTAATGTCTGATATATCACAATTTTCTTCAGGAATCTTACATCAGTGTTCTAAACATTGTAAAAATATGATGGCCTTTTAATTGATAGAGAATAGCAGCACTTATTTCAACATAGTTTTATTTAATATTTTTCCTTAAATTGAGTTACTTACATTGAAACTAGTCCTACAAGTTAATCCAAATCTGAAACCAAGTTTGTCATTCTTCCCTAAGAGATTCCCTCTGTGATGCTCATTTCTGCCCTTCTCATTCCCTGTATTTCATGTCTGAGATGAATAGCCCTTGGGGTCTATTTTGTTGAGAGTAAGATATGTTTCAAACAAATTCCCTGTAGATCATTCAACACAAATTTTGGGAAAGCAACTGATAGTTCTGTGTGGGCAAAGAGGTAGTTTACCTGTAAATTGCAGAACCACAAAGGGAAAAAATACTTCTTAATGCAGGCATTTAGCATGTTTAAACTTGTCATCTCTGGTTCTGATGGTATTTATTTAATTATTAAAAATCTTGCTTTTCTTCTCCCTTTTGTATTTCAAAATACATAGATAATTTAGTTACACAGTTCTGTTTCCTCATGACTTTTTGATTCTGAATTTTTCAGGTGGAAATTTTTCAAGTGGAAGCAGTAGATATTGGTATTCTGCAAAGGATGGTTGTTGAAAAAGGGAGAGGCTCTGACTGGCTTCTGGAGATGATTATTGTGAAAGAGTCAGCATCTTCAGGGACAGAAACATTGTTTATGGCTCAAACGTGGCTTAAAGACAGATGTGATGGAAAAAGATCTGCTTTAATAACTCTGGATGCCACAGGTCAACACTGTCTTCAAACTATCATCTGCTAAGGGATTCATACCAAACTGGAGAATGCAGCTATAGGATCTGCTTCTACAAATAAGTTATGGTTTAATATAGTCTGGTAGAATATTGTCAATATATAGGGAATTAATGTGTTTGAACACTTCGTGTTTTAAATACCATTTAATAACCCTTTTTCAGAGGATAATTTCTGCTTTGTTACTCCAGATTTTCAGTGGTGTAAACGGCAACAAATTTGTCCTATTCCTTTTTACAAATTCCTGCCTCTCCAAGTCTCCTACACTTGCAAACTATCTTTTAAGCTTCTAATACCATTTAATTGCTAGGCAGAGTGAAAACAAGGTAAAAAGTAGGGAAAACTCTATTTAAGCAGTGGAGAAAATGTCTCCATTGTATTCTAGATGACTGATTTATGATATTTGTGCTGCACTGTTTGGACAGCTTTTGCCAGAAGCTGGGTATACTTTTGACTGACACCATGTGAGATATCAGGCCACAGAGGAGCAGTTTTGACCCCACTGCCTGTGGCTCTTTTTCAAGACAGGAAGAGAATGTACAGCCTCCCTCCCTGTGTGATGGTTTCAATCTAAGCATGGATTTCTATACAATCTGCTGTGCAAGCTGGGAGGAACCACAGCACACTCCAACCAGATCAGTAGGTACCAAAGCCCAGAATGTACCTCTAAGACAGATGTATTTATTTTGCTGCCTCTCAGATAAGTTAATTGACAGTATAGATGAGTCCTTGGATTATAAAACACGTTCTAGGTTTTTTTTCCTTCCTAAATCCCAGGGCAGTTGCTGGCACTTATCCAGCAATAGCCTCTTGAGACTGAAAAAGATTCCAGTTCAATCCATTTTCTCTGTTTTATCATCTCTAACTTTTGATCATTTGAAACCAGAAAGAAAAGGAGGAAACTGTTAATGTGCAAAAGCAAATAATTTCAGCTTTGATTTAGTTTATATGTTGGGACTTTTTGGAAAAAAAAAAAATAGGAATATTTAGTTTTGTTTCTACTAGACTTCATTGATTTGGACAAATGTTCCTGTGCGTTTCTTTATACAATATTTGACAAATCCAAAGTTGATTATGAACTCAAAAGAAGTCTTGTTATTTTTGGTTCAGGTCACTACCTAATGTTTACAAGTAGCTTTGATCTATACCAAATCCCAATGAAATCAATGGGTACTAGTATCTGTGGGAGGAACATCAGCCCCTGGAATGGACTTTAAAGACACCCAATTAGTGCTCATTCATCCAGAGCATATATTGTACAAATGAAACAGAAATGCTTTAAAATTAAAAATACTTGAATCTTCGTGTTACAACAAATTTCCTAGTAAAGAGCCAGTCCTAGAATCAGTTCATTTAATAGGATGATATTCAGGAGATGATGCTCAAATAGAAAATCACACTGTACATCTCCTAGTTAAATCTTTAATCTAAATGATATAATACTCAGTCAACCGCCTCACTAGACCTGAATACAGACCTTTATTATCATATAGACACTGTTCTACAGAAGTATTAATTTGATCTTTTTTTAATTAGAAGTTCAGGAGAGGAGGACCAAATCTGCCTGGCCTTTAGGAAGAGAGCAAATGAATTCAGGTACAGCTTCTGTCATTACATTGACTGTTTTATTAATCAGTTCTGAAACAATAATGTGAGAATATTTTCATCACAATGTGTCATTATACTTACTAGTACTGACAATAGTTTCCTCTTTGTAATAATAAAAATGGCAATAAACTTAGGGAGGTGCTGAATACCCAGGTGACATGCTTATAAAATAATCCCTATGTAGGACAAGGCATGTCTTAGAAATTTTATATCAGATAGCTTTGTTAATATATGAAAACAGAAACATCCTTAATTTTTTTCCCTTTTTATTTTCCTTATTTTATTTGCTCAGAAGGCAGATGGAGGATTTATTTCACAAAACATCAAGAAGAAATAAAATCCAAATTTGAAAAGTTGTCAGAGAATATATTCAAGATGGTTATGGTTTTTTATGGAAGCAACAGCAAGTCAAATCCAGTTTCCATGGAAAACAAAGTGGAACATCAGACTGAGAACCAAACAACATATGATGTAAAATAATATATAGATTTGCCTTTATTTAAATTTCCTTTGAGTTTCTTTTTAAAGAGAAATAATCATGTAGTGCTGTAAATATTGGAGGTATTATTGTTTAAATATTCAAGAAAATCAGAACTGAAGTTTTCAGTTGTGGGCCAGATTTCATTTTTAATTTCTGGCTTTCTCAAGTTCATGATGATCAAGCATATTATTTTTTTCCCCAACAAATAGTCATAGTTAATAATGCATATAATTTTAAATGGCATTAACATTACTTATTCACATTAGAAACCATTGTCGTATGTAATTTGAATTTGATAGAACAATTACAATGAATGCCCCTGGAGGATAAAGCTGAAATGCCCTTAAGAGCCTGCAGTCAGTCTGGTTCTGCTGCTTTTGAACTGAATGGGACTTTTAGCACCAGGACTGGTGCAAATGGGTCCAGGACTGTGCCAACTCCTTTAAAGCAAAGTTCCTCTACTCCTGGAAACTACCTGTGCATTTATTCATCTCTGTTTGGATGCTAACTCATTGCTTTGCTGATTCCTAGATACATTTACCATCTGATTTGGGAATGCTTTATGAAGTGAGATTTGGTCTCCAGAGTTTGGAAAACAACATATCCCAGTTGTCTCTTCGTCACTTTAAAATACAGAACACATCAACCCTGGATACCTTTAGTCTCACCATAAATAAAACACTTCCTCTTTCTCCTAATAGAGACAGATGGATTGAATTCCCTACACAGTGGCCATTAAAAGAAGCACTTTCTGGTAGGTATAAATCTATTTCAAAGCAGTAGAGTGGTTCAGGAGGTTAACATGTCCTAATATTACAGTAGAAACCTTTATCAAAACAGAAATTTTAATTGTCTTTAGTTAATGATTCATAAAGACTGGATAAGAATTTAGAATGTATGAAGGAAAATACAACCCACAAAGCTTAATTTTTGTACCATAAAGTGAGAAATGCAATATTCATTTGATTGCACAGAAGCATTATTATATGCTACAAAGAACAGTTTACAAGAAATATCCTTCTCTTGCAATATTGTAATATTTCTATTCTCTTTTGTTTAGTCCTCAGCTGCTCATATTACTGACATTAACAGCATGATTTTTTTATAGCTCATTTACTATTAAGCGATTTTGTTGTTTGTTTGCACATTCCAGACAAATATTCTCAGTAAATAACAGCTCAAAACTACATATAAGCTTCAGCTTTATTACCTTTATACACTACAAATATTTATGCCTCCTAAAATTAGCTCAGCAATTCTTAAATTTGTCACCTTGGTTAAGTAAAATAAAAGAAATCCTTTCACCTAAAACCCACCTGTTCTGTAGTGTGATGCTTACTGAATGCTGCCATACGATGGAACAAATACTAACTTAAATAACAGACCAAACAATACTTAATATTCAAATAATTTGTGCCTGGGTTTTACGCAGAAAACAAATGAATTCTTTGGGTAAAAAATAAGTCAGCTCATCTAAAGTGAAGTAGACATAAAATGAGCTACCCCTACACATTTTGGATGGAACTTATGGCCCAGTTTCAATGAGGTGTTTGAAGGCACCCAAAAGTAAGTATGTGAATAATCTCACTAGAAGTAACAGAGACTGAGGTTTGGAGTTTTTTGCATACTGTGGTTGCAATTGAAAATGTAAAATTTGTATCTAAGATTTATATTCTATATTGCTTAGAGGTGTTATTTTCACTTGACCACTTACACAGTATGGGTACAGAACAGGGCTCAATGGCTTTCTTCTCCTACATAACAAGATTGAAACACAGAGGACCTTCAGATTAACATAAAGCACGAGTGCCCTCCTTGCAAAGGACTGGTCACTGTCAAATGCAGAAATATTCAGGATACAGGCACAAGCACAGAGAAATGAAGAGAGAAAGATGCAGCATGGATGATAAAGGGGCAGTGAGGCTGGAGTCCTTATGACCTTGGGTCTATCACTGACCCCTTGTTTGAAAAAATAATTTCCCCATTCTTTGCCTTTTTTTTTTCTTTCTTTTTGGTAATATTTTTATTCTTTGCAAATATTCTGAAATCAAGAGATGAAAAATCACAAAGAAGGAATAGGTACTATATGACCTATATGTTTAGGTAAAAGAACAAACAAAAGAAATAGCTAATTTCTGTGCTTTTTATTTTTTTCACCCATGTTTTAAATGTCTTCAAGCAGGGATTTGTAACCAGTGAAGAAAAAAAACTAGGACAGTGATTCCCCCAAATCTTTGCCATTTATGTCCAAGAGAGCTTTAAACAGCTCCATAGCAGGTGGTACACGTGGGGTTCAAAGTGCTCTTTACACACAAACTTACTTGCAATTTATTGTGAAAAACAGATATGCTTTTTGACAGTTTTTTAAATCTAATTTATTTTCTCCCTTTTCTCAGCTAAAAGCAAAACCAGTATTGTATTAATTGGAATGGAGAGCAGCTAATCACACTCACCATAACCAAAAGCCATGTGATGTTAAATTTCAGATACAGCTCTGTCATTCACAGATTGCCTTAATATTTTATTTCATTTATATTTTTCTTTTTTTAAGAAATATTCTGCTTGGGATTGTGATGAAGCACATGCTAATGGCAGTGCACACATGGGCCTTTGGGTGTATTAATGAGCAGAGGCCTCCAGCTGAGCATATAGATAAATAGTTTCCCTTTCCTGTACCTTTCTTTGAGATGCTAACACCCCAGGAATCCCCAGGGATGGCAGGGTGCTCTCTCTCTGCCCTCACACACAGGGCTGGTCAGAAGGTCAATTTTGCACCACTGTGGTTTTTAAGACAAAATAATTAAATATTGAAAAGGTGAAATAAAAAACTATTATGCCACTTTCAAGCTAATTATTTCCAAAAATTTACCAGAGAGACATAATTCACAGTGATATTATGAAATAATTAGAATTTTATGCAGTTAATGGAGTTGCAACATTGGTATATGTTACCCTTATTGCATGTAACTTCTTTTCAGAGATTTCTTGATATTCTCCCCTTTCCAAGCTATTCAGTACACCAGAGAGATAAAAGCTTGGCTGTTGCACTTCTATGATGATCAGATTGCACTACCTGAACAAAGACCACTATTTAAGCATTTTAGCCCTCTATCCTTGCCCACCTTAATGTCCCTCAAGTGCCCTTCTTCATATGATGTTAGTGCTGTCCACTGTAGGATCTGACCCAAAGTTCACGAATGCTGCCTCTGCTTGACTCCAGTGTGTCAGGGCCATGATAATCAACAGATCTAACTTGGCTCACCTGGGACCTCCAGCCATGATGGGCAGAGGATGTCCAGGTCAGATCATGCCTGAGCTATGTCAGGTGTGCATCTTTCCCTGGTTCTCCCTCTGTCCTCTGCTTCTGCACATGCTTTGGACCTATGCTGTAGCCTTATTTTCAGTCCTTCTCTGGCCCTTTCTCCTTCTGCTCCCATCTCAATCACCAGGATGGATCCCAGGTCTTTTTTACTGCTGGCTGCATCTGGAACTCTTGACAGCTCTGCCTGGCCCACGCAGATGCTGCAGAACCTGGTCAGAGAGGGCACTGCCTGAGCTGGGGTTATGCTCAGCTGCTGCCTTGTCCACTCTTGTGGGGCAGGACAACGCTTGCTGCTCTTTGACACAGAGATCCAAGAACCAAACCTTCTAAATGCAATCCCTTCGTTTGTGATTTGGGCTGGTCCAGCCTTACTTTCAAGTTTCAGGTCTGAGAGACAGTGGCAAAGCAATCACAAGACAAAATTAATGGGAAAAATTGCAAATACTTTGACTTTTACTATTATTTTCAAGTGTTTGAATTTTTAATTGCATCTGACTGTACAACGCCATGTTGTCAAATAGCTGTGCAAGGTTGTGGTAAGGTCTTAACAAGATCTCTTTTTGCTCAATATTGCAGTGGTTACATATCATCTAAAACTATTTTTGAGCAATATTTTGAATGAGAGAAATTTAGTGCGTATGGCTGCATGCATATGTGGTACTGATGGTGACACAGGGGACAGATCCCTTCTGCAGTCATTGCAGAAGGTACAGCAGGGCAAGTCAAATGAGGTACACTGTTTTAAAGTATTTCAAAAATTACCTTTTAATCCATTCTTGTACTTCCTACATATTATTTTCAAATTTTCCCATACAGTTAAGTAGCATTGTTTAATATTTCAATACAGAATAATTTCATTTTAGTAATTTCTAGTTATCATGGATGCTGTTGACTTGGGAGAAGTGGAAAAAATTGTTCTTTTGATCAGCAGTAAAACAGGTAAAATATTTTTTACTTTCTAAAGTCAGTGATGTAAATCACACAGCTAGTCCCCTGTTAAAGGCAATGAAGTCGCTGCCAGAGTTAAATCCTAATTAATTCCTTTTGGCTATTTTTGCTAAAGGGTAATATTTTATAAAGCAAAACCCTACATTTTGACAAATTAAAATCCTTGGATCTAAAGGTTATAACATTATTGCATCAAGAAAGTAAACTATTCCTTTGCATACAAGAAGAAAGAACAGAAAATTAAGATGAATAATTATATTCTGCGCTTAATACATGTTCTACTAATAATTTATCTAGGAGAATAATTATAACTCAAGTAAGAAATTGGTATTATTTAATTTTCCTTCTGTAATTCAATTATTTTCACTGTTTTCCCCACCTATTCTGTTTTCCCCCTGTGACATTCAGAGGGAAGTTTTACCTCCGTTTGGCAGTCAGCAAGTTTTGTCACTGAGCTTCCTTAAAATTGTCTTGACCACAACATCTCTTTGCTTTATCTGTAGGATGGCTATCATGCTACTAATTCTAAGAATTAATTATAGAGTATTTTGAAGTCAGTTAATGAAATTTGCTATATAATTGCAAATCATTACTATGTACCACACCTGACAATTTTCAGGCATTTCCTAGGGAAACAAGGGTTCTACATTTGCATTTTATCAGTCTCTTTGTTGTATGCCCATCTGTAGGCTCCTTACAAACACCTTTTAGACCCACCACCCGATTTCGACCCAGCACATAAGGTGGCATTCGGGTAGTGAGCATGTCCATGCTCCTTGGCTGGTCAGCACATCCCACACCCAGCAGAGCCTGCCTTGGTCACTCCCAGGGGGACACAGAGTGGAGCTGCAGTTACTATAGAGGAAAAGGGAAGGTGATGCCACCATGATTTTTGTCTTTTCTTTTATACCCCTGTTATATCTTTTTACAACTTCTGTATTCTCAGTGCTTTTTGCCTACATTCTTGGACTTGTTTGTCAAGCTGGGAGACCAAACATTTTAGAAGCTTTGTAGGGATCAGTGTGCCCAGATCCCAAGGTCCTCTCCAGAACACATTTTGTAAACTAAGATAGAACCATCCAGGAGAAGGCTCCTTGGGGAAGGGGGACTCATTCAAGCCTTTTATTGGGGAATTTTGGATAGATGGTTAGAATAGCCTAGAATATAAAACCTACCTAGAATATAAAACCAGATCTTTTAGGAGGAGGAGGATTGCAGTGGCCAGTGTGGTGTGCATGGAGGTGCATTTGACCTGGACATGGTGCACCTAAGGATCCTTAAAATAAATACCAAGGTAAAACCCATTTTCCTCTTCTAATCATGTTTGACTCTTGATTTTAAGACCAGGAAAAGGCATCAGACAGCCCTGCCATGCTGCTGCAGGGAGCTGGGAGTGCAGCTCACTGCTTTTGTTCTCCCCAGCTTCAGTTGTGAAAGTTAACTGCAGCCATCTGTCTGACTGACAGTCACTGAATGTGGCAATTGTGTGTTGCCAAAGGGCACCACAGAGAGCGTGACGGGCAAGATTTCCCAGTCAGGTTTGAAGACACAATTCAAGGAGGGACATTGGGCTCATTACCTCCATGTGTGTTATGAAGAGAGGATTGGGCAGATATACAAGACATATTTCTTCTAAAGGAGTTACTTAGATGATACACCACTGCAGAGGAGTAAGGTTGTCCATATAGTAACTAGACTTGTTTGAAATGAGACTAATTTGGATCAAGACTTTGAACCAAAAATCCCAAACCCTCTTCAGTGTTTAAAGTCTGATGTACCCTGCAAGACTGAACAGCCCAGGCAATATTTTCTAGTGCACTTATGCTTTCATTCTTTACCAGAGCAAGTCTTTAAGATCAGATGTTTCAAGGTCCCTTCCTGAATCTTCTGACTCTCTCCATGTACTATCTTGGCAGGTCATGGGTGTAACAAAATGTCCTGGATTCCTCCACAGAAGCCTGATTATATCCTATTGATATAATTAAAGGGGCTTGGATAGTAGTAGAAGAGATTTGAACACAGTTTGTTGAACAGGGCTGAAGCAACAAATAATAGAAGAGAAAATGAATAGTCTTCATGACGAACTAGTGGCAAGAGATTCAGGCCATGTAGCTGAAGCCCCCAGCAGAAAATTCAAAAGGAGTGTAAGTCAGAAAGCAATATTTTCCAAACAGCAGAGGGTACAGTGAGCTGCTGAAGTCCCTTCCCACCTGCTACCAAATGAGATCCTCTTTGTGCAGCACGTGGAATACAGCTCCAGTCCTCTTGCCAACCAGTCACTGAGGAGGAAGCACAAAATGTGTATTTCTGCTCTTCCTTCTCAAATGTGCCCACCTGAGTCATGCTGAGTCTTTTCTGCATGCCAGTCCAAGGGCAGTGAGGACAACACTCTGTTAAAAGTCTCTTCACTAAGACAAAGGAAATGCTTACTTCTAAATTTCTAAGTTGAGGTTTACAAATAGGAACAAAATAAAGAATCTTGTAGTCATTCCAGCACTTTCAACTCAGCGTTTGTCATTCATGAATTAATTTAAAAATGAAGTTTTAATATAGTAAGAATGACACCATTATACCAACAACAGTCTACCTAATTTCTTGTCACGCAATGCCAAGAAATGCAATGACACAGTACTTTCACTGTACTCTCTTTCCTTCTTTGCTGACTACAAACTGGAGGTTAAAAAATTGCATGTGCAAGAAGCTGCAAAGGAGCATCCTATTTATGTATTTGAAGTGAATAAGTAAATTATGTAAAGCTAGTAATGGTTTTTCTTGAAGCATAATAGTTGAAAACACTAAGCAGACACTGAATCAAAGTAACAGCCATAAAATGATTCTGTCAATAGATATTTTAAAAATATGCTCCTCTTTAACTGTTCCACATGAATTCATAGGCTTTTTTCCATCTAACATATAATTTACTTACCACAAAAAACATATGTGGATCTGTTTTTCAGAGAATTTTATGTGAGTGCAAATAAGCCTGAAATACAGAGATATCCCAGGATCTTTTGTTATTAGAGGAGAGAAACAAATGAATGATACATATAACAACTTGTATTGGTTTGAAAACAAACCAGTCGGAGATCACAAGTCAGGACTAAAATTAATAGAAAAAATTAGAAATCAGTGAAATAATGTAAGGAAAAAGCACAGACAAAGTCAGATACAACCTGATACGGTATTAGGGTGGTGACAGCAGTCCAAGTGAAGTGATCCAGTTGAAGTGATGATCCAGTGGAAGGTCCGGTCTCCAGCTGAAGGTCCGTGGTGGCTCTTGTCCTCGGGTCACCCAGCAAACAGGGCTAATGCCAGGCAGTTTTAAGGGCAGCTTATATCCAGGAGGGAATGCCCGGCTCCCCCCTCCTGGGTGGAGCATCTCACAATAGGATGAGATAAGTCCATGAGTCATGTGGTGGTTTCTTGATGGCCCATTGTCTGTTATCAGGGGTGGGTTGTTAGCAGGTGATAACAGCTAATGGCCCACAGCTGGTGGTAATAGAATACTTAAATACATCTATTGTAACCTAGCACACAACTTGAATAAAGAAAGAAAGCAAGTAAAAATGTGACAGACTATACTATTAAAGAGTACACAGGTAACAAAAGGGCAGCAGGGACTGAAGCCAATGTGTATATTGTTTTATTTGGGAATGAGGAAAAATCTGAGGCATTTCAACTCTCTCAGTCACCAAAGCCCCTTGGAAAGTGGAAAGGTGAGTACACAGATTTTATGGGTTGTGTTCATTTCTGTACTGGAAAAGAAAATATTAAATCTATGCAAGTTCTTTAGAAAACTTGAGGCATTTATTCTGTTTTCCACATCACTACATGAGGTATAGTCTCAGTTCTCCCTGTGTTTCACCTTTTCACCAGAGTAGCCAAAGGGGCATTTTACTTCTATTATATTTACTTCTATTGAGCTGTCTCTGTTGCTCTTCTGACTCTTCTGTATGTGCACTTTCCTGTGCTGTTGCACAAACTTTGAATATTGTGCATGGAAAAACATCAGTCTCTTACATCCCATCATTTTACCTTGCCATGGAAACTGGTGCTGTGAGCCTCCCGGAATGTATAAGCCTATATAACCAGATAAAACAGAACCATCCACATCAGCCTGATTCTGATATCCATCATGCTTTAGGCTGTCATTCAGAGACCCTTAGTTCAGATACAGATGTTTGCGCAAGAATGCAGATTCTCTGCATGATGTCCCAGTACCTTGGCTGGAAGTTCTCCTGATTTAATAAACATACTGCTTTGTTAAAGGAATTGCTCCATTTGGTCACCACCTGTGCAATGGAGTACAATGATGGTTGTCCTTGAGTAAAAAAGAAATATGTATATATAAATTCTCTATAACTTTCTCATGTGGATTTACTGAAAGGTAATGACTAAATAATTAGAACTCCAGTGAAAATATATTCCTTTGGAGATCTACCTCATTATCTCCAGCAACATTAAATGTCTTTTTCCCTGGAGCTGGTCTGAGTTTCTTTAGCCAGGATACCTGTGAGATAAAGATATTTACCCATGAATTGTCTTCCCTACTGGGGAGGATAATAAATCCAGTTACCTACAGACACAAGGAGCAAGTAAAAAAGTGTCTTGAACAGTTCTTCTTTTTGCCTCCTTACACAGGAAGTGTCATTACCCTCCAAAAAAGAAGAGTAGATACGTAGAAATCACGTCAGCAATCCAGATAAGTTGATGGATAGCCAGTGATGTCAAAAGTCTTAGGAAAAAAGGATCTCTTTTTGAAAATCTGAAACAATGCAATATTTTAAATTAAAATCTATCATATTTGAGAGGAATAATGGTTAATTTTAGTAAAAGCCTTTAACTTTTATGTTTCTGAATTTTTATTTAGCTATCATATACTAAAAACATTTTAGAAGACTATATCAGTTGAGAGTTCATGAGACCAAAAATGCATTTCTGGTAGATGAAAGTCAAGAAAGGGGTAGGGATTGTCATATTGTAAATTGAAAAGTGAATCTTTTGTGAGACCTAGTAGGAGAGGATTTATGTCACACATCTTCGGTAAGGAAAATAAACCACATTAGGGGTTCACTTATTCTGGATTTCTACTGTTACACTTGAATTGGTCCCAGAACCGACCTTGACAAATATGTAAACTTCCAAACATTGGTATAATATTTTTAATAACTGTGTTTTAATATTAAATGTTGATACATTCAAGATTAAGACAAAAAACTTAAGCAGCCTCCGCTCAATTGAAATTGGCCACGATGGGAAAGGATTTGGTAAGTATTCTGTGTTCCATAGCCTTGCAAATGTCTTCTGCTTAAGGATCTGCCTGACATTTGGAAAGGTGTTTGGAGTCACTCTACTGCTACAGCTGGCTAATACAAATCTGTGTACAGATGAGGTCAGCTACACTGCCCTTGCTTTCACCCCCCTCCCCGTCTGTCACGTTTCCCTTGACTATACCACGATTCTTTTTCTAACAGAGATCTAATTAACATAAACCTCAGGTAGTTTTATCCTTCAAGCATTGCTCAGCCAAAATGGATATTAGATGTCTTAAGATAGGATTGAGTTTTCAAACTGCAGGCTAAACTTTCCAGGATTTGAGCAAATCCGGGGACTCTGGTCAAGGCATGCTATAGCTCCCTCTCACACACATGGATCTCTTCCTCTTGTGAGAGTCTGAGAATACAAGTGTGCACCAGGTCCTGCCTTAATGTTAAGTTAGGATATGGCTATAGTACATAACCACACAAGATGATGGAAAATGTTTCTGTGTACACTAACCTCTAAACCCTGAATTTTACATAAAAATAAAACAGGAGACTAGGGCATATAATCTTTTGAGTTTACATTTAATAGTGCTAAAAACCCCTGGGGATATACAGTTATCAAGATATATACAGATATATAGAGATATACAAATACATAAACTGAATTTGCAGGGAATGTATAACTTGAGTGAAAAAGGTCTGATTGTATTAAGATACTGTAGTCAGGCGAAGTTTGCTTAACCCATCTCAAAGAAATAGGTTTGGGTTTAATAAAATCTGTTTAAGTTCATGAGGCATAATAAAGGGGCAAAGGGTTTATCATTTCTAGGGTGAACCAAGAAAAATTCTGCAAATAGCAATTCCTATTTGGAAAAAGTTGAACAGCTTTTTTTTTCCTAACTATCCAGTCATGCTGTATCCTTCATGGCGTTGAAAACTCAAACAGAAAAAAACACCAAACCTGTTGAAATATCTATAATAAACAAGATCGTCCTGCTGACTTTCATCTTATTTGTGATAACTGCTGCACACACACACAGTTCAGCTTAGATCTGATCTGGGAAGGGAAATCCACACTGACAGACTTTTAGTACTCTTGAGAGCTGCACAGAAGACTTCAGGGGAAATAATAGGTTGAACTTTTATTTCCTGGGTCCTGAACTATCAACAAAGTTGTTATTTTTCCCCTCTGTGTCCTGATCAACATCCCATAGCCACAAATAGTGCCTTCCTAGCACAGCTGGTGTGTGTCAATTCATCTTAGACATGACTACCTGGATTCCTCTGAAATCACCTCCAAGTGTCTTCTGCCACATCAGCTGTTATCCCCACAAGCTTCTTCAAATGTTACAGCTCTTTGGGATGTCTCATCTGTTTGCTAATATTTCCTAGCTAGCTCTAGATTTCTCCATACCTGGAGATTTCAGTGAGGTCTGCTGGAGTTTTGTCAATAAAGGAGGAAGCATTAGATTTTAATCTTCTCAAGAGAGCAAACTTACCTTTCTATTCTTTTGTAAAGTGCCGTATTAAATTTGAGAGACTGTAAAGTTTTATTGCTGATAATCTTGACTCTGATTTAGAGATTTCATGAAAGGTCATCTATTCCAAGTAGAGTCTATGATATATTAAACCATTCATAAGATTTCATTAAAAGAGTTTCAAAAATACTTCAAAATATCAATAGATGAATCTTGTGAATTTAAGGTGGAATACCTAGATACCTTCATGGCCTACTTAATCCAGCTATTTTCTTGAAAATGTCATTGAAAAACAAGAAACATTGAGGTACCTTTACATTTTATCCAAATTGACACGTTTTGCAAATATTTTTATATTACAATAGTAGCCTACTTGCAAATAAAAATATTTTTATTGTTTTTAGCCTACTCAGTACCCTGTCCAAATATTTGAAAACCAAAATAATTAGATAGGATGTAGTTCTTTATCTCTAGGACACACAAAGAATGCCAAAAGGTTGTCAGCTACTAGCAGTATGATCCTAATTAGTTTTAAAATGTTGTCATTAAGTATTTGCATTGGCAAACACAGCTGAAGATATCAGCACATACATTGTATATACAAAAGAAATTTTTGGTTTTAAAATATTTAAATATTCTTTGAAATAAAATTCTATATCACAAGAATGAAGGAATTTCTTCACACAGCAAAATAGGAGATAAAAGTAGAATATTTAGTATTTTCTTAAAGCTGAAACAAATATGAATGTTGGCCTTAATGAAAATGAAATTCTGAATCATGACTGTTGGAAAAATAAGGATATGAGGAGCATTCAGTTCTACTACTTGGTTTACATCCATACCAATATATTAATTAGAAAAGAGTAGTAGAATGCCCACTAGGGGTGCATTTTGAGTGCATTCCCAAGTACCACAAAGGGCAAAATGGGTTTTCAAGAATGTATTCAATATTACCATGCACTCTGTTTCATTTGTCTTACTGCCTGTTCTACCCAATATGGAAAAATAAGTTAGGTTGTAACAAAAATTTTCCATTACATTTTCTGACAAAGAAATCAAAGACCTTCCCTGTAAAACTGAGAGAAATTGGTAGTAATTTGAATCATCTGTGTTTCAGTTTTATTATTGATGTTGAATATATTTGGAAGTACTGAACCACATGGGGTTTGGGAATTGACATTAGAAACCTTTCTTATGCTCTGTTTGTGTTTTGGTTATATTAAATTTGCTTTCTCCTTCTACAGCAACTGCCTGGTTTCTAGAAAAAGTGGAAATCACAGATGCAGCTAGGAATTCAGTGCATTGCTTCAGCTGTAACAGGTCAGTAGATGAGTCCATCATCACTCTGTACATGCTGCTTTCTTTCTCACAAGTTTCTCAGTTGCTTCTGTCTGATTTTCTAAGACAGTCATGATTTGGGGTTTTTTTACAATGCTATGTTTCTATCAGTCCATCCCCAATGACTTTTGAACCCTTTGGCCAACATGAAACTAACTTGTGAGAAGAATTGATAGAGGAAGACTCTAGATTTTTCCAAGCAATTTAAACTGGATGATTGTAGGAGGGAGAGACATAATTTAAGGCCTTTTCCAAGTGGCAGTATTCATACATATTTTCAAGAGGTAGAAGGTGTCTGGTGAACCATTATACAAGCATTTGCACATAAGTAGCTCTGGTAAACATATCAGGGGTAAGCAAACAGGCATGGAAGGGAATCAGAAAGGAGGATGGTGGGAAACGGCAGCATAGATTCAAAACTTGAGGAAAAAAATGCATATTTTATTGAGCAAAGGCAACATTAAAACACTCGAATCCTTCTGTTTCAATGTTTGCTTAATATGGGCCCAAGATAAGTTCAGTAAATAGGATAAAGATTACACAAAAGCTTTATATAATGTGAAGTATAATGATCTAAATTTAGAAATGTATTTGGGTACTGGGTTGATGGGGTAAAGGGTTTCTAATGTACAAAAAGAGGATGTACTTCAGTCTGCATCAAACTGAAACAAAACAGCTTCAAAAATTGAAAATTAAATTGAAGGGTGTATTTGGAGTGACTCTTCACTACAATATATAGTTCACACCTTGAAGAATTTCAGAATAAATAACTAATGCAAACATATTCATGTCCTCCCAAGTGGAAATTAGTTTTTTAATGCATCTGGAGAACACAGAAGTGTGAAAATTTATGTTTCCTGTATCTAGAAAGAGGAATGTTACCTGGCAATCTGAAAACAGAAATGGTAGCCAAGGATATTTAATTTTATCCTTTTCCTATATATTTCTGTAAATTTGACAATTAATGGGAACCAAATCCCAGCCTCTGTACCCAAAAGAAGTAACTTTTTAAATTCTTGGATACTCAGTTGGACTCCACAGTCTAAATCATGAGAATGTGAGGCTGTTACTGACCTCAACAACATTAAACTTATTCCAACATTAAACTTCCCTTGATTCAGCTTCCTCCAAATGCATGCTCAGATGCTCTCTAATCTTCTAGATACCTAAATTTAAGTTAGTGGGCGTGAATAAAAGTTCTTAGACCACAATATCACTCAGGTGTGCAACACAATCCATGATGGGATTTGCAGTTGATGCCACTTCACCTCTATTGATTGAAAGAGTTCTCAGACCACACCAGTCAGAGGAAGATTCTTGAAGAAGATAGATTGCAGCAAACCTTTTTTTTTTTTTTCCCCAGAGATTTGGCTTTTTCAATTTTATTCAAAATCTTGTAGTAAAACCACAAAGGTATGTAAGAGACTGACACAAGAACTTGAATTGCATAACTAATGTGGGGGAGTGACTGGCACAGATTGATTCTCCATGCTGCTGACAAGGACCTTTACCTGGGGCCTGGGTGGGTGCACAGCTATGTGCCTACTTACTCAAAATGAAAATTATTTAGTAGGAGAGTTTAGGAGGTTAACCCCGGGGCACTCAGTGAGCCAGAGGCTATGGGGCACTCCTCAGATAGGGGAAACTCTGAGTTCATGGCCCTCTTCCAGCTGAGCCATGGAACTCCTCATCTCACAGGAGTGAATGGGGAATGGGCTCATTCTCTTGCTAAAAGACTCCTCTGATACAAATAATGTCTCTAAAAGATATTAATCACTGAGAAACCTGAATCCTTTCCTAACCTGTTTAAATACCTGATATCTAGCTTACATATCACACCTTTCCTAGGCTCTGTGACTTCCACATGCAGTTTTAGCTGCCAAAATCAGTTGTGTTTCAGCCTGGAACTGTTTATCTTCAGCCATATCTCCCAGCTGCTGAGTGGTGCAACTTCAGCTGTGAGCTACACTGATGCTGTGCTTACTGTCTGAGAATCCCCCCCTTCGTAGATACCACATCAGGTAGACTCTCATAAACCTTCCAAAATATTAGAAGATTTTTAACTCTCTTTGGAAATGAATACCTCTCTATCCCTGGTTCCAGTTCAAATTACTCTATCTGAACTTTGGACTCAGGCCTATTTCTCATGTAATCAGCAGTAAAACTCCATAGGCTCTTACAGAGAGAGGATTGGGCCCGTCATACAACTCAGTATTTTGTGAACCCACAGAGATATGGGAAAGAGATAATTCCTGGAGTGAATTACAAGGACAGTA
This sequence comes from Rhipidura dahli, assembly GCA_013399225.1. NCBI lineage: Eukaryota > Metazoa > Chordata > Aves > Passeriformes > Rhipiduridae > Rhipidura > Rhipidura dahli. The sequence continues at coordinate 221,176 of VXAC01002263.1, forward strand.
ACTTGCTATCACAGAATAGGTTTCCTTATTCTAAATTATCCTGACTTTATGTCATTCCTTGGAGCAATCTACTAGTTACCTATGTAACCAACAAAAAAAATTAATTTATATTTCATAAATTGATTCATAATTACACTTTAAAACTACATATATATAAGTACTAAACCAAAAAATTTAAAAGTCACAATTTTCTTCAGGTTGGTTTCTGCTTCTCTATAATCCAATGTAAAAACTATCCTAGAAAATCAAAGGTGCAGAACCAGGCTCTCATGAGTTGTCTGTTTCTTAAGTTTTATATGTGCTGTGTCTGTGACAGGTTTTTATGTTTTTCCCTTTAGGTGGCTTTCTGAAGATGAAAGTGATGGCCTCACCATAGTGCAACTTTGTCCATAGCTGCTTGAATTCTGATTCTTTCTGCATGTGCTGCTTCTCCAAATTCATGCTGATTTGATTTACTTGTCTTTTATAATTCTGAAGGCATTGTAATTATTGTGAAGAAAAGTCAAAACAATGTATTAAAAACATCACAGCAAATTAAACATGTCTAATGTGAACACAGAATTCTGATCCTATTATGGATGCTCAAAAACTTTGCATGACAGAACTTTAGAGATCAGAAATTTTAATCTGTAACATGGCTCTGTGGACTTGAACTGAGCAATCATAATGGTAGACATATGTAGTAACATACTCAAATATTTTCTTTTCAGTAATGATTTGTGGGTAAGCTAAATTTAGCTCGTTTCAAATCTGTCAGTATGTATTAATTTGATGGTTTTATTTTTTTCATTTTCAATATCTATCAAAATTTAGATTCCTCAAAATCTTTTTCCAAACAAACTGTACAACCCTTCAGCCTTACTACATATTGCTTCTCCTAAGACCATAACAGAGACTAATAAAGATCTTGTTATTTAGAAGTTCACCCTGTGTCGGCAAGCCTCTCACTGACATTTGATTGTAAAATCTTGTAGCTGAGCCAGAACCTCAGCTGAGAACCTTTAGATCCAAAGGGTTGCTTAAGAGAGGCTGTTATCAGTAACACTGCAATAGCTTAGGCAGGCTTAGGCAGCTCCCTGCTCAGCTTGATGATTTTTGCAGTGCCTCTCCTTAGCTACCAAACCAGCTTTCCAGTGCTACATGTGTGAATGCCTTTATGTCAAAGAAAAACAGAAAAAAGCCCAATTATTTTTGCAGGTGCACACTAAAAAGAAATGTAATTAGCTATAAATGCACAAATTAATGTTTGATTTGGTAGGCTTTGATATTGCCAGAATTGACTCAGGAAGGGTTTAGGATACAGGCAAGTCTGAAATTAAATCAGGATTTGCACACCACCTTTCATAAGTTTCATGTGTGTGATCAAAATACTAATATTGTATATAAGCTCTATAAGGCATCTCTCTCTTAATCAAAGACCTCGCCTTTTGTACCCCCAAAATCTAAAATCACTCTTCTGTCAAATTAGCATGGTTAGCTGACATCTGCATGGGTGATGAGATCTCAGTTGTTACTTTGACACAAAAAAAATAATAAATTCATATATTTGGCCTTGTTAGGTAATATAATTTTGTAATATAATTTTTATCTACCTATGTCATCAAAAGGACAACTAATGTAAGGTGTGGATGTGGTCAGTGGGAGCAATGGAACACTCAAATTCTTCTCTTTTTTTTCTGCTCACACTGCTACCACACTCACTGGAATGGATTTGAAATTGTATCCCCAGAGCCCACAGTTCACTTACTTGGTATCAGTATTCATTACACTGAATCACTTCTTGGTGATCTATTATGTGATTTGTTTCATTATTATGTGTTTCATTAATAGTTTGTAATACTAGCTCGCTTTGATGCCATTTCTGATTTATCAAGTGTAAATAATGCCTTCCTAATCTGTCTTTCTTCACTAACAGTGGATACCATCCTTCTGCAGCTGCCTTCCATACTTGAAAATTATTTTCTCTACCTATACAGTGTCTAAATCAGGTTTTGGATTTGCTTGCCCAGATCCAGAGCCATGTACACAGCTCTCTAACCCTTTCAATAACAGGACCAGCACTGCAGAGGTCTTCATTTCAAGAGCATCACAGGTTCTTGCAGCACACACTACCAGAGGATTTGAAAAGGAAACCTGAAACACCATGTAACCCCCTGCTCAGGTCTTGCTTGGAAGACATGCCAGTTAGCATATTTACCTTTTCACTAGTGCCAAATTCCAAACATGCTTCTTCCTCATGGTATACAGAGATGTGTGCCGTGCTTGGCACAGAAGTCATTTAATCTCTGTCCCTTGCTAGGGGGGTGGTTTTTGGAAAAATTGCTGGACAAAGACAGGGACATTACAAAGATGCCTCCTCACGTGCACTCTGCTGTTCCTACACAGCAAGGCTGCTGCCCTACTTGTTTCCTCCCAACACCCTGCCCAGCCTGTGGAGAGCATGAGCAGCAATTGCCACTGCTGATGCTTCCATGGGGAACAGAGATGTAGCATGGAGAAGAGACTGCATGGGTCAACATGCAATCCAGGAATATGACACACAAAGAAGTCTTGGAAGGAGCAGTGAGATAATTCAATCAGCTGGAGGAGGCAAGGCTGAAGTGGAGAGAAGGGTTTTACTTCTACTGCCTCTTCCTGTTGCAACCTGACTTTGAAGATCTGTGAAAGAAGGCAGACTAGAGGATTTTGCTGCTACTATGATAAAACATTTGATTCTGCACTGAAGAGAAAGCCTGAAGTTGGGTGCTGAAATATTTACCCTGTAGACCATATAATAGACTCTTAGACAAAACTGAGTCTGAAAATGTCTGTTAAGGGTCCAGTATTAGTTAACTCTCCTTTTTTCCTCATCCACCTCTCCTGGTGTGCTGTTATATATCTGTTATTAGCTTGATATAGATGACACATTTCTGCCCTTTTAAACCCTTAAGTGTCTCAGTTTCTTTTGCTGCTGATGTTAAGGGTTTGAAAAAGGTATAATCATGTTCTTACTGGCTCACTGGACCATTTAATATTCCCCCAGCAACTCCAAGTACTGTTTTGCTGAAACTCATCATACATAAGAAAGGATTCCTTCCTTCTAAGTACATATGAGCAGCTGTATTGCATCTATCCATCCTGTAGTTTGTCAGTTGTGGAAATGGCATGGGAATAAGAAAAAAAGGAAGTACCAAGTGATCCTTTGAGTTCCTTTATACATCTTGGATGAATACCATCTAGTCTTTCATTGTTAGTATTTATAAGTGTCTTTGCAAATATAAACAACCTCTGCTCACATATCAGTCTGAAATGGTCCTTTGCACTTGCTCATGAAGAAAGGCAGTAGACTGAAAAGTTCATAAAATCCTCTGTACTTAGCAGTGCAAAGAAGTGTCGTAAGCTCCTGTGCTGTGGCTAAACCTTTCTCTTTGCTTGACTTAAATTCATTTTTAACAGTGAATCAAGGAGGGGAAAGAAAATGGGACTTTTAATTTACTTTCCAAAATTTTGAAAATTCCTAATTACATCCTACAGAGTCAGAAGGCATGTTAATACACCTTAGGCATTCTATAAATGCTTTTCCCATTTATCATAAAATGTGATGTGCATGGTAGTTTGTTGGTTTTTGCATGCACAACAGCAGCAAAAGAGTTGTCAGCATTGTACAAGGTTTCAAGCTTGCTTCCTTAATGTCTTACTATGTCTTTCTTCTGCTGTTATTCCTTAGATATTTGTCTGTCTTTGATGATATATTTAAATGCAAGCTATGAAAGCAACTTGAAAGGTGACTGACATCTATTTCTAAACAATAAATGTAAATTTAAGAAATGCTGAGTTAAATCTTTAAAAAATCCAAAGAAATAATTTCTTCTTTCATAGCTAATTTAAAAAACCATATGCTATCTTCAAAGCACAACTATTCTCTGTCTGCTTAAAACTGGAGTTTATCTATCTACCTATCTATCAATGTAGCTATCTGTCTACCTATCTATTTATCTATCTATCTATCTATCTATCTATCTATCTATCATGTACAGTTGAATATATTTATATACTTCTAATGTTTAGACATTCTGGAAATAAAATAAAACCAACTACAGCCATGATTCACCAGGAAGTTTAGGTATGTGCTTAAAATGTAAGTATATGCCTAAAAAGTAAGCATATAATCATATGAACATATAAATCACTGCTCTGATTGACAGTCTTCCTTAATTTAGCTGTACACCTAAGAACCCAACAACGTTGTCTCTTCCTCTGAGATCTCACGTGGTGGGTGTATGTGTGTGTTGGCATTTTCACATGAGCCTTAGCATGCTACAGAAAAGAGACTAAGGTGTACCAAATACACATATCAATATCAGGATGTTATAAAGCAAAGTAATTTCAGAAGCCAGGGAATCTTCCAGAGTATTATTTGTAAGTGCAAAAGTGGGCTGACATATGGAGATACTTGATTCATCCTTCTTTCATGACTTTAAAAGTAAGTACAGAGTTTGAAAAATGTTTCTATATGAATCTACATGTAGATCTATAAATAAAATAATCTAAAGCTAAATAAAGAAACCAATTACTGTTTATGCTTTTAAAAATAGTATTTTAATGTTAATTTTCTAAACAGCCTACCAATTTATGAATGTATTTCTGATTTGTGCTTATGTTAATTTATTGAAATATTGTCCTAATTGAAAGGAAATGTATTCTCCCTTTGCAATGAATTATCTATGGTATCAGAGCATGAAGTGGCATCTGTCTGTTCAAATGAAGCTAGTTGGGCAAAAAAACAATTAAGTATTTTAGTGCATAAATGTCAAACATAGAGCCTATATTACAACTTCCACTGACACCTGTGTGTGTAGTTTAAACATGAATCTGTTGAAAACACCTAAAACCCATGAACATTTTGGAGAATGGTTCTTAGCTGATGCTCCTAAAGAAATTGATTCATCTGTGCCTGAGGGCACTGTATCAACATGGAAAAATAGTTAAAGCCAGTTGTGTGGAAGACATAGCAGTGAGACTGTCTGAGTGACTGAATGAGAAAATAAATGTTCATCACACTGTCCATCAGGGCAACCCAGTTTTATGTCAAGAATGTCTAGACATAGGGAAGCACAGTGCAGGAAAAAACACTGGGTGCTTTTGGGAGAGAAATAATATTAGAAGGTAGTTAGAAAAGGGAGGAAGGGAGGAAGGGAGGAAGGAAGGAAATGGGAAATTCCTTGTGACTTCCTTTATTTCTAACAGGGGCTACTCAGGAGCTCTGCTCAGCATTGCAAGCCCTGCCAGGACAGCAGGATTATGCACAATTCCTTCTTGATGCAGAACTACTCCCCAAAGGACTGACTAGAGTAAGAAAGGCAGGATTTTGTGGCAGAATGCTTCCACAGGCTGTCAAATCCAGGTACAATGAGCTCATTCTAATGCTTCAGTTGGTCTGAACCAGAAGAAAGTGCAGAAACTAAAGCACTAAACTGCAATTGCCAAAAGTACTGCCAAACAAAAAAAAATAGATTTTGGAATCATTTTGGATGGACATGTGAAAATTGATTAGACCTCTAGAATACTATTCTAACGGCAGAATGAGAGATAGGCAAGCAAAAGTTTGAGTGTATTTTGAAAGGGCAGTCTGCACAACACAGCTAAAGAAGGGATGGAGAAACATCATTATTAGGAACCTGAAGAACTGAAAAATACTTTAAAGATAAGAGGATTGGAAGTTTATTTCCTGGACATTTGGGTCTGAGTTGATAACGGTCTACAGTGAAAAAACAGAAGGACACACCCCCCCCCTCCACACACACACACGAAGTATTCCTAAAGTAAACCAAGATTCTAAGGGGCAAAAAAGGAAAAGAGCTGTAACTCAGAAGAAAGAAAAGCAGTGATAAAATTGTTTTGTTTAAAGAAAGGTGGAGAAAAAGGAAGACATGAACAAAATCTTCTTCAGAAAAAAAATAGTTTTACATGAGAAATTAATGTAGTTGGTTTATGAAATATGTATTTATGTCTGCTATCTCATTTTTGTTCTTCAATTATATTTTGTAATTAATAATTTCTGAGGTTTAGTAACAAGATTGGCTTGCTGAATGCATGCTGGTTTGTACACTGTGTGTATACAAACACTTCTGGCCTTGATACAGCTCCACAGAAGTTATGCCAGTCTAACAGAGAGGAAATTTGGTTCTGTTGTTATTATTATTAATATTTGGGAACCTTTTCATTTGTTATCTTTAAAGTGAGGAAACAAACCAGAAGACATTCTTATCAAGTATCAAACAGCCTTTAATTTAATTTTAAATGTTCATCTATTGCACTGCCTTTCTTTTAACGGAGAGCTATTGATAACATGAAAATCAGTATGAAAGAATATTATTTCTCTCTCAAATGCAATGGTGGCTGAATCCAAAGACAAAACCCAACCAAGCAACTAAAAAGAGGAGAGAGGAGAGGAGAGGA
>VXAC01002263.1:231178-255556 GCA_013399225.1 Rhipidura dahli
TACTCGCTGTGGGACTGCCTCTGGATCCTGGCCGCCCTGGCCGTGTACTTCGCGGACGTGGCCACCGACATCTGGCTGGCGGTCGACTATTACCTGCGGGGCCAGCGCTGGTGGTTCGGGCTCACCCTGTTCTTCGTGCTGCTGGGCTCCCTCTCCGTGCAGGTCTTCAGCTTCCGCTGGTTCGCGCACGACTTCAGCACCGAGGACAGCGCCGCCGCCGCCGCCGGGCACTGCCCCGCCGCCGAGAGCAAGCTGCTGGTGAGCAGCGGCTCCGCGGCCGCGGACATCGACGCCGCTCGCCCCAGCACGCCGCAGCGACAGGCGTCCACCGCCAGCAAGGGCAACGCCACCAACAGCAGCAGCAACAGCAGCAGCAACGCCGCCGGCAGCGGCGCCGCCGGTCCCCGCGCTGGCGGTGGCCGGTCCGCGTCCTGCGCCTTCTGCATCTGGCTCCTGCAGTCTCTCGTCCACATCCTGCAGCTGGGGCAGGTCTGGAGGTGAGGAGCGGGGCGAGGGCGGTGCGAAGGCCGGGGCTTTTTGCCCCTGGCCACGAGGGAGCGCGCCCGGCCGCGGGCGGGACTGCGTCCGGCGAGCGGCCGCCTGCTCCGCCTCGGGGTTTCTCTTCGGGAGAGCTCTCCCTGGCCCGCCGGGCCGTCAGGCTGCCCGGGCTCCCGCGGGGGGCTGAGGGTGTCCCTCCGGGTCCCGGAGCGTCCTGTGCTGCATGGGTGGCCGCCGCCCCGGGAGGCGCCCGGCTGCCTCCAGCCCGCGCAGCGCCAGGTGCCCAGGACCTCCTGGGAAACCTGCGCCGGAGGCTCGGTAAAATAAGGGAACCGGCCGGGAAAAGGGAGGTAATGCACATCTCCTGGTCTCTTTACATGTGGCCAGGACACCTTTGCCGCCAGCAGGGAACTTCACTGGCAGTGAAGAGTTACTTTCCAGTAACGCCCTGATGCTGTGTTTTGAGATTTATGTGTACATATGCTGTGAACAGTCATCTCCTGCATGTGCATACCCATTTTCTATACATGTGATGTATTAAAGGAATGTCTTCTAAATCAAACTTTTGAGTAGCAGTTCTCAAAACCATCTGCAAGTGCCGTACTGTGCGCTCTGAAAAGGATGTGCTGAAGTAGGTTGTGAAAGGCACTTGCTGAAAAAGGAGATGACATCATAGTTTTCAAAAGTAAAGTTTTCCTTCAATTTTAGCAAATTTCTGGGAAAAATTCATATGGAGGCTGAATGTCCTGCAAATACGTTTAGTGCTGCCTGAAAAGTGAAGAGTTCAGAAGTCATAGTGTATAAAGAGGTAAAGCATTCATACTGAATTTTGGATGATAGATGCTGTGTTGAAGAAGGTCATGTAGCAGGGCAACTGCACTAAAGCAACAACTGAAAATGCCTTTTGGGATTCTTTCCTGATGGATGGAAAGAAATTATGTCATCCTTCTGTTTTGGAAACACTGGGAACTTTTCACAATTACTTCTCTAGAGAGTTTAATTTGTTGTTGCTGTAAACTTCTAATGCTGGCACTTTTAATATCCATCTCATCCTTTTGGGGAAAGACTGTCTTTTGCTGTGTTAGTGCAGTATCCAGTACAGCTCAGTTCTGCTTGTGGCTCTTAAGCATCAAGGAGTCCAAGTGCTGCTAGATAATTGACCGAAGATCTTAGGATGCCAGAACTCCGTATCTTTCACTTTCCAAAGTATTTGGTTCATTGTAACAAATACAATTTCCTAAACTTGTGAAACTAACTCAAAGTTACAAGTGTGCTTGTATAAACAGTGACATGACTTGAGAAGGAAGCAGAATTTTGAACAAAAAGTGATGCTTTGTTTCGGATCTTGAACACTTGTATGCTCCTTTATGTTCTGCTTTCACATTTGTTTTACGGAAGTTTAGGACTTTCTGAATGTGATGGTTTTTGTGTAATGTTTAGTCTCCACCCTGCAGAGATAGAAAAGTAAGTACAGTGGTTTAAATTGTACTTAGAAATTCATGCTGATACTCATACACACAGAAGTCAGTGTGGCTCATGCTGAGTGACACAGAAGAGAGTTTTACAAGGTCTGGTGTCACGACTCTGTATTGGAGAACACAAAGAGCAGGGAGGACTGTGGGTGGAGCAGGGTGGGATCCGATACAGTACAACACTTCTGTCAGATGAGGTGTCTGGAATTTAGAGCTCTCCAGCTGCTTGTTTTTGATGAAACACAGTGTCTTTTAACATAAGATTTGCTCCTTGTAAGAGCACCTAGTCCTCTCTATTTAAAGCTAGATGAGTCTCTTTTGATCATATGTAGCTTTTCTTCGTGTTTTATGTGCAGCAGTGTAAGACTACCAGAATACTGAGCTGATGAGGCATGATGGAGAGTTATTTATAGTTTAGCCTGTTACACTTTTTTTTAAAAGCCTGTTACACCTTTCTTTTTTTCAGTGAAACAGAGCCATCAAGTTTCTTATCTGTCAGTAACTCTGTAGTATTTATTTGCAGTTTTCCACAAACATTTTCCATAAATTATATGGTCAGCAGTATGGAATGTTTCATATCAGCACTTCATAACTGATTAAAGTGGCTCCATTTTAATTCCCTATGTATATTCCTTAGTAGGGAGAGCCTTTGGAGACATATACAGCAAATAATCAGTAGCAAAGAGGAGAGGTCACATCAAACCCTGAGAAACTCTGTACATAAGCATGGTGTCAGAACTAACATGATCTGTAGAAATTTTCTGTAAAATAGTATGTTTAATCAGACATGTAATAGTTCAGAACTTTTCTTCTCAGTGTAACTGTGTTCAAGCACTGGCTTGAGCAAGTAGCTCAAGCTGTTTAGGCTGAGAGATGATCCAAGGTGTTTTCTGGTGGTCTCTGTTTGGAGACTAACTCCTTCTTTGACACAGCTGAACAGACCATGCTGGCTGAGTGAGCACCACAAGTGCACACGTGGTGGGGTCACCATCAGTTGACAAAACCTGTTACCCTTTGTTCTGTGCTTCTCATTATGTTTCTGCTTAGCTTTTATATTTTTCTTTCTTTTCTTCTTCTGCCCCTGGTTAAAGCTCTCCTGTAACTATATTTAAGTTTTCTGTTACTTAGTGCACTGAATCTCCCACAAGTAAAAATGGCAGTAATATGTCTGTCATTTCTCTGTCAGGGAATGAGGAGAAAGTTTGCTTGTGCCTGATTCTCAAGATACTGAAATTTGTGATCATTCTGTTTTTGTGTGGTATTTATTGTCTTCTGTCTCCTCTTAAAATGAATTGAATCTTAAGGTCTTAAATTTTCCTTTATTTGTCCCATTGCCAAAGGTTTTGGGGGCAACTGTGTCAACCTCTTATTTAAGGAAGCCATCCTGAGGAATGAGCAGTACAACTGACAATCCCAATGTTCTTAATATTCTTGAATTAAAGAAAAAATGTGTAAAAATATGTTTTTACTGATTAGTTCTGTCACAATGACTTTTAACAATTTCAAAGCTTTTCCTTTGAGATTAATTTTTTGTTTACAAATATACTGAAAGCCAGATCATTGAAAATGATTATGTGTTAATTTTAACTAAAATGTGCTAATGGGAAATGAATGAGGTCTTTAATGCAGCATGGAACAATGCTAGAACTAGGCAATCTAAAATTACTAAAACAGTTTTTATTCCTAGAGTGTGAAAAAGGGGAGCTGCAGGAGCAGCTAAGCTGCCAATCAGATCTGAAAAAAAATTAATTTTTTTTCTTTTGAAATTGGGATAACTTCTCCTCCCAAAAAATACAGAATATAAAATTCCTCATTTTTGAAGAATATTTTTCCCCCTCTGGGGTTTGGCTGTTCATAGACTTCCTGAGAAGTCCACCTGTTAAAATTCCAGTGAAGTCTCTGAGGATCTGCTTGCCACAGCAGAGTGCAGCTACTAGGCATTTTTTGGCAGCTAATTTCATGTTAAAATATGACCATTGGTGAGATTCTGCCTTCAGAGATAGACACTGATACATTTCCTTATCCATACTTCCAGTGTGTTCTGCTTTTTACCAATACATGGGCATTTCCACACTATGGAGCCCTTTTCTCTCAAGTATGTGCTGTAAGAGACCTGTCTTATTATTAGCAGACTTTGGGGGGTACAAGCAGGATGTAATGCACAGGGTGTTTCTATTCCATTCAAAGGAAAAAATGGAAGTGGATGCTTTAACTGACAGTCTGTAAGGACTGTGTAGAGCTATATGGGCCAGTAGGATTTAGATAAACTGTTTCCCTTTGAGCCTGGCCTGAGAGTGTGTAACCACTGCCATCCCTTTGATTCACTAAACTTCCCAGGCTTAGATTTTCAGATTTTGCAGTGGATAGCAGGACTTGGTGACTGGGTGTAAGAGATCATGGCATTCACCTGGCATCTGTGCAGCAGATTCAGTTCCTTAATTTTTTTTCTGGCTGAGTTTCCTTTGGTCTAGCTGGATCAGATAGCCATGCTCCTGAGGCTGGGTAAAGAGCTCCTGAGAGCCAGCCCTGGGGGGAGTGTGGGTTGAGGGAAATTGGGTGCGCAAGAGGAGGAGACTGGAGGACTTGCTGGTGCCCATCTTGTGGTGTCTGGAAAGCAAGAAGTAACTCCCTGAGACAACTCTTGTGCCTTGCAGCAGGGTGGTGTGAGCAGGCTGCCTTGGTGCTCAGAGTGCTTGGGAGTTCCCACAGTGTCTGTCATTTTGTCTGAAAGGCTGCAGTCAATGTGCCTGAAAGGGAACTGTCAAGTTTCTGCAGCTAACAAGGCCAGAGGAAGGGTGAATCATTGGAAAGAACAGGACTGGAAATTACCCTTTTAAATTATTTCTGGATATGCTGCAATACTGAGATGATTAAGTATATCCCTCTCAACAGAGTGAGAGGGTTTGACTGAGACTTCCTAGCTTGGTAGGAAACCACCTAGAGAATGAGGAGAAGACACCAAGCTAATTACTTGTTCTTCCTGGTGGCATTGTCCAGGAACATTGTCTGTTCCAAAGTGGGTCTTGTTCCCTGACAAATAATGCTAAGGTTTAACTATATCTGTTTATATGTAACACTATGAAGTCATTATTTTCCTTATCCTTCCTGGTTCCTATTTGGAAAAAAAAAAAAAAAAAAAGGAGTTGGAGCAATGTTGTAAAGGTGATGCTGGATTCTGAGACCAGGGTGAGTTGTAATTTCTCTTGTGCCCTGTGGAAACATTTTTCACAGGTCTGGATCATCTGCCAAAGAAATGTCATTGCTTATGCTCATAACCTTCACCTCTGTAATAATTTGATGCTCCTAGAAGTCAAAAAAAAAAAAAAAAAGAAAAAAAAAAGAAGGGAAATAGGGAAATGGTGTCTGCCCTGCACGTGAGAAATCCTCCTTACGAGTTTTTCAGATGCTCACCATTGAGCCTGACTGGCCCCCCAAACTGGAAGTGCGAGCAAGGTACTTCAAATTAAGAAAAAACATCATCAGTATTAACTCAGGTCAACTCTAAACTTAAATAGGTTCATTTCTTTTGCACTTTTGATCTACATAGTGGTTTTGACACTTTTGTTCAGCAGCAGTGTAGGAGTTTGGTGTAGTTATGTGGTCAATAATTCCAGCTGCCATTGGACTTCACACTAAGATGTGATAGTATCTCAATCTGACACCACTTTTTCTCACTGTTTTGAAATCTGTCAGATAATTTGTCACATGGAGCCCAAATTTATGAATCATAGCCATTTCCTAGACAAGATCATTGCATATCCTCCCCATCTGTCTCTAAGTGTAGTGAAATGCTGCCACTCAGCAATGCCATATTTCTTTTATTGAGTTACTGCAGTGCTTGAGTTAACATCCTACTGACTAACTGTTTTGCTTGCTGTATCTTAGGTCTCAGGAAAGGTTGTGGGCTGTCAGAAACAGGAAATAAAGTTGTTAGTTTTTTTCTCTCAGCAGGATTAGAAGGGGCAGCCAAGCCCCTAAAGTGGCGTGACCCCATTTAAACTTTTGGTAATATATTCAGCAAAATAAATATTCAACATTTTTTATTTTTTCTTTTTCTTTTCTTTTTTCTTCTTTTTTTTTTTTTTTCTGAAGACAGTGGTATGCAGATGAAGTCTGTGCCTTTCATATTTTTTTGGAACCATAGAAGTGAAGCTTTACTATGTTCTTAAAAATCTCTTACAAGTCTGCATACAAATCAGATTTGGTATTCAGTTTATTCTAATAACCTTAGATATGTGTAAAAGATGCTGATGTACTTTAGAAGAAAGATACTGTATGTTAATAATTAACAAGTGTTCTCTCTGTAGAGAATATTTACCAGTTACATAAGTTTTCAGATTTTCAAAGGACTGCTTAAGCACTAAAATTTCTGATCACTTAATTTGCTTAGTAGGAAGACTAGTATTTTATACACAGAATGCTTTCTAGAAACTTATATAGAGGAAGAATCTATATTTGCCTTTTTCCAAGAGTGGAAAATCGGTAAAATTGCAAGGGTTTGTGTTTCAGAGGATTTCATGTCACCGTATATAGATATTATTCTAGAGTCCTCTGATGCTCTGAAGGAATGGCTATATGTACAAACCATGAATTCAAAGAAATGCTTCACATTGCAATTTGTTTCTAAATGTTATAAACTTGCAGAAGGTTCTTGAAACCAGATGAGGGAATTTTTTATTTGTTTGGTTTTTTTTTTTATTAAAATTTCTGTTACTTACGCCAGGAAAAGTATTCACTGCTGAAAGGTCAATTTGCATGTTCACAGCTCTTGTGGAAAAGCAAAAAAGTGTAATACCACAGCATGATCTGTAGCCTCAGTTATCCTCCTTCATTCTTCAAGTTGTTTATATCACAGTTCAATTTCTCAGGAGAGTATTCTCCTTGTCAGCTGGCTTAGTCCTTAATATTTGTCCATAAGAACTGACTTGGCCACCAAGATACAAAAGCTCAAATAAAACTAAAATTAAATCAATTCCTATGTCACTTACAACAGTGTTACCTTATTCTTCTGTCTCTCTGTTCCAACTAAGTAGCTTTTAATGTATAGCAGATAAATCAGAACAGTGACTTACATTTTCAGTAAACAGGTTGTTTGGGAGGAATTCATCAGGCACAGACAAAATCAATAGCTCTTTTGCTTGCACTTCAAGTAGAAAATTTTGGTTGCTAAAGGGTATTTACAAAGTGGTGCCTTTTTTTACCAATTTTAGCACAGCTGTCAGTTGTATGCATTGTGTCAAGTGGACATATAGTCATGGAAGGGTCAAACAGGCTATAAAAAGAGCTGCTTCAATTTACTTGATTTTTAAAATGAAAGGAGGCTGGTATGAAAGAGCACATGAGGGAGAACTGAGGGAGCATGTAGAAAAGGAAGCAGGTTCTGAAAAGGCATGGGAATAGCAGTTAATCCTCCTAACTACGTACCTAACTCCAGTTTATTTCCTTTCAGCCACGGACCATAGAGGGATTATTTGAGTAATTTCCTAAGTGACTGCTTGAGAAACTGTAGAAGCAGGCAGGAAAACAGAAGAGTTGTGTGTCTGGGAAAACTCACAGCAAAAATGTCAGATACACAGAGAAAATGCTAGATAAACTCTCACTGCAGTGAAGATTCATCTGAACAACGATAAATAAAAATGTGAGATATCAGCCTGGCATAAGCTGACAGAAAAGAGAGTACTCTAAAACATCTTTTCATAAATTTTAGAATTAAAAAATAATAGGTCTTGGGTATATATTTTTCCAAGAGATTTTACCTGAATTTTCTGACAACCATAACAGGAATTATCATCTCCCTGTGGGCCCTGATTGCTGAAGTGGTTTCTTATCACTCTCCTTCTCATTCTGTTTCCCTGCCTGAATGGCTGAAATGGCTTATAATGTGCTTTTGCCCCCAAGATAGAATAATTGCTATATTATGTTATTATTTTCATTACTTTTCCTTTGACAACAAGCCCATGCTTTTCAGCATGTTCATGGTATAAGGCTTGTATGGAGAGCCACATAAATCTTTTTGATTGGCAGGGGTAATCAGTGGGGGTGGTTAATGTTATCAATCACAAATGATTTGATGTCACGAGCTGGAGCACATGGAGCAAGACTATTTTGTGGGGTGTTTTCAGAGGAATTTTAGCAGCCAATGATATGACAGGGAAAGTAACTGCTTCTTGTTCTTCTAAAGTTGGAAGGTGTGACCTAGACAAGACTAATGTACCAAGGATGGTACCAGCTGCTTTAGAGAAAAAGCAGATGTTTATGGTGAATATAAAGGGAATTAGCCTACAGATGGATGGACAGTTTTCCTTACCTCTATCAGTTATTATATATCAGTTTGATTTCTGCCCTTAAAAATGGAGGTTGGCATTGCCACAGTTTTCAACATTACTCACCTTAATGGGATTTTTTCATGTAAACATCTGATGTATTCTAGGATCCTGCCAACTTCTCTGAGTGGTGTTTTTCCATGTATAGTGCATAGGATCAGTAGATTACTTCTTGCAGGTCCAAGGAAAATACCTTTAACTATCAAGCACTAGACATCAGAGAGATCTATACATGCACAGAAAGCAATGAAGGCCACTATGCTGATATTTTCACCATTTAATAATGGCTTGGGTATGATAAGCTTTGTCATTATAAATGTGTGTGGGCTTTTATCTAAAAGAAGGTTATGGATGGAGTTGTGTCTTTTCTTATTTTTCTTCAACCCAAATCTTTATAGGCTCACTTTATATGGAAATATTTCTGTGAGACAAATCTATAACAGGACTTTGCTCTGAAAGCAGAATTTAGATATTCTTCAGGCATATAGACCTGAAAAGATGACCTAGAAAATTTGGCTTAACAGCCTTGTAAGGAAAGCTCTTTTTACTGTGAAGGTGACAGAAGCACTGGAACAAACTGCCCAAAAAGTTTGTGGAGTCTCCTTCTCTGGAGATATTCAAAACACGCCTGAATGTTATCCTGTGGTACTTGCTCTGTGAACTTGATTTAGCAGAGGAATTGAACTAGATGGTCTCCAGAGGTCCCTTCCCACCCCAAATATTGTTATTATGTGATTCTGTATGAAGTTACTTGAGGAAGTTAAACATAATGGACCATAATATGCACTTGAAAGTTGCCTAGAGGTTTGTATTCCTGCATTTTAGCTGTGTCCAGAACCTCCCCAGCACACACAGCCTGAGTTCCTCCTCATTTAAGCCCACTGCAAACTAGATGCTAGGCTGCAGCAGCACCAAAATCCCTCAGTGGATCCGGTTGGCAAGCATTGTTTAAATCTGCTTTATGAGCAACGATGAGCTTATATCCCCAACAAATACTGCTGACTCTGCCGTGTTTTCTAGTGCTGGAGAAATGCCCCTTGTGGTTTGCTTAGGTTTTAGGAGATTTGAGTCCACTGCCCTTTCCAGCTGTGAGGGGTCAGTTCTTGTCTCCCTGAGTGGTACCTGCACTGATGCTTAGGCAAGGCTGGATGGGGACATTTACTGCCCTTCCTGCTGGAGCTGTGACTTAACACTGACAGAAATGTCATGTTTGTGAGGCCACAGAGGAAGACCTAATAGGACATTGTAACAAGACCAAAACCAGATTTCCCTGTCTTTCTTCTTTATTGCTTTATTAGTTTATTTCTACCTTTTCCTACCTGTTAACCTTCTCTCTTTCCCTTGCCCTAAAAGTACACACCAGTATTTGTGTTTACAAACACTCATGCTTCATGTACAATATAACCACAAAGAGCACCATAATACAGATCTCCATTAAAATGCCTGCTTAGCTTATAGGATAGCTCCAGATGAACTGAAATAGTTGAAGGATTGGTTTATTCATTTTTTCATTAACCTTTCTTTGTCATCCATAATCAAACTTAGAAAAAGAGATAGAAGAAAGCTGGTTTTGATGTGTACACCCAGTAGTTGTTTCACACTTTTGCTCTGCAATTTCTTGCAAAAGTGAATTAAATAGCAATTTTTTAAAAAATGCAATTTAAAAATTGCTTGAGTTCCTGGCTCTTGCTCTGAGTTGATTTCCTGATAACATTTCTGTAGTTGATTTTTACCAATGTAAGCAGAAGTTTTGTGGCTGAAATAAAACCCTATTTTCATGTCCCAGCTTCTTATTTACCAACTCACCTCAAGCTCTACAGCAAGTGGAGCCCACCTTTTCAGTAGGCATAATTTTGGTTGTCTTTTGGTTGCCTTTAGCCTGTGTTTTGGAAATTAAGAATTGCACCTCCCTTTTACTTTAGTTGGAGTGGAGCTTTTTATAATATTTTTCTTGTTTTAAGTTAAACATGTGAAAACATGAACACCTCTCTATAATGGACAGTACTGGGCTATTAAAGCAAGATTTTAGTATTTTAAAGATTTCTTTCTACTAGGCTTTAAGCTTATTACACCCAGAATATGTTATATGGCTTAAAAAAAGTTCTGTCCTTCACCCCATTTCCTTCACCTACTACTTTTGCTGCTCCAAGTTAGCTCATCCCCTCTTCTTTTGAGCTGGTTTCCTTATTTGTTAGGAAATTCCTTATTTCCTGATCTGGATCCAACGTGTTGTGGAAATAAAATGGCGTAAGAAACAAGGGTTAGGAATTTTTCTAAACAAAGTAGAGGTGCTAGAATCAATTTCAATCTCAAGCTTCCAAGCACTGGACATTTCAGCTTCAGAAACAATGACATGTATGGGTGAGAGCAGACAAAAAAGCTGAGTATAGAGCATTTCCAGTAGTACTGGTGGGAATTGGATTCAATACAGAATTATTTAAAAAAAGCATAAATGTAAACAGAGCTCATAGAATATTAAATGAAGATGTTCTCAAAGTAAAGATTGGGTGCTTATAGAAGATTTACCCCAGTGAAGCCAAATACAGCGCAGAGGATAATTAATGTGGCAGAGAGAACTCGATAATAACGGCTTTGAACTTTTACAATGGTGCATTAATGCATGTGTCAAAAGGAGGGATTGCATTTACAGTCAACAGCCATTTGTTTGCAATTTTTACCACACAGGCAAATTAACAGCTCATGATAACATTGTATGAAAATTACCTTTCTGAACTAAGGACTGTGTTTGGTCCTTAAGTATGTTATTCATTATTTTTTCCTGTACCTAAAAAATAAAATTTTGGACGTGTACATTTTTCTATAACCTGTCTTCATTCTCTATGTGTCACTTCTGTGGAAGAGCTACTCCATTAATAATCCAATTGGGTTAGAGAATTAATTAGTTACTGGGAGTGTTCTCTTCATGGTTGGATTAAATCAAGAGGGCTGCTGAGAAAACTGGCATAGAGTGCAAAATAAGTCACCCCATCATCAGATCCTGAGTTCCTCTCAGAAGAGGCTGACTCAGCCCCTCGTGGTGGGTTTGGAGAGGCAGAACATAAAATCCCAGGAACTGTGAAGGCTGCAAAGGAAAGTTGACCTGTTCCCTTGTCAGTTTGGACCTGCTACTCCTATGCTGTCAGGTAGACTGAGAATTTTAGCTTGTTTTGTGACTTTGCACTCATCAGTGGATGCTTTGCACTCATCAGTGTTTGCTTTGCACTCATCAGTGTAAAAGTAGAGCTCCTTTAGAGAGTGACTGCTGGTCTCATAACCAAGCTGTGCCTGAGACAGCCCAGAGCAAGTCTTTAACCTTTGTGTATCCTTTCCTCTTCCTGTGGAACTTAATAACAGCTTCCTGCCCCATCCATGTTGAAAGGGTGGCAAGCTGGAAGAGGGCTCTGTTGCTCTAAAAACTTCCTAGAACAGCAGGAAGGTGGTTTTATGTGCAGGTTTGTTGATACTTCTGTAATAGAAGTCATGAGGAGTTGCTACTACTTCTGGTGGTTTAAAAGCATATTCAAAATAGAGGAGTATTTTTGAGCAGGTGCCTTTCCTAACTCATCCCAAAATCAATTCCAGACCTGGACTCAGTCCTTTTCTTGAGTCTACCTCTCCTTACACAGCCCATATCTTTATTACACACTGTACACTCACTCCTTCTGTGCTAAGAGCAAGAATTTTTCTACAGGTGTATCTTTTATTAGGACAGGCATGTGGAGTACCATACTGCTTCAGAATTCATGTTAATAAGTTGTTATAATTAATTTTTATGTTGTTTCACAAATGGGAGATTTATATAACAAAAAAGAATATTCCATATCTTTCTATTTGTTAAGTATCAGGTAATCTGATTGGCTTTCTTGAAGTGCGTAAAGTATTGGATGGAAAGAATGTTTTGAAAAATGTTGATTGTCAGCATAATTAAGTATATTTCAGTAATGACATGAAAAATTTTCCTAATGCATATGCAAGGTGGGAAATTGAAGTGTATTACATGAAAAAGCATAAAATTTCAAGTTTTTAAATGTAATGCTATGTCTTAAACGATTTTAAATTTCCAAAAAAATGATTCGTTGAGCTTTGAAACAATTGGCATTTAAATGATCAGCATGTGTTAACACGGGATCTTTTCATACCTCAGCAAAACCTATATCCCTAGTTTTTAATTTTATACCAGCACCTAAGGAGAAAAGACAGCCAATAGCTTTATTTGACAGCTAGCACTAAAATAGGAGTCAAACTTAAAAGGACGCTGTGCATACCCAACATCATAAAAAAAACCTTACAAGTATTCTTTTGAAGTTCACTTATGAATTCAGTTTGACTGTGTTAATGACTTGTACTGATTTCTTGAGCTTGAGCTTTATTACTGCAAATACTTATGGAAGGTGTATTTTAAGCCTGAGTGCCAGAATATTAATCAAAACCTTAATTACATATTCAGTAGTAATATTCACAATTCATATGGGTCTTACTTAATTTCATTACTCATCCAATCAAGGATCAGAAGCAATGACATATGATTTAAATAGCAAATTGTTTTGGATATTTCTAATTAGTAGGCACAAAGGATTGGTTATTAAAGAAATTAACTTTGGCACCTTGAAAACTGAGGAATAACCTTGAAATGGGAATAAGCTCAGCATTCAAATATGTTCACAGAAAATTTACTAAAAGTTTTCATGCATGCTTGCTGTATATAAACTATTTTCAAATAAATAAACCACAGAAATATCATAGAAATAAGTCTTCTAATGGCATTTCATAAAACACTCTTTGGAGAATTCTTCATGAATAGCGACCTTAATAGACGCAGAGAAGACAGCAGGATTTATGCTCATTTCAAGTAATTGTTTCGGGTATGAATATTGCCACTGTGACTAAAGAGTGCACTTTATTGTGAGAATACCTCTTGGACCAATGAAATTCTAATTTGGCCGTAATGGAGAATGTGTCTCACTGGATTATCTCACTATGTGGGAGCTTGTCACTGCTTCATCTGTGCTTTCAATTCCCCGGCCTCAAAAACCTGGGAAGCCTTTTGAGGGGGCAAGGCTTTGAAAAGTCTGTGTGCAAACTTGAAGAATCAGTGGGAGAATTGGGTCCTTCTCTCTGTCCTGCTGTCACTCCATGCTCTGTTAAGTGTCCTTTATCTGCACTACAAGCCAAAGCTCTTTGATTCTGTGATGTACCACTCTTGAAGCCAGAGGAAGGCTGCTCTCTGGCTCCCTCGAAGCTGTATTTCTGTGAGCAGTGCTGGATTCCAAAAGCAAGGAAGCACAAAGCCATGGGAATAGTCTAGGAATGATATTAATTGCCATCACTGAATGTGTATATACCTGGGATTTGTTGCAAGCAATTTCCTTACAGGGGCTGTCCCACTTTTTTTTTATTTTTTTTTTTAATATGAACATCATTTTAGCCTATAGATTTCAAAAAGAGAAGAAATCCATGACGAAATAAGGTAGAATCTCAGAACCATCAGCCATGGAAGTATCTTTTTTAATTTCCTTTTTTCTCTTGGCAACTATTTTTATCATATTCAAGCATTAGCTCTGAGAGAGAAATAATGTTCACTTCAAAAGCCGCTTCCTCCTCAATAAATAATTCAGGACCATAGATTGTTCATGAGGAATTATCAACACACTAGTAGTAATTTAATATACCAAGCAATCGCACTCACTTTAGCCTACAAATGATTTAAATAGAATATGACAGTTTAGGGTCTCCATTTGCCCCATGGCATGTTGGGATCAAACTTGGCAAGTGATTGCAGTGTTCTCATATCTTCTGAAGAAGTGAATGAAAGTTGCATAATTCAGAGAGGATTTCTTAATTGCATGCTAAATCAGAGTTTGCTTGCTTGTGTTCTGAATCCAAATTGTTGCCCAGGACCAGTTTAAAGCATGTGAGTATTTCTTCTGTCCCTTGTTAACTAGCATCTCATGAAGTTGTCACTTTTTTTTTAACTTGTTATTATTTTGAGGCAGTGTTTCAGTATATTAGTTACCTTTGATTTATCCCATGGGTGACAGGCTGTGCCTACCCTTCCTGAACTGTCTCACACATAGGATCTATCAACTGAGGACAACACGATTCCTGGAAATTTTACCTCTTTTGTTTTTTCAGAGTCAGTTTGGTGTTATTTTTTCCTTCCTTTGTCACTAATAGCTCAACAGCACCGAGTGTTAGCTACTGGTTGAGCTGGGAAGGTTTGTGTTTCTCACGGTCATAAACAGTTGTGGTGAAAAAGAGACAAATTCTTTCTCACTCCAATGCTTTTTCCTGTTGATAGGAAAATGCATAATTGGTAGTATAGCAATGGCCTATGTGTCATGTACTACTAGAACTACAGAACTACCACACCTGAACTCAGGATAGGACTTCTCTTTTCTTACATTGCTTTTTCTGGAGTGCCTCAAATGTGTTCATACTGGTTTGTCCCAAACTTGGCATAAATTTTCTTCTGTTTTGGCTGAATGATAATAAGCACTACCATGAAGGTTTATGGCTATAATCATTTAAACCGTAGCAATTTATCTTCTATCTATGGAAGTGGGTTTGTATGGAAGGCAAGGGATCCTTACAACCAAGAGTTGTCAATTACAATGCTTAATTTTAATCATTTGCCCTTTGTGTTCTCTACAGTCTGTATCTTGTATAAAGCCTTTTGTTAGGTAGCCTTCTATCTATGACAGATTTATGCCAAAGATATAGAATGAAATCATACCTAGAGACTTGTAATTGTCTTGGTGATAAGAGACAGTCCAGGACTGTATTTCTCCAGGAAAATAGCAGATTGAAGTTGAGACTGAGGAGTAACATGTTTTCCTGTGTTCTTGTAAAGAAAATAATTGCCCTTCAAACTTGTCGAATATTCTCCAATTCATCTGGCTGATTAGGTAAAAAGATAGCCAGGGCTTCTCTCACAACCTTTTTGCCCACGAGGAAGGCTGTAGCTGAGTAATTCTTTCTTCAAAATTCTGTTATAATCTGAATAGATTTAGGAATGATTCAAGAGGAGCCATACCCTCTTCATAAAAATCCCTGCTTACTGGAGGAAAGGTAATGCCCCAGGTTTTGGCTCATTGCTGTGAGTGTAATGCTGGACTCGTTATTTAGCTTAGTGGTCAGCTGGGTCTTTCATCAGAACTCCACCAGAGATTTTCATTTTGAAAGCACTTTGCTGTTCATATGGCATGCATGGAAGGAGCAAGGAACATTAGGTCAGTGACAGGTAGAAGTAAGGAACATTAGGTCAGTGGTGGATGTGTTTCCACTTTGATTTAAAGTGTCTTTAAGATGTTCAGAAATTTCCTTCATGTTCCGGTGGGATAAGGGATTGGATGCATGATGGAGCAATGGTGATCAGCACATAACTCATAATGCCACAAGGGATGTGTTTTGAAGCATCAGCTGTTATTGTGCAGCTGGATGAAAGAAACATCTAAAGACATCATCTTCTTGTCTGACTTAGAAACTGGTCCCAGGTCGGTGCTGACACATCTGGAATATATATAAAAAGTGCAAGAGGAGAAAATTGGGGAAAATTAAGGTAGATCAGTACATATAGAATTGTTAACAGGAATTTGGTTAGCAAAAAAACCTTGAAGGTGCTGATAAGTTATCAGTGGCACATTGCTGCTAGGATGGTGCTTGAACTGTTCAGTGGCTGAATGTTGTCCCTGACAGAAGAGGTGAAACATGGATACAGACCTGGCAAAACCCTGTGCAAGAAAAGAGAAGAAGTGGAATGAAGTGCAGGACTTGAATCATGTGAATTTATGAGTGGAAATAGGGACTTGAATGTTGTGTGCTACCAAGAAAAAAGAACTGAAACTAGAGACCTGCTGGTATTCTACAGAGTATTAATGATATGATAACTTAAAAGAGTGGGATATATGTGTTTAAAACAAATTTTTTAGAAGGTCTGCAAAGGTGGTTTACCTGGTCTAGCATTGGGCTGCTTGAGTAGCGTTGTGAAAAGGGAAGAGTAGGCATTCCAGGAATCTGTGAAAATGTTTTCCGTTGTGGGAGATTTAAATGGCTTAAATGGGTACTGGGGAGCACAACCTGTTAGTAACCATCTCAGATGTTTTCATGTGGTAGCTAACAGTCCTCATCAAGTAGCTAATGTATAAGTATGTGTCACAGTGTTCTGGTTTCTATGGGGATATTTTAGAACTTTTAGAATTTATCAGTCTGGAATGAGGACACTGTGGAAGACTGGTAACACTGAAAAAGCTCCAATAGCATGATCACAGGTCACTTCCTTTTATGTTTCTTGAACAAATAAAGTTGCTAAGTGGTTTGTTCTGAAAAAAATTTCATAACTGAGGCAATTGGCTAGTAAGAGAAATTTGCTCCTTTGAATACATAAAGAAATTCTAAATTTCTTTGAAATTAGTAATGCTAACACTGAGGGGAATCTGGACATCAAAAAAAGAGAAAAAACCTGTAGGGGGTAGCTCTTAAACAAAGTGTGTATTTGCAACACCATTAGGAATCTGCAAATAATGCCTTGCCACCTTGCCTCCTTTCCTTCCCAGCTGTTTAAGCAGCACTAAGGCTCAGAGGTTGTTTGGAGATAAATTGAGACTTTCCAAATCCGAGCTGATCTGGCCTTTACAGAAGAAAACCCCAAATAGCAACACACTTCAGCTGTGTAATAGGGACAGAAAAAGGAAGAAAGACAACTGTTATATTGTGAGAGGGAATGTTGAAGATAATCTAGATAGACTTGGTGATTTCCCTAATTTTTCATTAAAGACAATTATGTTACCATGGTGGTAAAGGGAAGACAGATAATGTATACGATGATAGTAAAACAGAGATAACCACAACTGCAGTGAAAGCAACAGTAAATGAGTTTTTCTTTGAAAAATCAAAGGGAATTAATAATTCCAATTCCAGAATACTGAAAGAGCTGGTGAATTGCATCTGTTCTTTAAATCTGTTAATATAAATGTGGTACCATGAGACTGGAAAACAGCTACATATTTAGGAAACTGAGAAACAAAATTATTCATCAACTATCCATCAATGAGTGAGTGATGCATTTAGTGTCCTTTCCTTTAAAAAACTTTTATGAAGTCATTAGGTTTAAGGATAAGGGCAGGGGGAAAGAAATAAAGTACAACTTGAAATTGACACTGCCAGACTGACCAGAGAACTTTCCCAGTACTTGACTGAATTTAATGAGTAAAGGCAGTGTGCTGAGTGTCTTCTGTCTGGCAAGGAAAACCTTGTAATGCACCCTGGAAGTTTTTAGTACAGCTGGACTAGAAGAGGATTAGCAAGAGACTGCAGAGTATGAAAGGACCTAATTCCCTCGCAGGTGTGTTTAAGAACAACCAATGCAGCTGAATTATGAAGGGCACTGTGTGGCCACAGCCATGGCTTCACTGAGTGACCCAAAGCTCATGGCACACTGAGAGCTTACATCCCTGTTGTTAGCCTCTTCCTTCTCATCCAGAAGACATATGTTTAAATCACTGCATTACCATTTTGCCAGAATTTCCAAACTATAGCTCTTTTTGTTCTCAAAATTCTGAATTTTATATCACATAGAAGTTTGCATTTCACAGCCTCGTCTGAGCATATTGGGATTTTGTTTATTCTCCAGGCATGATCTGAGCAGATTAAAAAAATTGCTGGTAGAAATACAGTCAAAACTAATTGAGTCTTTCTACAGTTTGATTTTGCTCCACAGAGATGTATTGTCACATGCTATGAAATCAGGGGGTTTAAAAACTTCAGAGGCAATGATTTAAGCTTCCACTAGACATCTTCTCAAGCAGGATTCCAGCTTGCAAATTTGTGGCTTACCCCGAGACCACAGTTAAACTGGATCTTTCCATATGTTGTGGCATGCCAGAAAATTTTGCTTAAGCTTTGCAATGACAATATATATAGGGGACCAAAAGGTGCAACACTCAGTTTAGATACCTAGTCTTGGTGAGGGTTTGCTGACTGCTCATCACCTGGGAGCATTCAGGTGTTTAGTTGTGTGTTTGCAGTGGGATGGAAGAAACCGATGTGGCTCAAGGTTGAGTCACTTTATATCATTCAGATCCAGTGGGTAGGGATAAACTACTCCAAACAAAAGCTAGCCTGGGTGGTTTTGACCACATGCCTTTTAAAGACTTCCTGCTTGGGCTTTTAGGGTGCTTTCGTCAGTTCCTGCCTGAGGTGCCATATGGGTTTTGTGTGTGTAGAATTTTGTAGTATTTTTAAATTAAAATGTGGAAACAACTTCATGTTACTGTTGAAATGACTTTATTTTAATTTTAATTTTAATTTTTAATACTTTGAAACATTCTCACCCGCTGCTGCAGAATAAGCACAACAGCCAGAGGATGAGACTAAATAAGAAAAAGAATGGTACTGCATCACTGGGCCAGAATATATATTCCTTGTCTACAATTGTAATGACACAGGTATATGTCAAATAGTGTTGAAGTATCTCCTTTAGGCTGTGTTCAGTAGTGTTTGTTGACTGGTTCATACCAGAGTTTTTTTAACCTCAGATGTGGATGTGTGATGTTTCCCTAGTGTTATGCAAATCTAGGGGCTTGGTGATTCAGAAACTGAGTAAATCTAAAAAAGATGCTTATGTCTGAGTCTAGAGTGCCTTCCCTCTTGTGCAGAGTGCCACAGCCCTAACTAATTAGGTGGTACTTTACTGAGTGCCAAACCAGCTTAAAGTATAAAAGATAAGTGGGCACATTACCCCACATTCTGGTCTGCAGGCAGAGAGAGGCACCCCTGCTTTAGGCTCCGCGTGAAGTCCCCCCAGGCTTAATAAAGTGTCCAACTCCTTTAATCAGGCTTCTGACTCCACTTCAGAAATTCACAAAGCATGTAGTATCTTAGTCAACCTAGGGAAAAAATATAACATATAGAACCAGACCATTAAGTTGTACAGTAAGGTTGCTAATAATAATTGCAAAAGGGATTACTCAATCACTGAGAGCAGCAGAGCAGCGGAACTTTTTTTTCCCCAAAAAGTTGGGATTTTTGTTTGGTGAGTAATGCTTCAGCAGCCCTCACAGTGAAGAGATGTACACACAGCTCTGGTGCTGCAGGCACCATGCCACCTGTACTAAGCAGACATACAAGCAGATGAAGAATCTGGCCAGTGCTTACTCAGCTCAGACAAATTCAGTCACGTGAGTGAGGCAGAGAAATAGATGACTGAATAAATCAAGTATTAAGTGTGTGTAATATGAATGAAAATTTTTTGGGGCTTACATTGCTTCTTTTCCTGTTTTTTTTTTTTCCCCCTTCTTTTTAAAAAGGTAATTATCATTCATTCAGATACAGCAAAATATTGTTGGACCAAAAGACTTGGTCTCATGAGTAGACACAAGGCACCTTGGATGGCAGATGAGTTTGCCCTGCTAAACCATCCAGACTCGTATAGTCTGCTGATATTCTGTATTTATATATGCATTGATTAGAAAACTAACTTAAAAACTTCTAGAAGCCAACAAAACTTAGTCCAGTTCTGCTTTATACTAGTGAAATTTTTGCTGAAAAACAGGACACATTTCAATAGCAAGGTTAGCTAGACTGTGAAATATTACCCCTCGGGGAAGCTGTAGGAGACCAGTTGCATGGATCATTTAAATGCAATTAGAAAAACCAGCAGAGGATGGAGCCAGGCAATTCCCCCTCCCCACCCTCCTTTGATTCCACCCCAAATAAGATTGAAAAATGTAATTTGGGGAAATAATAATGGAGTCAGGTTGAATTTAGCAAATAGTTTTGGCTGAGAAGGGACAAACTCGAAGACCTTTTATTCCAGTAATTTTGTGAAAATGCTTGCATGTTAGGGAGAAAAGTTTCATGCTAAAAATGCAACTCGTCATTTTGAAATTTAGTGCTTTCATTTATGAATTGGGTCATACTTATTCCAGGCTGATGCAAGAGTACATAATTATATTTGTCTTTCCTTCTTCTTTCTTTCCCCAACATCAGATTTTAATTATGCTACTCTTTTTCTTTTTTCCTTTTTTTTTTTTTTTTTTTTGTCATCTCATTCAAACAAAGAATCTGTCATTTGCACTGCTCTAGAAAGTATAATGAGAAGTCATGTTCAGGCTGATAGAAGGACAGACTTTAGGTCTTTTCCTGGGAGATCTTCTTTCATTTAGAGCCTGTGATTTACAGGTTGAGTTGGCTGTCTCACCTTAAATAGTGCCTTTAGTAGCTTTCAAGTTTGATTCTTCTGAAAACCTGGTGATGTGTATCAACAACTTCAGTTTCAGTATGAGGTACATTTTTGCATTCCCTCTCAAAGTTAAAGTCTAAATATCTCAAGTTTGATGCTTAAAGCTAAAGCAGTTCTAAATCAAAGTAAAGACCAAGAAGATTTTTAGTGGTTCATAAGTCTTAGATTGCTTTTCTGAACAGGAGGAATTTTACCCACTGAGCCCTGGAACGTTTTCTTCCATGCAACTTCCATTGTATGTATGTCAAATTCTGACAGATGGGGAAGAATTGAAACCAGAGAGACTTCATAAAAGTAAGAATTTTTGGAGCTTCTGGGACTAACACTACAATATTTAGCAATCCATTGTGAAGCAGCAGATGTATAATTCAATATACATATTAATCATATTTCTTTCTTAAATGGTGATTAAAAAGAAGTGCTTAGAAATGAAAGGTGTCTACAAAAGCTTGTTTTTGTCTCATTACTTCAGAAAGGTGGTGGTTTCCCCCCTCTGTTGCTGTCTGGTTTTAATTAGGGAAGTAGAGATGGATGTGTAGAATTAGGTTGCACAAAATCTCATCTGAATATTTAATCATAAATGATTAAGATGAAGATTTATAGCACAGATTCTGACATGCTGGCTGATAAAGCAAGGTTAATTGAGCTATACTCTCCTCAGTTATGAATTGTCTGGGAAAGCAGGCAAGACAATAGTGTCTACAGACATTCGAGGGCAACAAGATCTCCAAGAATGTTCTTTCCCTTCTTTATTTTTAGAAAACAAATTTTGCTGATTATCTGATGTAATATTAAAAGTTCCATGAGAGAAAATTTAAACAGAAAAAACCCAAAACTGAAAGGCAAATTATTTTCTAATGAAACATACAGCTGTGGATTCTAATAAAAAGATAATAGCAGATCTGTTTTATTTGAAAATTCTGAGATGTTGTTTGATGGAATAGTCTGCTAATGTGATACAGCGTGACCAGGGTCACATTATTTTCCTATCCTGTCTGGTGGTGCTTTTTTGGATTGAAGATTACTGAGTTGCATGTTCCACCCACTCTATAGAGCATAAGTCCATTGATGTCTCCAGGACCACGTGAGTTGGGGAGGGTTGCATGCCTTTGCTACACAAATAACTGAAAAGTTATCAGGAAGGGCAGTAGTAACACAATTATTAGTATATTGTTCATACGATATATTCTCTTGTAATCTTCCTAACAAGGAAGAATAATTGATAAATTATAACACTGCTCTGGAGGACCTGAACAATCATAAGTTAATACTTGATTTGCCAGAGGAAGAACTGAGATAAGTAAAAATATGTCACCAATAAGAAGAAAAAAACCCAAAGATTGGTGAGCATCTACCTCCCAAATTCAATCTGAAATTCAGTTCAGACACGATCTCTCTGGGAACATTCTCACTGAGAACATTGTAGACATCTTATTTTAGTTTTTAAACTATAAGTTTATGACTAAAGGTAAAAAAAAGGACATGTAGAAATATCTCAGCATTAATAGAGCTGGTCAGCTTGTTCTGGGTCACACTGGCTCTGCCAGGGATCTAGAACTTAAGAAGTGTTCCACGCACCTGTTGTGGGGATGCAGTGAGGAGAGAGTCTGCAAGGTTGTCAGTGGATATTTCTGGGGTCAAAACCTCTGCAATCACGAGCTCAGGTATTGTTTCAGGTTCTGTGGCAGCATAGGTACGATGCCACTTGGCTTTGTGCAGGTGTAGCACCTGCTCCTGATCACCCTGTGGTTGTCTCAGAGCAGGGCTCAGGACAGGGTACTCACGGGTACCAGCATTGGCCAAAGTGTACTGCCACTCACATCAGTGAGGATTTCTACCAGGGCCTTTAAAATGAGAGCTAGGAGATTGACATTTCTGGACGTCTATGGTATGGGAATTCACAAGGACTGCATTTATCCTAGGAAACCTCATCTCGCATTCAGCTTGGAGGAGGAAGTCTCCCCCAGGAGGGGAGTTGATAGCAGAAGGCTGGTTATAGCTGCTTGGTGCTTTGAATTATGGCTCTGGAAGAGCCCATCTCCTCTGCTGCCCGTAGGAGGAACCTAGGGAGCATGGGAAAAAGTCAGGCACTGTAAATATCTCCCCAAGTGGCTTTCCTGCTGTCTTCCTTACTTCTGTATTTCTAGCCCTGGACCGTTGCTGTCCCTTTCTTGCATTTGCTGACATTCCCCCTGCCTACCCCTATCATTCTTTCTCCCTTTACCAGATTAAAGATGGGAGTGTTACTTTTCCTGTTCACAAATGTCTCCTGTGTAACACTGAGCCAACTCTGGTGGTCCTGTCCCGTAGCATTTATCATGTCGTTTGTGTGGAGGATAGAAAGATAACTGTGCCATAGGTAGCTGTCCTTTTTCACTTTGTAGGGCGTGGAGAGGATTTTTTTTACCAGACTTCAAAACCTAGAGCAGTAAATGAGCTGTTTAAGCCTTTTTGTACAAGCCATTGTTTTCTCTCTGTAAAGTCAAAAGAATTGACATATCCCATTAGTCTGTTAAGCAGTACAAAGATAAATGCTTTATATATAAGAATGAATACAGATGATGATACCACTTAATTGGTAGGCTTGAGAAATGTGAACTATAGTGTCTATAAAGATCTTTTACTTATAAATTCTCATGATATTTGTTGGGGTTTTTTTTAAATTTCATAGACAATTTAGTTTTCTAAATAGATGAATACTAATATTAAGTGGTCACAGATGAAAACTATCTATGATAAAACATAAATATTGTCTGTTCTTTGTTAAGCAAAAATGTGTTTAACTCCTGTTTTGTTTCCTTCTTATACAGTTGGAGATTTTGATATGATAGGAGTTTTAAGGACTTTGCAAACAAGATATGAGATGTCTGAATTCACATAGGCAAGTTGTGAGCTGTGATCACTGTTCCTTACTGGCTACAAATTAATTATGAAGGCAATCCATGCTGAAATGTTTGAGGTTTCTTTCTGTATTTTGTTCATCTGGATAGTTATTTACTCAAGAAAAATTAAGTTTGATACACAAGTATGTACAGATGTATGTAAGACAGAAAAATGTGTTGTCAGCTCCCGGTTAATTTGAAATTCAGCCCTTCTCAGCAAATTTTGTTCCCTCATGTATTTGTTTCATTTACCTCCGGAGTCTTGTCTTAGAGTATGTTTCTATGGGTAATTACACTATGTAGCCTCATTTGAAAGCCTGCTGAGCAGGGCTGGACCTTTAACCTGTAAACTTTGTCAGGCAGAGACCATAACTAAAGTGCTTATAAAATTTGTATCTTGGCAATGATGGGTAGTATGCCTGGAGTCAGAAAATAATAGCAGAAGCTAATGAGGGGATTTCCCAGAAATTAACACAGTCAAGCAGGGTGTCTGTGTTCCTGATGGGAGAGATTCCTCCTTTTTAGTCAGAACAGTGTTTTGTATGTGAATTGAGTGATGTCAGGTGAAGGGACAGCTTATCCTAAGGATTGGCTGCTTTACCCAGTGTATCAGCAGGATGAATAAAAGATATTTCCCATTCTTACCAGCATTTGTCCCTTTTATCCTGAAGCCATCGTGCCTCCAGCAGCCCTACCGAAGCCTGGGAGAGGTTTGTGCTGTGTGCTTGGGAGTTTGTTAGCAGCCCTGGACTGGCAGTGACCCGTGACACAACCCAGGGGTGAAGGCACTGAAGGTAGGCAGAGGAGAATGGTCAGTGTGTCAAGGTATGGTCCCTGTGGCAGTCCTTCCTATGCAGTTCCTGAAGGGCAGGTATAACAAATCCAGATGAGAGAGACGCTGTTTTGTATGCACACTTCCACAGTCAGAAGGGAAAAGTAAACACTTCTTTTTTTCTTTTTTTTTT
>VXAC01002264.1:0-20122 GCA_013399225.1 Rhipidura dahli
GTCCGTCTTCCTTGGGGAGATCTCGAAGGGTTCTTCTTCAAAGAGTCCCTTTATAGTCTTTGTAAAGACAGAGGGCAAATAGCCAGGAAAGTGGGGGAGCAAAGCTCATTGTTTGATGTGGCTACACGGTGGGTGGATGGGGGTACACTGCTGGTACAGGTGTTGGACATTCCTTCTCGCTTGGGCAGTGAGGGATAATTGAACACACCTGCAAACCCTTGGAAGGGGTACTGCCTCGGTCAGGCCCAAANTTGGAAGGGGTACTGCCTCGGTCAGGCCCAAAGTTGCGAAGTTGTCTCCCCCCCTCTCACTCCTCCTGCAAGGGGTAGAAGGGGGTTCAGTCTCAGTCTCTGAGGATGATCATGAGACATATTGAAGGATTTTCGGGCCGACCCTTACAATGGTAAGACATGATGACCAAAAATGATGGAACTTTATGGATAATTTTTTCCTGTTCTGCCTCAAATATTGCCAATTTTGCCGCCAGATGAGGCAATGTCTGCTGAGATTTTCTTTGTTTGCTGGGTGAATTTTTCATGTAACATTAAAATTTATGTCAAGAATTTAGTCTGAAATTGTAATATCTCCAGTAGAAACATTCCCTAGTTTATTTAAGGCAAAATGACAGACTGGTTTGATCTGGGAGAGGCCTTAAAGCCCTTCCAGTGCCACCCCTGCCATGGGCAGGGACAGCTTCCTTTATTCCAGCTTGCTCCAGGTCCCATCCAGCCTGGCCTTGGACACTGCCAGGGGCCCAGGGGCAGCCACAGCTTCTCTGGGCACCCTTTGCCAGGCCCTTGCCACCCTCACAGGGAAGAATTCTTTCCCCATGTCCTATCAAAACCTACCCACTGTCAGTTTGAAGCCATTCCACCTCATCCTGTCACCCCAAGCTCTTGGTTGTGCATGAAATTATTCACAAAGCAATATTGCACATGTATAACTGACATCCCATAATAGGCTATATCACAGCAATATTCCTGTTGGTTCACGCCCATATTTCTTGGTTTACTCCAACCCCTCTTCTCCGTAACAAATGTCGTTTTAGACATAAAATGTCCATAGGTCCGAGCCTGAATATCAGCCTGTCGGGTGGTTTAGCAAGAACGGTTTGTAGGGGCAGAAACAAAGAGGAAAAAACAGCTGCTTGGAACTTCTGTGACCAGCACAGAGCCAATAGCAGATGGACAGGTTACTAGGCCAGTTGAACAAGCTGGAAATGCCACTGCGATGATGTATTTTAAAAAAAGAGGGATCACAAAGAAGTTCTTTTTCCTGCTTATCCGCTGAGGGGTGGAGAGGGGGAGCCCCTGGGCACTGTCCCGTAGAGGGCTGCCAGGGCCTCCTGCCCAAGAGCTGAGGCTGGGCTGCTGGGAGAGGCCACCCCGGAGCTGCAAGCAGCCGTGAACAGCCGTGAGCAGCTGGGACCATGTGGCCTCTGGGGCTGGCAGTCCCTTCCACCCCAAACTGGGCAAAAAACACCACGCAGCCGGCAATGAAAGACACAGGGAGTGTTTCCCCGATGCAGAGCCTAGACAAGATCCATTCCTCAGCAGCAACTTAGAGACAGTGACTTTCTTCCAAGTCAGAGAGAAAGGAAAAGTGAGGTCACATCAGGAAGAAGAAAAGAAGAAAAGAAAAAAGTCAGTGGGGGAAGGGAGAGGACGGAGGTGCTCCAAACACTGGAGCTGAGATTCTCCTGCAAGTCATGGTGGGGACTATAATACCACACCAGAGCTGAGATTCTCCTGTAATCCATGGTGGGGACTACAATACCACAAACTATTTCTCTGTAATTCACTGAAGTGCATGTTGGGTTGCAGAGATCCATGTGCAGCCTGCGAGAAAGAGTGCTCGCGCCAGAGTGCAGAGATGCTGAGAGGCTTTTAGGGACTGGAGAAGAGAGTCTTTGCTTTTGGGCTGGAACAGCTCACCCTTCAAAGACTAAAACCCCATGAACCATTACAGAATCACAGAATCACCAGGTTGGAAGAGACCTTCAAGATCATCGAGTCCAACCCCTGCCCCAACACCTGAACTAAACCATGGCACCGAGTGCCACAACCAATCTCTTTTTAAACACATCCAGGGATAGTGACTCCACCACCTCCCTGGGGAGACCATTCCAGTATTTATCACTCTTTCTGTAAAAAACCTCTTCCTAATATCCAATCTGTATGACCCACGCTGGCAGTTGTGCAAAGACTGTGGGACCCGTGTGAGAGGTTTTTCCCTGCAGCAGATTTTTTGGGTGGGCTGTTGTTTGTGAAGTTTGAAATCACGCTAGAGAAGTTTGCAGAGAGCTGTCTCCTGTGGAAGGGATCCCGTGGCACAGCAGAAGAAGCTCTTCCATAAACATAAAGAAAGACTCCTAAGAAATGAAACAGTGACCAAAACCCCATGTTTGTTTCCCTTGCACAGGCTGGTGGAAATAGGAAGAGAAAAGTGTTCTGAAAGTCTGCTTTGTTTTCTCATTATTCTTTTTTCTTTTAATTCTGTTAGTAATAAATCTTCTTTATACTGCTTAAATTTGGATCTGTTCTGCCTTGAAGTTTTCCTTTTTCCTCAATAATCCTTATTTCACCTCATGAAAATTAAGTTTTAGTTCCCCTCCTCTG
Organism: Rhipidura dahli; assembly: GCA_013399225.1. NCBI lineage: Eukaryota > Metazoa > Chordata > Aves > Passeriformes > Rhipiduridae > Rhipidura > Rhipidura dahli. The sequence goes on from VXAC01002264.1 coordinate 2,619, forward strand.
CTCAGCTGTAGCAGAGGCAAGTAAGTGAATAATTTTTCATGGTGCTTGGCGCCTAACCAGCATAAAACAGCCACAGCCTGCAATGGGAATGTCCCTTAGATTTAAAATGCAGAAAAACAAGCCCAGTGATTTGTTTACAACCTCCAATTATTCAGCAATGCTGTAATTGGTGTAGGAAACAAAGAGAATCACATCAGCCTGGGGCTTATGATTTTAAGGAAGTGAATAGTTGTCCTGAAAAGCATGGAAAACCCTGCATTTATGGCAGGGAAAAAAAAATGAGCTTATTTAGTTCTCAGAGAGGTTAAGAAAGAAATAAGGTATGATGAGAAATTTGAAATACCAAATTCTAAAGAAACTCCCAATATTTGCTGTATCTTATAAAAAATGGGATGACATTGAATGATGGGTAAAGGAAACAGCAAACAGAGAAATCTTTTAATACTCCTGTGAGGGAGAAAGTTTTCTCCAAAGTCAGTACAGACAATATCTTTACAGGGTGACTAAATTCTCATACACTGAGATAGAATTCAGGCTGCTGTAGAAATCAAATATATGCAAAAACCAACTTCCATTCCTAATTTGCAATAATATTTTGCACTAAAATCTTGAAGATGTTCTTTATCAGAGATGCAGATTAGAACTGATTATAAAGCTGTCATACTTGGTGATTATCAAACTCTTACCACTAAAAATCAAGATTCCTCCATCCTGGTCTGGCTCATCTTCATTCTCTTTCCAAATCCCATGTGTTGGCTGAGACAACAGACAGGGTGCTCAGCATCCAGTGACTCTTGGTCACTCCTGTCTGCTTATAAATTGTGATTATGACATTCAAAATGCCCCCAAAATTGGCATCATCATCACCTGGTCTTTGGAAACGCTGCTGTTACAACTACATAAACCTAAGGCAGAGAATAAGTTGAGGCTAAATCCTAACCAAGAGGGTTCTTGAGTTGTTGCAAAGTCAGTGCACAGCCCAAGGCCTGCTCTAGCAATAGCCACGCTGAATTTACTGAGCTACAGTGCTGGATATAATCCAGGTTTGACCTTCACAATTTAACTGTTACACAGAGTTCTGTCCAAAAAAACTTTAGCCCTGAATATTTGCATGACTAAAACCAGACAAACTGAACTCCTTCCTAAGTGTTTGTAGAAAATATCATTTTATTAGGATTATGTAAAGCATAATCTGGCCACTGTTGAGTTAAATCATGTATTTTATGCACACATGCTGGTGGTTTCATTTTCCTCTTTCTGGCAGTGGAGCTGTGTGGGTGCCAAGTGTGGTTCAGCATCATTTGAAATCAAGGATTTGGGTGTCAATTAACATTTATAAACTTCAAACTAATGCCAATCTGTGACTCCAGACATTTGCTATCTCACTTTTCCTTGGTGATGGTGGTTGTTAAACGCGTCGAGGGTTTTGTAATTCCATTAGTCAGGATTCAGTGCAGCCTTCTGGTCTCCTTGTACCAGGAAGTGTCTTAATATCTTCCTTTTATTTTTCCTGTCGCCTTTCCTTTTTCTGTCTTTCAGAATATCTCGTAATGTATTTCCACTCTCTCTCCAAGAAATCTGTATGTTTGTGGAAGATAGAAACACAAATAATATTTACAAAGATTTTTAGGAATAGGACAGCTTTTCCACTGGGAAAAAAAAGATCTAATTTTAATACTAACTAGGTGGAGCAGAAAGGACTGTAATGACTGTACTGCTGTCATTACAGTTTCTTTATATATATCTGTGCACACACATTCCACCAGCTTTTGAAGTGTCTACGCTGAAATGGGCTGAAATTATGCTCAATTTTATAAATATTTAATTTGTAACTATATTTTGTTGGCTTTGACTACCAGCTTTTATTTGTTTTCTACATGGAAATTTCTCAGTCTAAGTTTTGATAATACAAATGGAGAGAGGTCTGTAAAAATTCTCCTGTAAGGTATATTTCCTACTTCCACCAAAAATTTTCTAGGATTCTAATTTTTCCTATCCATTAAAAAATAACCCAGAGACAGCCTACTATAGGATTTTCTATGTTCTTGCTATAATGTGGAAATCATTGGGAGGTTTCCATTAATTTTACTCAACCTACTCTCTGTTCTTGTTTTCCAGATCCATCCTGATAGAAAGTGTTCCTGAGGACTTGAATATCTCTTTCTCTGGTTTGAACACGTCACACTCTGACCATGGGAGATGAACTATTCCCATTGTTCCCTACCATTTTCCACGGGCTTTTATGGCCATTCCCCTAACCTGGTTCTTTACTCTCCAGCAGAATTTCCCTCTTACAGTCTCCCAAATCTTAGTGAATATAAGTCCGCAAAATATAAATTTTCCTTAGTTTTTTTATTCTTAAAGTAACTTTAATACACTATATTTCATTGAACAAACAGTATGTAAAGAGAGCAAAATTAGTTAAAAGTAATAAATACTTAAAGGATTGGAGTGGGGAAATATTGAGGGGTTTTTTTTTTAATGATTCAGAGAGAGATTGGAAGGGCTTGTACTTACAGGTCGTCCCTAAATGTCAATGGGAAAAGGCCATAATTAACGCTAAATTCATTCATAATTCATTAAATTTATTAAAAAGTGCATTCATAATTCACTAAATTCACTAAAGAGCCTAGGTCATTCGAGGGCCTGCTTTGCATGCAGCCTCGTTTATGACACTGAACAGCTCTTTTGAACCCCAGCTTGTTATCTTCTTACTTTTTCTTCCTCATGTTGATGAGGAAGGCAAGTATATCCTATTTAGGAACCAGTACCAAGACATCTGAGCCTACTTCCTACAAATCTGAATGGAGGAAAAAAAAAAAGATGGTTTTGAGGATCTATAAAAATCTGTTGCTTTTGGCTGGAAAGAAAAGGATCAAAGACCAACATTATTGCTTTGGAGATATATATTTAATGCTTTAACAGATGTCATCAATCTGTTGCCTTTTAATGAGTTTCTCTCTGTGCTCCCCTGAATTAATTATCTCTTGTCATCAGTTTTACTCTTCTGGGCTGGGTTTTCAGATTTTAAAAATATTTCTGTTTCAGTGCATAATTATAAAATTGAGAGAGAACAATAACCCCAGGTTTTGAATTGGTGATAAACAGTCTTGAACTCCAAGCCATATTTTTGTCATTTCATTTTGAAGGACTCAGCTCTCAGAAGTCCTGAACAAAGTATTCACCCGGCAGAACAACAAGCGCTGATGGCATTTTGCATGTGTAATACCCAACCTGTATCCCTCTCTCAACTCCTCAGTTATGATTATTATCTAAAAGAAAAAGACCATTTGTGTTGAAATTAAATGTTTCACCCTTCTTTGGGGGAAAGAAAAAGCAAAAAGAGGTTTGACAAGGAGGATTCACTGGAAATAATCTATTTAATGTGCTTTGGCATTGTGCTCTTCTAGCTGCAAGCTAGGTACCAAAGAATGTGTCCCAAAGGTTGGTAATGCCTTCAGATAGGATTCTTCAGGGTAGCTGCTCAAGTTTATTATGGTTTGAAAAGAGAAAAATGAATGTAGAAATGATGAGGGAGTAGTATGGAGTGGAATACAGCACTTTTAATATATTGCGAAATTCTGCCACTCTTTCTGAAAGGATCACAGGAATTTTTAGGTTGGGAAAGATCTTTTAAGATCATTGACCCCCATCATTAACCCTTTGTTTGTGGATGGAGATCAGAGAAGGGAAAGTAAAATCGGCTTTCCAACTGAGAAAATGTTCAACATGCAAAAGAAGAAAGATTGCCAGCAAAGGTAATTTGCAAATGCTGATGAGCTATTTACATCCAGCTTCATACATGTTCCTGCTGTTCCATAGCAGCAGTCATGGGTTGCTGCTGGGAGCAAACTCGACATTTTATGGAATTATCTGTAGACATCCCTTTGGTTTGAAAATAGATGAAATACTGTATTCCACCATTAGCTGCTCTTTCCTTAGCAAAATATGTACCCAGAGACTCAGTTCAGTCAAACACCAGACTCTCCTGATACTATCTGTCAATATTTTGTACTTTTGTGTCAGCTTGTAGAGAGGCAAATATCAAACAAATATCAGATATCAACCATGTCCTCCTTCAGCTTTCACTTGCTTTAAAATAAGGAAAAAAAAATAAAGCTGTTTACTTAAATGAAGAGTCTTCAAGTACCTCACAAAACTGGTGAGTAATGATGGTACCAAGTGAATACTTTTAAAATGTTTTCTGCTGTTACTTATGCAATTTCATCTGAGAATCATGTTTATATCTGGTAATTATATTTAGCTGTGTGCAGAGAAAGTACCAAACATATGAAGACAATTGTTTGTGTAGACAAAAGGTGGAACACATTTAGGAAAAATACATTGCTTAAAAATAGAGAAAAAAAATTGATCAGAATCTTCAGAAGCAACTGGAAAATGGAGGCTGTGGAGGGAGAAATGGGGGAAAGAGAGCCCAGGATGCCAAGTATCAAATGAATATTCAGAATAATATGAGTATTAATTCTTTTACTTCAGATCTAAATCTGCAGTCAGCAGCCTTGGTGCTGCCATAGTTATTAACCTCATTTCTGGGCTGGCTTGGTCACTTGGTGACCTTGCAACACACGTTAAGAACTGTGTAACTCATTCTTAAATTGGGAATTCCAATGCTTTTTTCACTGCTGCTTCATTTTGAAAGGAGCTGTCCACCATGCCTCACTTTTACCCACTTTTCAACCTTTTTTTGTCCATTTTATTACTTTTTTCCCTCCACTGATTCACCAGCAGGGCTGGTCACTTCCACAGCCAGTCCCCTCCAGCAGAAAGATTCCCTTCTGCTGCTCCTGCAGATTCACTGGATGGAACCAAAGGGTAATTCTGACTCGTGGACATGCCAGCTGTAAAAGTGATTATTCTCTTGAGCAAATGATTTCTTCTCGTGGTGAATGAGGCTGGATTAGGCAATTGTACAACAACTTGCACACAATGTCCCCTCTTCTGCCTAGAAATGTAATGATATGCAGCAGCATAATGAGCTTACACTGAATTTTCAAACAGAATCCCTAATCATGAAAGCTCTTAAGTGCTCCTAATTACAACTCTTCTTAAATGATGAGTGGTGTGTTGGCAAAAAGAGATTTGTGGAATTAGGCCAGCCTAATTCCAGATTCATTTCCAGCCTCGCAGAAGAGACACTTTAGGAAAACGAGTGCGTTCTGAAAGTGTCACTGGGCAGCCTCCTCTGCTCATACAGATATCAGTATCTGTGTGCTGATATTAAGGGATGATGTAGAGTTTGTTGGTGACAAAATGCAGGAGAATTCCTCAGGAGGTTGGATTTGTGGGCCCTACTTGAAAAACATGGGTTCCATGAAAGTGCCCAGGACTTCACTTTCACAGAGTCACAGAATCCCAGAATAATTTGGGATTGAAGGGACCCTAAGGCCCATCCAGTGCCACCCCCTGCCATGGGCAGGGACACCTTCCACTAGCCCAGGGTGCTCCAAGCCCCATCCAGCCCAGACTTGGACACTTCCAGGGATGGGGAGTCCACAATCTCTCCCATTTTTCAAAGCTATCATCTTTTTAAGGCTGTGTGAGACATGAAGAAGGTAAAAGAGGTGTGGAAGGCAAAGCACATGTGGATATTTGGAATGCAGAAATACCTGGCTTATGAAGGTATCTGGTGAGCAGCTTTCCAGCGTAAAAATGGAGACAGGAGACAAACCAGGGAATAAATTACATTTACATGGACAGTTAACAGGGGAACGATGGAGAAAATATCGGATGTCTGAACTCTCCCTCAGATCCCTGATGGATGGGTAGTGGAAGGGACCTCTCAGCATCTTCATAAAATCCCAGAATCCCAGAACTGTGTGGGCTGGAAGGACCTTAAACCCACCCAGTGCCACCCCCTACCATGGGCAGGGACACCTTCCACCAGACCAGGCTGCTCCAGGCCCCATCTTGGAGGGGATCACACAGACCTCTGCAGCTGGTAAGGAGGGGAAAACCAAAAGTATCACAGAAAAGAGCAAACTTGGCTTGGGATGTTGGATGGGATTGGGCTAAAAATTTTTTGGGATGCATTAAGGGAGGGTGGGAATGCGGAAAATACATTGTGAGATGTTTAGTGGAACAGCAAAAGGCAGCGAGACAGGGATCAAGTTTGGGGCAGAAGAAAGGTATGTGAGCAACTAGAAAGGAGGGAGGACAAAAAGAAGCAGTAGAATGAGAAAAGGCTGCTGGCCGGGAAGCAGTTACAATTATTCTGGACTTCTAGAGAAATGTAATTATAGAGGAGCGTGGCCATTCGTTTTTCTGTGTATTTTTAATGAACTCATGCAACATATGCAAGCAAAAAGTACATGTAATGAATGAGTAATACAGGAATGCTTGAGGAAGTGAGGAAAAAATTAGCTCATGGAAATGAAACTTTTAATAATGGAAAGTCTTTTAAAAGCTTCTGTATACTGATATTAAAAATAAATATTTAAAAAACCATCACTTAGAAATAATGTGGAGGACCACTGAGTTGCTTATAATGTTTTTAATACCACCAGTGGTAATTCTGCTCACACATTTACAAAATATCATGCTCATGATGAAAACCATGTAACGCCTCATCCCTGGAGTTAGATGGTCTTGTCAGTGTGACTCATCACAAGGTTTTGTGAAAGCCTCTTTTTGTTCTTCCTGTAAGTAATGCTCACCACAGGATTTTCAGTCCTCTGAGATGTGAGAAAAATCAATGAACAAGAAGTCTTGAAGACATGGCCCAAGTAAAACTAACGATTAGAAAAAGTCAGAAATAATCCAACATACACTTGTATGCAACTGGAAAAAATGGTATTGAAAAAATAATCTTAGGACTTTGCTGCAAAGTCCTTTTGTTTTGCACAAAGAAAGCTGCTAAAGCCAAATATAACACTGAACATAATCAAGCTTTTTTCTCCTAATTTCTTAAAAGAATAGGAATAGAATATGCATTCTCAGTGACTGGCTGGGTCACCACATCAGATCCTACAGACCTCCCCCAAATTAAAACAGAACACTGTATATAATTCCAAAATGCATCATGTGCTGAAAGGTTCTTTAAAAGCCTCCTCGAGGTGGTAAAAATCCTGTATTAAGATCCAGTCTAAATATATTTAAAACTTATTAATGTTTAATGTATTAAACACCTGTTTAATTGTGCCAGCATTTTGCTTATATATATATATTCTTCATTTATGATATTTCTCCTCTGAGGGTCATCTTTGCTCACAATCACACATTTCTGCTAGGAAAAGCCTACAGATTAAGCCACCTGCATCAGTAATTTGTGATCCCTGAAAATTAGTAACCAGATTAGCATTCATATTGCAGATTGTTAATTGCTGCCTTGTAAGGAAGATCATAGTTTCTGTTTCTGCCAGGGGTGCAATGAGGTTTCTTAGGGTCACACTTTCTTTTGACACCGTGGTGGGGTCCATAATTCTGCTTTGTGCCCACTTTCCTCCGAGGAGCTGCAGTCAGGAATCCCTTATGGGGATGGTCCTGAAGGGTGAAATGAGCAGAGAAACGCCTCGCCCCCTTCCTTCCCTGCCGCCTGCCTCGGCTCACCCAGGCACAGCTGTGCAATATCCCAGGCACCCTCCACACCCCAGCCAGCGTCTGCAGGGAAATGGGAATCCAGGGAAATGGGGATCCACCCATCTTGCAGGTGTTGGATGCTCCTGACAGCCTCATCCGTTCCTTATCAGTTTTACCCGCCGGGACAGAAGGAACTGCAAACCAGCTCCATCCTTGCCTGCCTTTTGTCAGCTCTGCACAGGCTTATCTCTGGTTGTGCCTGCATTGCATCCCAGCTTATGCATTCCCTTTGTCTGAAAATCCCGACTTTCCTGGTGGATTTGTAATTACAGTTTTATGTAAAATAACCTCAAATCCTTAAATCCTCACCGAAACGTTGGTCAGCCTGTATGGAAAAACAAGGAGGTGGGTGAGCATGAAAGCATTATAATTCAACTTTTTACAGCTTTTTTTTTTTTTTTGGGTGACATTTTACCCATTTTTTTGCAAAGCTGGATACAAATGTAAGCTATGCTCTCAAGATAAACACGGATCTCAGAGCACAGAGAGGTGAATTTCTAGGCCTGTTACCCATCTGGTTTCTACTGTAGCTTAAAATCACCTGTGTCGTTCAAAATACAGAAAATAAGTTAGTGAATTAAAGGAATTTCACCTTCTAAAGGAAACCAGTGATGCCATTGTAGCCTTTCCCTTTTCTTCCCCTCCAGAATGTCTGGAAGGTGAGTGAGGAAATGTTGGAGCAGCCAAACCTGGCAGCCTGGCAAAGGTGCTGCCTGTTTGTGCTCCTGGGTCCAGCCCAGAGTGTATTTGGAATTACACGTGTTGTACCTACACCCTGAACACAGACAGGGGCAAGGGACAGACAAAGGGATGACAGAGCCAGACACACAATTTTTGTTGTCCCTTCACAGGTAAGAGGAGTTGGACTGGAATTAATCAGTGAAACAAGGAAAATAAAAGTTGTTCATACACATTAAACAATGAAGTAAAGCTTTCAGAGAGAAGAGCTATGCTTGCGTGTAGGATCAGAGCTAAAATAATAATGAAATTCAGTAAAATTTGGGTAATAATTCAGAACACTCTTCATTTGAGGGAGTGTTCAGGTGGCAGTTCCAGCTTCCTTCAGCCATTGCACAAGGAGGAGATATCCTGGTCTGAATTCCACTGGTAATATACCTCCTGTGGGAATATTCCTGCCATGGATATAACCGGTGACCACATAATAATATATTTCAGCAAGTGGACTAAATATCTGCTGTGCTTAGTCTAATAAAATAATCCATTAATGTCCAGCTATACAAATTTAATTTACTGTAATAGGGGGTTTTGTTTCTTGAAATCCCTTGGCCATTATCTTTTCCTGAGAGGGATCAATCTCAGTTAAGCAGTTAGCACTTAAGATAAAATGAGGATGGGATTAATGGGTTTATACCGTGTTATTTAAGAGCCATTGGCAAAAAAACTGCCCTCAGTCCATGTGTATAATATGACATTTCTCCTTTGCTCCTGTACTCCCTCAGTACCTTTAAAATAATAGCAATAAACATAAACCTGGCAAGAGTGAGCAGAGATTTTTGAGCTGCCCAGGCCTTGCAGAGATGAGCTGTAGGTTTATCTGCTCCCTTGTCTCTTCTGCCCCGTGTGTTTCAGGGTTCCCCTTTGGAAGCAGTTTGTAAATACATCCTTTCTTGTCTTTTAGGGTACAATCTGGTAAAATGACATCAGGTAAGAAACTGGTGAGAACTGGAGTGAGAGCTACAACCTAGAGAAGCAGCCCAGGGCAGCTTTACCACCCTGGCTGTGCTAATGGGATGCAGTTAATACTCTTGCAGCACTTGGAAAATGCAAAGTTGTAGCTAAAAGTGTCCGGGTGCCACTGAGCTGAGATCTTTAGGGTCCCTTCCAATCCAAACCCATCTGTGATGCCATGAAATTCACTGTTTCTTACAATGAATCACCAATGAAAAGTCAGAAGTTTCTGTACTTGTATAAATCTAATGTTTTGATTGAGTTAATACCATTATTCCTTTTTCCCCTGCAGATAACTAGTTCATGATATTATGATTTTTTTTTTCATTATGACTTTGGAAAAGAAAAGAAAAAAAAAAAAAGATGTGCATAAAGCAGAACGTGACAGAACTGCAAGCAGACATTCATTCCTGCATCTCAGCTGCAAAAATTCCAGCTGAGTGTGATCATAAAGTCAAACACAGGAATTCCCAGCTGAGTATCAATGATGACAGTGGAAGCAGATAAATTACCTGCCTTTCCCACAGTAGCTGAAGGAGCTATTCTGGCAGTTTAGCCCCTGTTCTGGAGTTGGTGTCTCCAGCTGGGAGCTCAGGCAAGCAGAGGCACAGTCCCATGAAACACAGGGAAGAAGAGCAGAGCACAAATGATTGCCAAGGCCAGCTTGGATGGGGCTTGGAGCTCCCTGGGATAGTGGAAGGTGTCCCTGCCCATGGCAGGGGGTGGCACTGGATGGGCTCTGAGGTCCCACCCAACCCAAATTCTGTGCTGCATTTTCTCAGCCTGGTGTTACCTGATGTACCAAAGCAGACTGGAGATACGACGAGATTGGAAATACTGGATATTTTGCTTTAAATTCTGCTTCTCAGTTTGCATGGGAAAGAAGCTTGTTGTGCCTGTTTACCGGGCTCTGTGCAGATATATCCTGGTGGTACCTTAATGCCTGCAAAGCCTTCACAAATGTTTCTCCCTGAATGTTGACAGTCAAACAAGATACATGACCTCCTAATGGCTATCAGGATATGCTGGTGTAAAGTATATGCCTGAGGGGAGTAATCTATTGTTTTATCAAAGACAGATTAAAAAGCAGGACAGAATACATTTTCTCATAGCCTTAAGTACCCTTAAAACTACTCAGAAACTTTCAGTTTCCTGCCTTTTCCATCAAGAGCTTTTTTTTTTTTCCTGTGTTGCTTTTATTCACCGCTCCTTTGTCCTCTGTGTGAGTTCCTCCTCCCTCCACTGCTTTACTTTCAGAGTCCTTGAAAAGGCAGGAGCACTCTCCACACAGAGGTCTGCATGCACACGTCAGCTGTTCTTGTCTCCATCCAACAATGTGAGCTCTCCTCGTCTCCTTTTAGTCTTTTCTCACTTTCTGCACAGAATCATAAAAACTCTGAATGGGTTGGGTTGGAAGGGATTTTGAGGATCATCCACTTCCATCCCCTGCCATGGGCAGGGACACCTCCCACTAGCCCAGGTTGCTCCAAGCCCCATCCAACCTGGCCTTGGGCACTTCCAGGTGTGGGGCAGCCACAGCTTCTCCAGCCACAGAAACTAAAAGGCCTGTTAGTAGAGCTGTTACTTTTTCAGCTCCATGAAGAGTTTGGCCACTGGGTGAATTTATCCCTGGAGAGGAGCAACATTTAGAGCTGTGTCCCCACTTCAGTAAACCCTCAGGGATTGCTGGTGGTTGACAAGATGGATGTGTCCCTGGATGTACAGAACCATGGGATCACTGAGGTTGGAAAAGACCTCCAAGACCATCAAGTCCAGCATTCAGTGCTGCACTGGTGAGGTGTGTGGCTGTACACAATGTTCCCATAAGGCTGGTCAGCAGTTCCTGTACTGGAAAGAACTTGTGCTGCATTCAAGCACTGAAAAGGAAAGGGAAATGTTGCCACTGAAGTCCAGGAGTATTGGTTAAGCTCAAACAGGATATTGCAGTGAACACACACACCCCAGCAATCTCATCACATCAGGGGAAACAGCAGAAAGTTTAAAAATGGTCCTTCAGCCTCGCCTTCCTTTCCTGTTCCACAAGCCCCATGTGGTTCCAGGTTTTCTCTGTGCAATGGGGCTGTGATGTTACTCCACAAATGGCTCCTCATCCCACATTAAAATCCACTGGAAGGTTCTTCCTCTCTCATTTTCTTCCCATCTCTTGTTTTATCTCTCTCTCTCTGTGTCTCTTTGTAGTGACCAGAGGTGATATTAAACCTGAAGTTCATACAGACCCAGTACAGCCAGGGTGATGTGACAGTGATCACTGATCTCTGTCTCACCGAGACACACTGCATGGGGTATACTGAACAACCTTTTTTTTTTTTTTTTGATTTTACCCAAAAGGTTTTGTGACAACATTAAGTATCACAACACAGACCAGGAGGAAAGCTGGATTATGATGCAGATGAGCCCGAAATGTCATAGCTTCGAGTAAGGATTTGCTGGCTAAAATTTTTTGGAACTCTGTTATTACAGACTCATCTTGGATGCAGAAGTCCCTGAAGTCCCCTTTGCCATCTGAATGAGACCCATTTTCCTGAGCTGATGGCTTTGCTGGTCACAGCCAGGATGTAAAGTAGAGCTTTGCATTTGAGAAAAATAAATTATTGATGTAGTTGTTAGGTTTTGGAGTGGGGTTTTTCTGTTTATTTGTTTGCTTGAGGTTTTTTTCCTTATTTTATTTTTAGAAAAGAAAGTAAGCAGAAGTACCTTAAAAAAAAAAAAATTAAAGCAGATACCGATATTTTGGTTTGTGGTGAATGAATTGACTCTGTTAGATCTCATTATGGGGGGGACTTTGGGAAGAAGAAAGTGAAGCCATTAAAGGAGCTGATTCTCATAATGTGTTGCTTTATGGGTGGCTGTATTATTCCTCTATTGCTTGGAGGTGTTTTTGAGGCAACGCTCCATTTCACAGTCTATTTTTAGTGTAAAGAAAGGGAAGGACTGAGCTCCCAACAATCATTACTTCTTTTTATATTAGCTCACATTTCTGTTTGCAAAATATGCTGAATCCAAACAAATAAAAAGATGATACTTAAGTAAGGCTTTGCTCTATTTAAGCCAAGCTTATATGCTCTAACAGAGTTTGAATTTTTATGCTGCGGTTTATTGCAGTGGTGCCATTTGGGCTGTTAAAGTTATTTCAACATTTTCATTACCAAGACTGTTATCTGAAATTGCCAACTCAACCAAAAAAAACCTTCCCAGAAATACCCACTGTTTTGAGAGGCAACAGTTTCTCTAATTTCACCCGGCTCAGCGCTGCCTTTTGCTAAAATGGAATCACAATCTAAGTATTCAGAAGATATTTAAAAAAAAAAAAAAAGGAATTTAGCAATTTCTGAATTTTATGCCTCTATTATTGAGCTTATATGATGCTTTTTCTTTCTGTAGTGCAAATATCCATGAAATGGGCGAAGACCATCTGAGGAATGCATACAAGCCTTGGGGGTTTTATTTATTTATCTAGGTTCTATTTATTTAGGAAGTAATAGCACCACTTAAAGGGAAGTTTTTGATAGGGCACAACTGTGTGTGGGCAACATTATTATAGCAAGGTGGGAGGCAGGGCTGTGGTACATACATTTGGGGGGATATAATCTAATCTCCTTTAGATTTCATACTGACTTTGGGTCACATTGCCTTTTGGTCCTTTCTTAGGAGAGAAAAAATATGGAAAACATGGAATCTTCCTTTTCATGTCACATTTCATTTGGATGGCAGGAGGCACCATCCCTATGCTCACCATCAACTTTGGAGAAGGAAATGTGGCATAAGAGTCAGAAAGTTGTTGCAAAACACTCAAAACAATTTTAAAAATAATTAAAATAAAAATACAGGCAACCAGAACAGTCAGGAAACCAAGCAGACGAGCTGTTGCATAACAGCAGAGCAAATACTAAGTTTAAAAAGGTAAACTTGAAGTCAAAGGCCTCGGTCCCTTGAAGATGAAAGGATATGAGTAAAACTCGCAGCTGAGGCACAATCATGGACAGGGGGTGAAAGGACTCCATTGGGGACTCATATCCTCCTATGACATGTCAAAACTGTTGTTGATTCAAATATTTCATCCAGGAATATTAAAAAAATCAAAGAAAAGAGAACTGGAATATTCTCTGCCAGTTTTAAACATGTGATGACTGAGGTTGCCCTTTTAAAAGTAGATTAGTTGTTATACTAAAGGTGAATAGAAGTAAGAAACAAGTAAAATTCCACCTGACTCCCAAACAGCATTGGGCTTAGACCAGACCTAACTATTTTCTTGGATAAAATTAACATCTTAAATCCAGTGTCTGTATCATCTAGTTTCAGTTTCTTTTTTGACTACGTTTTCAATGTTTTTTCAATGGCCTGTTCTACAGGATCCAATTTAAGGGCTTTGCAATAAAAAACTACTACTTAATTCATTGCACTGTCCAGATGCATCTGTTTGGATTAACTGTGCCCTGGAAGGCATAAGGAATGTGAGGAGTTGATAATCTGTCTTTATTACAAATACCTGCAGCAAGTGACTGGACCTGCGCCAGGATCTGGCCACGCAAACTGCAGCGGTGCTTGAAGTGCATTTAGTGCTCTTTTATTTCTAGCTGACAGGGGCTGGAACAAAATCCAGGGAGCATGTTTTAGTCTCTGGATGAACCTTGGAGTTACTGCAACAACAGTCATGGGCAATTCTCTTGTACTGGAGGGACAGAATAATGGCTGAAGCAGCAAGGAGCTGTTCACAGGGCACCGAGTGGGACCGAGACCTTCCCTCTGGAATTGCAGCGTTCACGCTGGGGCAAGGACTTCACACGAGATGGAGAAGTGCAAAGATGTTTATTGCACAGTGGCAATTCCCTAAATACCAGCCCACAAACAGGATATCACCTCATATAAACAGGAAGGACAAATCCCAGAGTGTCCCCCAGTCCCCTGGAGCATTGCCTGGATGTCACCTATTATGGTAACAGGTGAACAATACCCTGTAAGGTCACAAACCACAATCTTCCCACACAACTGGTCAAAAAGGCCACAAACCCACAATTCCCTTTTCCAGCCCATCTCAGGTGACCTGGAAGTGTTTCCATGGTTATCTCTTAGCCTAGGGAAGAGGCCTCTCCTGGGTCTTCCATAACCCCCATGGTGGAACCCCCCATGGAATATCCCGCTGCATCTCAGCCCTTGCACTCCCACAGGCCATTGCTCATTCCAGCACTTTCTCTAAAGGCTGACCCCAGTGGGGAATGCAGAGGAAAAGGTGCCCTGGGATTTGTGAATGGATTGGCACGGTTCTGCTCATCCATGAGGAAACGGGTACCACAGTGTGCTGGTTTGGACAAATTTGGAAGAAAATATCCTCTGATAGAAAGTAGGTTACAACCACCCCTCCCCCAACAGGTTCAGAGGAAAAAAGAAATTTCTTCGGAGGAAAGTGAAAGAGATAAAAACCATATTTATTTAATGAACACACAGGAAAATGATAATAATGCTAAATAATAAAATCTCTCACTGTGGAGAGAAACCTGGGAAGATTTCAGAGTCCTTATCCAGTATGTGTGGTCTCTCTCCTCCTCCTTGGAGCTGGGTTAGTGTGGGTCCACCTCCAGGGCCTCGATGGAAAATTCTCCTGGTGTGTTCTGATGTTGTGGAGCAGTCCAGAAGAGAAGAAGAGAAAAAGACAAAGTCCCAGAGTTCAACTCTCCGTCTCCCTCTGGAGAAAAGGAGCCCAAAGCTGGCTGGAAAGCAAGAAGGGGCTTCCTCTGCTCTTGCTGCTGCAGCAGGACACAGAGCAGTGAGTGTCTGTGTCCTTGAGCAACTGCTTTGAAAAGTTCACTCAGTCTTCTTCTCTCCCCGCTCTCAAACTCAGTTTAAAGACACAGAGAGGCACACAAATTAATTTCTGGATATAGACTGCATAAAATCACCCCAAGACACACTGGAAGCCCTGTTAACTGATTCCTGGATTTGTATCCCCACGTTTCTGTGGAGGAGAGAACTTCAGAAGAAGTTGTGGACACACAGGTGGATCAGGTCACGGACCCCATCACACACAAATGTTTCTTTGCTGGGTATTAGGTTGGTTTGGAGGAAGACAGGCAGGGTGAGATGTTCCAAACACAAGTTTGGGAAAAAATCCCCTCCTAGAATGCCCATTAAATCTGAGCAGAATTCAGGCCCTTTCTTCTGCGCTGAAGGAAACAAAATTCCTTTTCATAGTATTTTATTGTGTATATTTTTCTCTGCTTATGGAAGAGGAGTGTGTTAAATGCGATTTCTACTTTAACAGAAGGTTAAGCGATATAAAACTAAAATCACAGGGAATGAAAAAGGCCTTGAACTATTAATTCAGTTGGTCAGGGCAAGCTGGGGGTTTGATCCCCATATGAGCCATTGACTGAAGAGTTGGACTTGATGATTCTTACTGGCCCCTTCCAACTCAGAATATTCTGTAATTCTGTTAATAAAAAACTCTTTTTGTTTGTCTTGAGGTCACCCAAATTATTTTTACTGCACATATCTAAGATATTTATTTACAGAAACATTAAATATCCTGCCAAGAATGAGAGGCTGGCACTGTTAGTTCAGCCCTGAGTTGCAAGCACCATGTTCAAGGTAGGCATTTGCACCTCCACAAATCCTTTCTGAAATAAATACTCAGATACTTTAAAACACATTTGTTTGAGTTCTTTATCCCCATTTCCTTTTAGTGCATTCTAAACAACTTCAACTCTCTGGCAAATTATGCAACCAGAACTTCAGGTTCACTGAACTAAGACTTAAATTAAATTCAAGGAATAAATTTGAGTTTAGGAGACAGGAATACTGAAGCTTTGGGATTAAAGACATAACAAGACAGTAAAAGTTTCATGAAAGAAATCAGAGGTGAGACATGAGTTCACAATTATCAGATTTGAAGATCTTGAAGAAAGTCTCGTGAGATCCAGGCTTACTTGGGTTTTATTCTTTGTGACATAACAAAATTAGTTATTATTTAATTTCCTTCAGCTACACAGCAGTCTGCAATAGGTCTGGGCCTTCCTGAGGAGTCTGAGCAGGACACACCAGCGTGCTGATGTCATCTTGAATTTTATGCTGGAGACTACACTTGCACATTCCTCTTTTACATCCAGATTGGTGATGCTGCTTTTCATGGTTTTTACTTCCCTTTTTGGAGTCTGAAGCGAGAGAAAAAGCTGCTGTTATACAAATGTTACCAAAGAGATCTAAGTTGAAACAAGACCTTAAAGTGAGTTTTCATATCAGAGAACAAATCTAATTTTATTGGATTTTTCTGCATATTGACCTCAGAAACTTCCCCCCATTTAAATTCTCAAGGAAAGTGTTTTACCAATAATTGATCATCTCATTCCAGTGAAATTCTGTTCTCTTCAAGTAAATCCCACACAAGTCAAGGAGAGAGGTTACTCCTGGGCAGGTGGAAACATGCCAGAAACACAGAACAACAGAATTATATCAAAAAGTCAAACCAGGTGGAATGATTTGGCAGTATCAGGAGGAGCAACAATGTCAATTGTGTGCTTAGGAGTCAAGCAACAACCATTTCATATTTCAGCATCTTGTTAATATAGATGATGGAGGAAACACAGCTAACAGGAAGTTTTGCAAACATTTCAGTGTATTGTCACACCATTACTGTAATGTGATTTCAAATTTTGCATTGTATTGGCTGAGGGACCTCAGAGAATCCCAAATGCTCTGAAATCACCTTAGATCAATACAGAAGTGTGACTGTTATACTGATGCTTCCCTATCTCAATCATGGAAGTGTTCTGATAAGGAAAAGGGTGCCCAGTATTTAACTGAGATAACTCAGCCACGTTTCATGGCCCTTATGTTTTTATTCAAAACTTAGTTCTGTTTTTGCCCCTTTTGGGATGGAAAAAAAATGTCATTTTGAGTTTAATTTGCTTTTAACACCATAATATTCAGTACTGACAATATCTCTGAGTCTTAAAACTGTTACTGTACATTTCTCATTCTGTGGGAGATGATAGCTGAGCATTAAACAGAACACTTTTTAAAGTTCTGATGGCAGTAGAAACTAATGCTGACTCAGTAGGAAAGGTATCCTAGGTATTAAATTCTGCTGTGATACAACTTTGCTTTTCATTAATCAGTCAATCAATCAATCAATCAATCAACCATCCTATTTAATAAGAACACATGTTTAGTACAAAAGAAAAATAAATAAAATAAATAAAAAATAA
>VXAC01002264.1:21033-34327 GCA_013399225.1 Rhipidura dahli
CCTTCCTTCCTTCCTTCCTCCTCTTCTTACAGGAGGGAATTTAGTGGCAGATTGGAGACCCCATTTCTGCTCTCTTTTCTCTTGTTAAATGTCATTCCTACAGACCCCTGGCACCTTTGTTTGGACATGAGATCTGAAAGGAATTCCATGTAAAACTCACAGGTAAGAGTTGGTTTTAGCATCCTTCACACTCCCATGTTCTGTGCAATGTGGAGTAATTTCTGTCACAGAGCGTGAGTTTCTGATAGGATCAGACAAGGAAAGATATGCCTAAACCCAGAGGTTTTATGTATTTTTAAGTCTACAAATGGTGCCTAAGTAAAATAAAGCAGGAAACTTAGAATCACTCCATGTGAAATCCATTTCTCTTACAGAAAACATTTTTTTTTTTTTTGTTTTTTTTTTTTTTTTGTTTTGTTTTGTTTTTTGTGGTTTTTTTAAGAAAGAAAAACCCACCCAGTCTTTGAGGTCTCCTTTAGGAACCCTTTTGGTTTTAATTCTTTATAGACCAAACTGTTGCTTCCCAATTCCTACTTTGACTTCAATAACAGTTTTATTACTGCACATCAGTGCTGGCATATTTTTGATTAGATTTTCTGTGTGTGTGTGAGACTGCTGTAAAGAGTGGATTGCTGTAAAGCTTTTGTGTAGAGGAAAAAATAGGAAACCGAGTCTGAATTTATTTCTAAATATCATTGAATCACTGGGGATTTGCCTTAATTTGGGTGAGTGCCTGTAGGGACATTTGATGACATTTAAACAATATACTCTGATATGGCAGTTTAAATTTATTTGATTTATTTAGAATAAAAGTGTTATACCCCCATACCTTTTCAAATCTGCCATCACACCACTGCTGTGTTTGGAAACCTGTCTGGTCACCAAGTCTGCCTGCCACTGAATCCACCTCAGCCACGATTATTTGTTGCCTTTAAAGCTGTTATTTTACTGTTTCAAAGGAATAATGAAAAGGAGAATACTACAGTAACCCACTGATTAATCCATAGGCTCAAAAATACTGTCTGAACTTGGATTCGAGGCTTTTTCAACTATTATTGAGTAAGGCTATAACAGAATAAGACTGAACATAGAAAAAAAGCAAGAAACTTTATGAGTTAAACATTTGCTACTGATGTTACTCAGGTGCTAAATCCAGACACTTTTCTTGCTTATTCATTAATCATGATTAATTACAGGAAAAGCAAAATAGGGAATATGAGAGTCCAGATGCTTACAAGCTCTCCAAGGGATTTTTAAATTCCATCTTGTCCAAGTGTTGAATCAAGTCTGGGTGCAGAGCATCTGAGTTTGTTCTGGGGCCCTTGCGGTTCATAAAAGTGGTGTGGGTCACCTGGCTTGGTCTGTGGCAATCTCCAGGGGCTCCTGGAGACAGTTTGTTGCTTGGTCCTTTCAGGGAAGCAAAGAGATAATTCATTATTGTCACCTGAGCTGTGGTTAATTACTGCTGACTTCCAGGGATGCTGAATTTTAACAGTCACTGGAGGAATGCTTCCACGAAAGCTCTGGAGTAAAATCTGTGTGTCTCTGGTTACCAATTCAGTTCAGAGCACTTCTGAGCTCCCCAGCCTCCTGGATCCACAGAGGGATGGGGGCTGTGTTCTCTCAGGTTCCTGCCTCAAAACTGCCAGGTGTGTGCTGGCCTGATTAGCACTCAGAGTGAACAAACAAACCCACCCTCAGCACCATGGCTGGGGGTGGCACTGCGAGATCTCCATCCTAAATTAAGATAGATGGAATTTCCTCTCTGTCTGCATTCCCTGCTCTGGACATTGAAGTGGCCACTGGTCAGCATTTCGGAGAGGCTCTAAAAGCTCCATAGGACACTCATCAGTGGGAAGGAAATGTTACCAAGGAATACAGAGAACAGGAGTCAAACACAAAATAACAGAAGCGTGGTCAGGCCATTCATCCCAGAATCCCTGAATTTGAAAGGTCCTGTGTTGGTTTATCATGGATTGAAGGTGGGCTGTCTTCACAATGCTCCAAGTCCTGGTGAATTTAAAGGCCTGTGTGAGGCAATGTGGGTTTGGCTCTGCCTGCAGTGCAATGTTGGTAGTTCAACAACACTCCGTTCTGATGCCTTAAGAGGCCACCTAGAAACAGAGCCCAGACAGGAATACAGGGGATAAAGGTGGGGATTTATTGGAAAGGCCTCCAAAGGTACCCCTGGGGAGCCAGAGGTGCTGCCCAGATGGGCCCGAGATGGACCCTGAGAGGCCACGAGTTCTTCCCACTTTTATAGGTTTGGTTCATTTGCATCTCAGGGTTAATTCTCCAATTAAAGCTTCAGTTTAATGATGTCATTCCTGTCAGCTTTCCCCCCTCTCAGAGGCTCTTTGGTTGATACTTTTTGGGCCCAGGAGAGGCTGGGTGTCCTTGGAGAGCAGCCTCAGAGAGGCTTTGTTGTGTGTGCCCAGCACAGAGAGCAGCAATGAACAGGGAACAGGAAACTCCAGAGTTACACACTGGGCACTGCAGGGTTTGAAAAAATATAAAAGTTAAAATCTAAGGCATCAGTTCATTTATGGAAGCTGATTCTAACCTCAAGCTTCAGACCTTTCATGGTTCAGTGTTGCATTTATGGTTGGACTCAATGATCTGTTTTCAGCCCTAGTGATTCTCTGGCAACCTGGTAACCAGAGGAATAAAAGAGTTTCTATGCTCTTTCTTTCCTTCCAGACAGGGTGGAAAATCCACCCACCATTATTTCCCCCTAACACAAGTTGTGTTTTAAATATTTGAAGTTTTCCATTTCCACTGTCTACGTTTCATTTGTGCCACTCAGCATGGATGGACTTGAGCTCCTGCAAGAGAGATTCCAGGGAGAAGTTATCAGTGCACTTTTAATTAGGCAGACTGCTAATTAGAAGCAGCCATGAGTAGAAGTTGCACCCTGGTAATGGATTATATCAATTAGAAGGAAAGGGAAACTATTTGTATTCAACTACCGTGTCTTTTATGTCATGTACTTCATGTGTGTATCATCCACCATTTATTAATAAAATTAACATTTCAAACAATGGAGAATGGCTCTGTGAGAGTCTGGTAGAAGGAAATTTAAAAATTAGGAGTACTTTAAAACCAAGAATGCAATGAAGGCTCAACCCACCAGGCTGAAGGCATCCAACACCCGGTGGCTTCAGTGGAGGTTTTCAGAGAGGCAGGAATATCGTACCAGGCTAACAAGGATATGGAAGAAATTTGGAATTTTTTATCCATGAACCACCTCACAGAATCACAGAATGGTTTGGGTTAGAAGGCACCTTAAAGATTATCCAGTTCCAGCCTCCAGCCCTGAGTTGTTGTTCCACTGTTTATTGGTTGGTTTTCTCAAAGGTTTCTATGTGTAGGGATTATAAGAGCACGCCTCAGAATTTCCCATCCTTGCAGAAAAAAAGCTGTTGTCAACACTTGCAGCCACAAAAACGTGCAAGTGTTTCAGCAGGAGTTGAACTGGGAATAATGGAAAATCACAGGTGCCTGAATTACGAATCACAAATTAGAAAGATCATGTGTGGCAGAAAAAGAAACTTTCAGACTGTCATTGTCTCTTACAAAGTGACATCTATTTTGCACAAAGAACAGAAAATCTGTAAATATTCTGCGAAACTCTTTTTTTTTTTTTTCTTTTGTGAACACAGGGGGAGATTAAGATTATACCATGTTCTTTTATTGTTCCTACTTCTATTGCAATTTTTTCTTAATTGTTGCTGGAGAGCAGCTTCCAGTGCTGATGATCAACTTCATTAAAAATTTCTTTTAGAACAGGTTTTTATTAGGTATTCTGCACTGCTGCTGCAAGTTATAAATGTGTCTACATTCCTAGTTCTGCCAGGCAATTATTATATATATTCTGTTCATATGCCTTTGAGGTCTAAGGAAAGATTTCTGGCAACTTCCCCGAGTTTTTTCATGTTTTACAAGGATAGGAGATGTGGATGCTGACAGACAGTAATTTGGGGTGTTTTTTTAACTATTGATACTCTCCATTGAATTACTGTAATTTCTTCAGTGTAAATGATGGATTTGTCCCTCTGAAGAAAAATTGCTGGAGTGCTTGAACAGTGGAGTGAAAAACTAGATTTTATATAAATATATATGGATGGAACACAAAGGTAAAGCAACCTGAATTTTGCCATCCTGATATTCACCATTCAAAGTTACTGCCATTATTCAGAAGTCAAGGGTGTAAAACTCCATTCCAACTGAAGCAATCTTGTCACTTCATTCTTGATTTAGAAAATCCAGTGTCCAGAAATGTCACTCTTTTGTGACAACACATAAAGACCCTACTTGCAGTAGACAAGTGCTAAATGAGACTTGAAATACTTTGGCAGCATATTACCAGGATTTTTCTGTCATTCAGCTGAGGGGGGAAAAAAGTATTAAAGCAAATTTCATCCTTCTGACCAAAAAGAAATTACAAAACACATGATTCACCCTGCAATTTATCAGACTGTGGAATAAACTCTTCCAGCAGGGCCACGTGAGATTTTTACACAGTTGGGGTTTTGCATTTATTTAGTGGCTGTTTCCTTCAATTAGGAAATCATTGTGCTGGGCACTGCAGAAGGAGACAGCAGAAAGGTTCTGTTCTCTGAACAACCACATTGTATTGACCATACTCGAGGTGGAGCTTCACTCCCTCTCCTCTTTGCTCCCTGATTTTTGCAGTTTCTGACTCTTCCCTGCAGATTCTTCTGTTCCTGATTAAAGATGAAGAAAGAATTTGAGCTTATGAAATGACAGAGTTTATTTCTGTCCAGCTGGCCTAAATAATTTTCACTACTTTTATGGTGGTCAAGTCTAAATAAGTGTAATTCATCAGAGCAGGGAAAATAGAGTCCACAATTACCAGGTAACTTATTTCTTGCTAGTGACCCTCTCTAATAAAGAATTGTGGGCTTATTTTTGTTTTTCTTGATGTCTCATTTGCACCTTTCTCATTCCGGATTTCTTTTTGTTCTGGCTGTGTGCATATGGAAAAATGAATTATTCTCCCTCCAGCAAATGTACCTGAGGAGTCTTAAAAATAATTTCAGCCGTTTCCCTAAATTTCACATTTTCTGCAGTCATTTCTCTCGAGTTGTGGTTTCCAGACCTGTGACCATTATTGTTGTCCTCGGCTGTATTTCCTCCAGTTATTCCACTGTCTTTCAGCTGTGGATTTGTGCTGCTAAGTGGAGAAGAGCTGCTTCATGGGCACTCAGAATTCATCTTCATATTTCCAGTACGGTGTCTGCCTTTCCTCGACCATGACATTCTTGTCTCCTGTTCAGATTGGGAATGATTCATTTCAGCTTGGACTGAAAATAAACCCACAGAACCATTGAGAACAAATAAGGAAAAGAAGCCCAGAGAAACCTGGGTACAGATTTGTTCCACATCCTAATTTTTCATTTTATCCACTTTTTGTGCAATGGAATGATATAAATACTCCCATTACCCAAAGATCCCTTCCTTAAGAAGTGGCTCCAGTCAGCTGCTCCCATTCTGCTCGTGATGTCAATTTATTTTGAAGTATCTTTAAACACAAATTATTTTCTGGTTTTCTCATGTTCATTGTCTTTTTTCACTGCCTGGTGTCACTTGGATGTGCTCATGCTCCACTACTGGCTCCTGTTTATTTTTGCAAAGGGAATGGACTTGGAACCCAACTGTGCTGGGATAATTTTGTGATATTCTTAATATTGTGCCAAGGCCAAGAAACCACCTTCAAGACGGTTACTTTGATCTTCCAAAGAAGCATTTGGGGGTTTTCAGAATTTCTGTGGAGAAGAAAGGAAATGTCTCAGTTTTATCCACCTAATTGGTTGATGGACAACGCAAGTGACTGGCAGTGAGATCTGGTGTCCTTTCATTCCCACAGAATCACAGAATCATTAAAGGTGGAAAAAAACCTCCAAGATTGCCAAGTCCAAGCTTATTAAAAGCTGCTGATATTGAAGAAAGCTTCTGAGAACCTTGGATACCTTGTTGTAATCTCTAATAGTAAATGCTATATTCACATTTTTATGAATTTCCCACCGCTCCAGGATTTTGTGAGAGTTTCTGTAGCTTCAAAAAGTAACTAAATTCCTCCCAAAATACATTGTTTCCATTTCTTCAAAAAGGAAAACAACCCAGCTACTTCACTACCAACCTTCAGAGCTAATTGCCACAAGTGTATAAATTCTGAGTCCAGTCATTCTCTCCAGTGTTGCTGTTAGAACAGTAAATGCCTCAGCAGTGTCATTAAGCACTGATTTCCTAATAGCTGTCTGCTAAACATTGGCAATGTAAAGCAAGAAAATTACCATTAATCATTCTTAAAGTGCTAAGAATACATTAATAAATTAGTTCTGTTTGATTTTTTAAAAGCTCTATTTACTCCTAGGATACCAAACAGGCAAAGAAACGTTGAGCTGGGGAACAAGAGCCAGTTCTATTTAATCCTAGGTTGCTCACATGATTGCTGCAAGTTAGATGGTAATTTCTCATTTTAACAGCCTGCTTCCAACCCTGTCAGTGTCCTTTGGCCCTTACAGGTTAGGCTTCAGGTCTGTGCTTACATGGTGGTTTTAAATCCTGAAATTAAATGACAGAAAATATATCAGAGTAAGACCCACCTGAATTGCACATTTTGCAGGTATCTTGGGCTTGGCATTGTCTACAGTTTCAGAGTTTTGGCTTTACTTGAGAAATGTGATTTAATTTTCTTTGTTGTGTGTTTCATTCTGATTCAGGCCTAAATAGAGATAATGATCAGGAATTCGTGTCTGCCCTGCTTCTGCTTTTTTTTAACCCAGATGAAGGAATGGTGAAGTCCCAAATTCTGGTTCATCCCAGTCAGGTTTTACTCCAGTTCTGCTGTCAGATGTTGTCTCCTGCAGCCCACTTGCCAGGCCACATGAAGCCCCAGTGGTGGTGAGGGGCTGGGAAGAGCTTTACTCCACTTTTATCCTTGCTGAGAGGAATTACAGAATGCTCCTGAATTCCTCCCCCACCAGAGCAGCAGAAGAATGTGAATAACAATGTTTCTGACCCAGACCCGGTTGTTTTGTTCCACAGTCTAGGTTGGCTGTGCAGAATTACAGAGCTCTCCCGAGAAAATATTCACGCCAAAGTGTTTGACAAGGCACTGTGCAGGAAACTATTTCTAGACATCCGAGGACATGATAAAATGTGCATTGATTTAACTGGCAATTGTCTAGAATAGAAATGTCACAGTACAATAGTCCCAATTTAATGTACTTTTACATGTGCAGTACAGAGAGAACACTCCTGGCTGTGATAGATAGAACAATTTCATGCCATGCCCAGGAGTGCCTGACTCATTGGTCTGAGCAGCTCCTCTGCATCAATCCCTGTGCTTTGTTTAATGTGAACACTGCAATTGAGAGGCTGGTCTGCTAACTGGAATCCCACTGCTTTTCCTTTATGCCTTGTCCTTGCCAGGGCAAAAAATATCTGACCTGGCAGAGAAGGAAATGTACAGTTCAAGTGTTCAGGGGCACAGAGCTGGGGTGGTGCCCTGGTGCCCACACCGAGACATGCTGGGCGAGGAAATGCTTGATCTGAACAGCTGCTTTGGATGTTCCTAAACTGTCATTCACAATGGATATGTGTTGGAATCCTGGGTTTTAGGATTATGGGATGTTAGTAATATGTAGGTAAAAAAAATGGAGAATTTTGAGTGTGGGTTTGTTCTTCTTTCTTCTTTCTTCTTTCTTCTTTCTTCTTTCTTCTTTCTTCTTTCTTCTTTCTTCTTTCTTCTTTCTTCTTTCTTCTTTCTTCTTTCTTCTTCTTTCTTCTTTCTTTTCTTCTTTCTTCTTTCTTCTCTTTCTTTTCTTCTTTCTTCTTTCTTCTTCACAAGTCTGAGTCTTCTGGTATTGGTTCAAAAAAACTTCAATGTGGGTCAGAAATTAATAGCCACTGGTTTATAAGTAAAAACATATTACTTGGCAATTCTTAATTGGATAAATTAGGCTTTAACTGGCCTTGGAAGTGAGAACTCAGGGGCATTTTCACCATTTTCCGCCTTGTTAAATCAGAGGCACATCCTGTGCAGGAATGCCATATATATAATAAATATATAATAAACATATATAATAAGTTTATTAAAAAATGATAATAAATATATAATAAACATCTGCTTAGAAGAAAAATCCTGTGGCTCCTGCCTGTTGCTTCCAAACTGAGTAAAAGAACTCGTAAATCAAAACCAAAACGAACAAGAGACTTTTTAACAGATATGGATCCTGTCATACCCTCTTCTTCTGGAAAGCCAGGAATAGGGCCAGCCCCTCCCTCTTTTACATGCAACAGAGACCAGCTTCCAGTGATGATGCCACAGCTGTTGTGTTTTGAGGACAAGGCTTTGAGAGCATCTCNTGCCTGTTGCTTCCAAACTGAGTAAAAGAACTCGTAAATCAAAACCAAAACGAACAAGAGACTTTTTAACAGATATGGATCCTGTCATACCCTCTTCTTCTGGAAAGCCAGGAATAGGGCCAGCCCCTCCCTCTTTTACATGCAACAGAGACCAGCTTCCAGTGATGATGCCACAGCTGTTGTGTTTTGAGGACAAGGCTTTGAGAGCATCTCTGAAGCATTTCCTGCTGTGTAACCAGCCCAGGGAAAGCAAAAGCTGCAAGTGCAACTCTCTGGTCTCTCATTTCCGTGGTCTGAAGAATACATGAAAGAACAGCTCGTGCACATTTGATGATTTATAATTAATTTAAGTGATCCAAGAGCAAGCCAGGAAATGTCTGTCACCACTCCCAGCTTCCTGCTCTCTTTGTTCCCTCGCTGACTTTCCTCATTTGCTACCAGATCCTACTGGAAGAGGAGGCAGATTTCTCCTCCTTACAGTAAATGTCAGAAGGATGCTGTGTGGAAGAGCAAATAGGTCAGATCCCTGACAGTTTGACTGCTAATCAATACAGCAAGAGTTTGGAGGAATTTAATGAGTATTCTGTATTATTTTGTATGCACGTGTTCAGTATGACTTTCAAAATCCTTCTTTCTTCCACCTGGGAGCTTTTACAGTACAGGTCACCAGTGCTTCAACACTGATTTTATCACAATTTGAAAAGTAATTCTGATGAATGATTTAGTCATTGGTGTCACCATTAAACGCAAGAAGTTTGATGTGGATAAATTTTATTGAAGGATTTGGTGTTTGAAACGATCACAGCTGGCTAGACACATAACCCATAATTAGAGATAAGTTCCAACACAATTTATGGGAAGGGGCAAGGCTTTAATGGCTCAAGGAAACTAATTTATCAAAAAATGCTCATGGTCAGAATAGGTGAGGTAGGATTAATCTTTCATGTCCTGGAGTCTTTTTCCTGCATTGTTTCATTTATAACAGAGACAGAAACCTTAAGAAAATAATAAAAAAACAGTATTCAACATCACATTCCAAATTTATCAAAGCTAAAAACATCAAGATAGGCATGGGGTTTAATTTGATGAATGAATTTACAAATTTGTTTCACAACAGCAAAACTTGGTGTTTTGGGCTTTCTGGTGTCCAATTTTCCACATCTGTAATTTCTTGTTTCCATTCAGAAGGGATAAGGTTTTTTTGTGTGTGTCCTGATCCTTCCTCATCTCCGATCATCTGGAAACTGAAATCCATTCTGTTAACACTTCCTGCATCTCCCCCTTTCTTTTATCTTCCTTTTGCACAGGGATGTGGTCTAATATTTGTCTGCCAGCTGCACAGAGCTGTGAAATGGAATTTGCTGTGGGCTTGTGGACAATCCAGGCTGGAAAGGGCCTCGGGAGGTCCTGCCCCACCTCGTGCTCTCAGCACTGGGGTCAGACCAGGCTGCTCAGGGCTGGGCAGCCTGTGAGGATGGAGATGGCACAACATCCCTGGGCAGCCCCTGCCACTGGTAAGCTCTCCCCATGGAGAAAAAGTGTATCCTTACATCCCAGCTGGTGATTCCAGTGTGTCCCCCACCAAGAAATTAGAAGGAATAAAAGGTTCTGGTTGCTGGGGAGGTTGCTTCTGCCAGCACTGGACAGCACAGGTCCCTTCTCCCAAGGCTACAAATTCCCTGAGGGATCACACAGGTCATGGATTTGTCACTGCCATGCACCTCAGCCATGCACACGGCAAATAATTATCGTAATTATTAATGATTTCCACCTTAGGGATTGGCAAGCAACAGTATGAGCTGGCATGGAAGCTGCCAGAAAGAAATGGAGATCTGAAATACCTGAGAAATTACTGAGTGATATCGAGGTAAAGCCAGGGGAAAACATGATGCAGGTGACAGCTGATGGTGTTTCTGCAAAGGGAATTGAATCACATCCTTCAAGTCTTAGACCAATGAGCTTCTACTAAGGGAAGAAAAAAATCCTTGCTGCTGTAAAAGGTGAAAATGAGAAACTTAAACATGGAATAAACAACAGGTGTGAAAAGTGAAATCACACAAGACAGAGACAGGGAGAGAAGAAAAGAGGAAAATCTCATTAGTGAGTGATGTGGTTTTAAATAATTACTGTGAGGTTGGAACGGGCGTGGAGCACTCTGGTCTAGAGGAAGGTGTCCCTGCCTATGGCAGGGGGTGGGACAAGATGAGCTTTAAGGTCTCTTCCAACCCAATCCGTGCTGGGACTCTGTGATTCTGTGAAATAAAAGAAAAAACAACTGATCTCCCCTTCCAGAAATGCTATTTTAAAATGCATCTCTGGTTCTGTTTTGAAAACACGCAGCAAGTTAGAACTGCCTGGAATGGTTCCCATGGGTCCTGCTGCTCTGGTGGTTTAGTAAAGATTACAGGGAAAGAAAAAACTTGTTATTCAACTTCAAGGGACACCTGTGCTGATCCTGCTGTTGTCTAACACACCATTATCTTCCCTCCTGTACCAGATCTTCTCTTCTGCAGAAAGAAAGGAGCTGGGGCATAATTTAGTCCAAGACCCCCAAATCTACTTTCAGATTTCAGGGTAAATTTCCTTTCAGAACTTGTGATGATAAAGAAAAAATGCAGTTACGGTTCATTTACCAGCAGTAAGCGTAAAAATGCAAATATATAAAATATAAAATGTATAATATAAACGGATACGTGTGCATAAACTTGATATAGTGAAATAACAGGGCATTAGGAGTACAAACATGCTTCAAAATATGCAAGTTTTGTCTCTTACACCGGACCCTCTTAGCAGGGCACTGGACGGAAGATTTTGGTTAAAACTGAGCTTTCATTTTGGCTGAAGTGTCTCTGAGGAAGTCCCCAATTTTGGAGTGTCCAAAGAGGGTCCAAAAGGTCTGCAGTAGGAACCCACATAAACCACATAAATCTGTTGTCTAAATTAGTCTCCATGCAAAATAAGAGCTGCCACAGAGGTGGCAAAGTGGAGTGGTACAAATTTTCCTGATGCAGAGAGCGAATCCATCAGTGAACTCCTTCAGAGAGCTCCCACAGGGCTGTGTGGGCAAAATTGTGGCAAGAGGGGTTCAGCTGATGAAAAACAGCTCTGCCAGTGCGTGAGGTAGGCTCTAAACCAGTATCAGTGCTCACAAAAGTGCTCTTGGAATCATATCATGGATAATTATATGGAAATATCAGCTTTAGTGGGAGTTCAGCAAGCAGGTATTATGTGAAAAATTAGGAAAAGAATGAGAGAACAAGAGAGAAGATATCATTGTACCACCGTGTAAAAGCACAGGGCCATAAAAGAGGTAAAAATAATGAATGTAGAATAGGAACAAATATGACTCCAAGAATAAAATTTAATCTATTTCATTCTGCAAATGCATGCATTAAATAAACTGAGTTTCTTCTGCTTGGGAAAGATATAAAAGAAGCTATGGAGAAGACATTAACAAAATCTCAAACAGAAAGTGAACAGGGACCTATTTCTCAGTATTTCTTAGAATGTAAGAAACAGAAAACTTGCAGTGAAACCACACCATCGAGTTCTGGAACCAAAAAAAAAGGAAATAACCTCTGAAAATATTTTGTATTTCCTTATCATAGATGCCTTGGATACCAACAGTGTACTGAGGGAAATATAACAATTAAAGAAATTTATAGAAGGAGGGTTCACTGAAGATCATTTTACACAATAGCTACTTACTTAGCTACTATTATACTACTATTGTTAATATTATTACTACTACTGTTACTATTCCTATTATTATTATTATTATTATTTTATAGTGTTATGGAAAGACGGGTTTTAAATCATGTTCCAGGACACTCAAAATACTTTTTTTTAAATGAAAAGCTCTCCAAACCCAGTAAAAACTCATATTATTTGCTGTGTCCTTACATATTTTTTAGGGAGTCTTTTTGTGCTCCAAGTAACACATTTACATTGCGCTCTCTCATTTATATGTTTTTTTGATGATTCTTTGCACACCCTCAGCAGGACAGGGGAGAAAATAAGATGGCAAAGCTCAAGGTTTGACGTGAAAACAGGGAGACTGGGAGAAGGACTGGGATACTGGGATAAAGACTGGCATCAACATAAATTTAAGCCTACTCCAGAGTGAAAAGGACAGAAGTCCACCCAGCAAATATCTCAGGATGCTGAGGGCTTTTCACAGCCCATACCAAATTCTTGAGTTTTTCTCCAGGATTGTTTTCCTTTTTACCAATGTCTTTTTTGAAGTGCAGCAATTTCTGGCTCTAAATTACTTTTTTTTTTTTTTTTTTAAAGTGTGATGAAAGGGCTGTTACAGAAGTTCTGTACCATGTAAGTCCTTAATATCGGGCAAGAGTATCAAAATGTCAGTTATAAAGTTAATTAAATGTTAATTATAATTGGCAGTGACACAAACTGTCTCAATGGTGGGGGAAAAAAATTACATTTTAAAGTTGAGGAAAACAGGCAGAATTTAACTCCACCCTCTTCACTGCACTGCAGGAGAAGCAGCACATCATGGCCATTTATGGATGGCATTTGATGATCCATTTATGATTTTATCATAAATCAGTGCCCTGAAATTCCTTTCCTCCTCCTCCTCCTCCTCCTCAGCTCATTTAGGAACAGGGTCTTTTCCAGCACTGCCTTTGTCCCCTCTGCTCTCCAGCACGGGGCTTGTTTCTGGTGTTTTCTCCTTTGTGGTGGCTCAGAAGAACAAATTTAAGCTTGGGCAGAGCTTTCTGGGGGGTCACTGGGGGTACCAAACCTGCAGAATGCAGTGCCTGGACTTACCAACCTGAAGGGAAATGACTGCATAATCTGGAAATCTTTCTTTCAAAATGTGGTGTCTGCACTTTTAAATAATGTATTTATTTATATCTTTATAAATTAAATACATTTT
>VXAC01002265.1:0-139125 GCA_013399225.1 Rhipidura dahli
TTTTTTTTTTTTTTGGCTTTCTTACGTTTCAAACCCTGAAGGGAACAGCAGATATTTTGGATATCTTTGTGTGGGAGATCACCAGAAATGGTTCAGTTGCCTGGTAAAGGTGTCAGGGTGAGTCAGGAGTCTAAACCAGGCAGGTTTAGCAGTTGGGAATCAGCTGTGTCCTGGAGGGTGCTGCTCTGCCAATATTGCTGCTGTCACTGCTTGGCTGTCATTTATTAACTGCAGCTTTTAACCATCCTCCCTGTGCAGGGATATTTTTCTTCCTTTCCATTTGGCTTTTGTCTGTGAAGCATCCTAAGCCCAGGTGAAAACACCCAACTTCCACCTCAGAAGGTGACCCTATTTAAAATAGATGGGATAAAGCTCAGGAGCTACCTGCACTTCCACGCTAACAGGGATGCTTTGATATTGTTTTTTAGAATAATGAGATGCCCAGAGTCGAAAAACATGTTTTTGTTCTGCTGTTGTTGGGATCTTTGTTTAAAATCTAAAGTTTTTCACAGCTGCCAGCCACAGGTCCTTTACAAATATTTGCACTGTTTTTGTCACATACATGGAACAAACATTTTTAAATTGAAAAGGTTGAATTAATTCTTTATCCTGGGAGTTTAAACTGTTTTCTCTTAGCTTGTTTGTGTTTCTGCCTCTCATCTTTGAACTGTTTTAATATTTTATTTACTAAAAACTTGAATATTTTACAGAACGAGTGAAAGCAAATATTTACAAACAGGCTTTGTTTATAATTTACATCCTATTTGCTACATTCTGCTTTTCTTTTTTGTGCTTTTTGTGTAACTGCTAAATTGCTTTCAGTCCTGCTGTATTATGGGATGGCTATCAGCTCAGTGCCAGAGTTTAAAGCTCCTCAGCTTCACATGTTCTTTCACGGGGTGAAGTAGGTTAGCTTGCATTTGAATCAGTTGTTATTTTCCCAGTATTTTTCCTGAGGCCATGTGTGGAGCTGCAGAAGAAATCACTTGTTCATATAAATCTTACTTTGATGGATCTGGCTCTTCCTAACAGTGTTTCTGAAACCCCAACTGTCTTGTCACGGAGTATCTGAGTAGATCATAGAGTGCAATTCCATTTGTTCTTTGTTCTCTGGAGCCATCATCCCTAAAATATTGGGATCTCAGCACCTGAGCAAAGCCACCACAGCCTGCAAGGTTCAGAAATGGCTCTACTGGGTTCCCAAACATCCCAATTTCTGCTCTCACGAGTTTTGTGTCCGTGACCCCCTGAGATCCAGGCTCCAGGCAAATGGGGCAGATCATTGCCACAACTGATGTTCTTTGGAGCTTCCTCTTTAAAAACCTTTTGTTCCCCGTGTATAAACTCTAACACCCAGACCTGAGCAAGGGAGAGGACAGTTATTTAGTCCCTGGTAACAGCTGCTGGTTCAAGCATGTGTATCCCTTTATTCTGCACTTCCTTTCTCCTCCTGTTGTGTTCCAAAGTAGGAGCTTCAGAGGGTTTGCAGAAGCAGGAGCTGTGGCTCCTGCATTTGTTTACCTTTATTTTTTTGTAATAATGGTGGGAGGCATAAAATGTGTCTGAGCCACCACTGAGCATTACTGTTAAAACCATTGATAAATCAACAGGAGTTTGCATATACTGAAATAGCTGAAAGAGCCATAAAGAGTCATTACTTCAGTAATGAAAAAATGCTTACCTGTAAGGGAATTCTGATTTTCATATCCTCACAATTTTATGGTTTGCATCTGGTGTTTGAACAGAAAGAACTGTATTATAATGCACAACAGAAAGAGAAAAATTTGAAATCTGTAGTTTTTTGGAGTTAGAAGATAATTTGGGTGATCAGCTTTCCTTCCAAAAAATCCTGAGCTTACAAGTAAGGTGGACATAATTTCACTGCATCTTGGTCTTAATCTTAGAAAACAGTTGTGTTGTTTTCTGAACTCTGCCGAGTTATTATTTTATATATCTATTTTATATAGACAAATTAGGGTTTCCCGGAAGGATTGGAGTTGTGCTAAGCATCTGTGTAGAGTAGTAGAAATGGATCAATCTCTGTTTAAATTGCTGGGTAAATGTGCTGCTGTTCCTTTTGTACAGGATTCTACTCTGCTGGGCAGTGGTCTTGGATTCTGCAAACCCACAGACTTTTTTACTTAGAACTGTTCCTTTGAAGCTGAAATTGTCTCTTTTAGAGGAGTGAAAATTCCTGGAACCTGTCTAGGAGAAGCATAGTTGAAATGTTTTCAATTCCCATTAGGCAGTTTAGTTGGAAAACCACTGAAATCCAGTCAGTAATTTTCTTTAGGGATTCACAGAAATGTTGGAGGACAAAGGGTGGCACCATGCCCAGGATCATTAATTACAAAATGCGCTAATCAAACTGGTTTGCAAATAATGCTCTGTGTTCTATATTTTGGGAGAATAATGGTGTGTGTTATGCCTGTGGTTTTCTTTTCTAGTATTTTAAGTGCCCCTAATGCTACTTTAAAATGGCTTTTGGCAAAGTCTTCTCTAACATAATGAAGTTGTGTTGTGTGACCTGCAGAGATCCTGACATAGACAAAGAATTGTTAGAGACCTTCAAGATGACTCTGACCGACCCAATCCTACAGACTCTGGGACTTCTTCTGAGCTTTTTTCTCTAAAAAACTGCTGTGTTTGTCAGGTCCAAAGCACTAATGCTCCTCCTGGAGCCCTCCAGTGAAGGAGAATATTAATTTTGTGCCCTGTGGGACACTGTTTGAGAGGAGCTGGCAAAAGGGTGAAAGTATCAGGTTATATCCTTGAACTCCATTGGATGTGAAGTTCCCTGTTAAGAATGTAAATAGCATTGGAAGAGCAGATGTTTGATTGAAATGCAATGGAAATGCTTTAGGGAGAAAGTCTTTTTCAGCCTGAGAATTTGGCAGAGTAAGGCACTGCTAAGGGGAAACTATATATCTGACAGAACTTGCAATATACTGTAATCAGTTTGAATTTCTTCAAAGATATTTATCATGCAAGTTCTACCTTAGCACGACTATTATCATTTAGTATGAGTGTTAATTATTTATTAATACCACTTCAATAAATACGTTTATTCAAAGTGCAAACAAAAGCTTTTAACTCTACTTTAAAACTGATATGAAAGGTAATATAAATCTCTGTCAGGCAGAAAAAAAACCTTAAAATACTGATTTTTTTGGAGGGAGATGTTGTATTTGCAAAAGAATTTAACCATTTAGTTATGGGTAGGAAACTTTCTTCTGAATGCCTTCATTTCTTTTGCATTTAAATGATAGTAAAAAGTCTTCTGAAAGTATGGAATGTAGAGGCTTCCACACTTATCCAACACTGCTCCAGTTTCTTTTGGAGCAGAATGTTTTCATCTGTTGCTTGTCTTATGGGTAGATAGCACCAGGTAGGATCGAAGGCAGAGTCTTCCTCAAGTCATCTGGGTTTAGATCTTTATCAGGTGAAGGCCACACAGCTTTCCCTTTTCCATCAGGATTGGTGGGGTCTGCTGGCATTTCCAGTGCTTCCAGCAGGAGGCATTTTGGATGGCTGGGACAGAGATTCCAGCAGGAGGTTGGAAATGCTCCTCTTCCAGATGGATTTACCAATATTACCAATATATTTGTGGGACCGGAACTTCCAAGGGGAAAGAAATACACTTGCTGTTTTTCAAGACTATCAGTTCTCCCTGTGGAAGATCCCACATGATTCAGCAAATGTATTTTGGAAAGGAATGGGCCATTATGGCAGTGGTTTTAATGTAAATAGGGGACACAAGTCTACGAGAAAAAGGGAAGGTGGTGATGTGGGCAGGGAACATTTGGTACTAATTCTAGTTTTGCTTATTAAAGCTCCTTCACTGCTGGGAGCTCGTGTTTACAAACAGGGGAGGGCAGGTTGGGGGTGTGAAGGTCAAAGGCATCCTTGGCAGCAGTGACCTTGAGATGGAAGAGCTCAGGATCCTGAGGAGTTGGGAGCAGGACAAAAAGCAAGATCACAACCTGAAAAAATATTACACTAGGAAAAAGAAGCCTCTGTCATGTTCTTGGGCTCTTTCCTTGGTGTATTGTCTTCCAGAAGGCTGACTTATCTGGTCTTGTTAGTAATACTTCTGAAGAAATATGATAAAGCAAAATATATTGGCTTCGTGTTGTGTCCTAACATGTCTGTGTCATGATGGAGGCATTCACAACTGGGGGCAATCATCCTTAATTAAATAGCAAAAGCCTTGCATGCCTCTCTTTTTCCTCAGAATGGAAGTTTATCCTAAATTGTACATTCTTACATTTAAAAATGTCTAGAACAAGATGTTCTTACAACACAAAACCAAATAAATACATTTAATATCCAAAGGATTTGGAACTGACTTCAATAAATGTACTATGCATTGAAAGGGGTGTTAATGTCACTTGTTTTGCGGTATTATAGAAATGAAGAATTAAACTTCTAAGTTTATCCCCTTCAATTCCATTTCCTTAAGCTTTGTTGGAAGTTTATGATGATGTTAGGAAATGAGGTTAATGTTGCTGTTGCTCCTAAAGATTTAGGAACTCAGTTCAATCTCAGCAAAGCAATGGTAAGCTGCAGGATGTGCCACAATCTCGTCAGGCAGGTTTCTCTCCAGCCCTCATCCGGCAGCACTGGCAGCCAGGATAGGGGTGGGCTCAAGAAAGAGGGCTACTTTAGGGTATTTCTTGAGCCCAATTTTTCCTCTTCTCACAGTAATTATCCCACAGAGCCCGTTATAATTTTTCCTGGAATAGACCAATCTCCATTCTTTGCATCCTGTTTTTTTCAGTTAACCAAAAAGCTAAGCAACACTAACTCAGCCCCAGAATACCTGTCTCATGCTGGCCAGGGTACATTTCCTGATGATGATGATGCACATGAATACTGATAGCAAGAAGTCAGACACCAGAATTGTCTCAGATTTGTTTTAAGTAGTTTCTGTAACTGTTAAATGTTGTCATCTTGTACTTGTCTCAAGTTGCTGTATTAGACAACTCAGGCATCTGAAGCTGCAAATAAGGAAGAGATATGAAAGTCAAGATGCACATCTTGACTGCCAGAGAGTGTAATAACTTGTACTCAGAGCTATTTACATGTGTGGCATAACTGATGTTTAGAGTGGAGAAGTTGTTTGTACTGCATTGAGTTATTATAAATAAAATAGACTCTGAAGTGCACATTAGTGTGAGTTGAACAGTTAAGGTCTGTGAGGTGATAAAAAAAAATAGGAGAAAACTTCTCTTCTTGAAGAAGAGCAGTAGATTGGGACTAAACCTTTGTAAAAACAATTTTCTCCATAATATTCTGTGGAGAGCTCTGAACTGAGATGAGTTGATTTGTTAAATAGAGAGCCAGGTTTAAATATTACCCACTGTCCTTTGCAGGAGATGTGAGGAAGGAGAAGAGCCTTTTTCAAAGCAAAGGAGCTTTGCTAACATTGTGAGGACTTCTCCTCCTGTGTCCAGTTGTACCCTAAGTGCTGCAATTGCTGCAGTGCTACCTGAGCTGCCCTCTGCGTGGGGTTTAAAGCTGTGAAAGGCTTTGGTTTGCAACAAATAGAATATATCACCAAGTTTCTGGATGTGTTGGCAGATAGCTTCAATTTAAACACACTTTGGTTTTGGAGCAGAGCAAAAAATTGTTGTTTTCGGTTTGTCGTAAAGAATTTGAATGCATTTAGGTTTTTTTTTTTTTTAATGTGCAATCCAATCCATTGGAGTTCTGAAATTATTTTGGAGGTAATCCAGTTGTTGCTTTGCTGCACAGGGTTTCTGGCAAAGCATATTAAATGCCCCTCAGGAGAGGGGGAGGTCAGCACAGGTGCTGCACAAATGGAATTTCTGTTCCATTTAGGAGAAATGGGGGAATAAGGACGGGTGAGAAGTTTGCATATACACTACTAGTGTGAGGTGCCTGTATCCAATCAGCTTCTCTGGGATTTAGGCCTTCATATCACAAGCTTCATTCTTTTGAGAATTTTTATTTCCTTTTAGTTTTATTTTGCAGTTCAGGGTAAGCCAGAATTGTTGGTTTCTCCTCGGATTGTTGCCAAGAGCGCAAGGAACCTTTTTGTGAAGTTACTGATGTAAATTCAATATGTCTTTCAGCTTCTGAGCTCTTTGGAAGAAGCATAAGGACATAGTATATCTAGAAAAAAATGACTGTACTCCTGAAGTATGATATATGGTAATTCAGGCATGTTATTTAATCTAATAGAAAGGAAAAGCTTGTAGCAACATCTCTGCTTATCTTGTACAGGCTTTGTTTTGTTGTTTTTTCTCTGCTTTTGCTTTCTTTATTGATGTTACATCATTCCTTTTACTGCTTAAGTTCTTCCCTTGTCACATGTCAGTATTTCAGGCTATTTTACTCATTTTCAATGGCAGAAGTCTGAGGAACTTATTTTTTCTGTCACTCTGATTTACTGTGCTTTATTACACACTCTAAATTGAAATGCTCTCTGTGAATACAGTAGAGAATCAATTTAAACAGATTTTTATTGGGGTAAATAATTTCTGTGTGAAATTAAAAGCTATGAATATTCATAAGACAAAATAAACACAATTCATGATAATACATCCTTATGAATAAATTGAGAACTAATAAATAGAGACTTTCAGGATAGAAGAATGAAAATAAACTTAAATTGAGATGCCTTTCTCAGTCTGTTATTTGATTTGAAAGACTCATGTTATTTATTGGGCTTGACAATCTCAGAGGTCTTTTCCAACCTGAACATTTCCATGATTCAGTGACTCCCTGAGTGTTCAATGATGCTCTGTCAGAGAGGGATGAGCTCAAACCCAGCCTCTTGTGAAAAACCCAGGATGGTGCCTCAACCCTCGATAAATGGACTTTGTAGTTTTACTTAGGAGAAGTTGTAATTTATTAACATTATTGCTTGATGTTATTTTCTCTTATTTATTGTCTGTATTGTTTAACTGTTTTTAAAGTCCATTTTAGTTCTGTAATCCAAGAGGACCAGCTGTCTAGGCACATATGGAGAATTGATGAATATGTGCAAGTATTAATTGAGTTCTTAAATTACTTTTTCTGTGGGTGCCAGTCAGGACACCTCTGTACCATCCACATCACCCACACAAATTTTTACTCAATTCCTTTCCCTATTTTTGAGGCAATTTTGTATTGACCTGTAGTCTGACCTTTATTCATCAACAGGCACTTGATGAATACTCTCTAATTTGATAGGTGATGTTCAAGGTTTGCAGAGTAATGACATTACAGATTTTGAGTAAGACTAAACTATAAATATTGCACAAATCATTGAATTACAACAGAGTTTTAATATAATTTGCTTAATTTAAAAAATCAAGACAAAACTGGGAAGAAAGGCAGGATTTTTGTGTTGTTTATAGCTTTAGTATCTCCTTTCATGTGCTGATGGTGCTTTCAGGCTTTAATATCTAATGTAGATACCAAAATCCATAACAAGGAACCTGGAAGAAGCTACTCACTTGCTTTTATAAGGAAAATAATTTTTTGTGTCCTTCTCCCTCATTACATCCTAAGGCAGTTTTATAGGAAATGTCTTAAGGGACTGCTCTTGAGAGAGTCAAAATCCTGACTTTACAGTGGTGGTAAATGAAGTCATGGTAACAAAATGACTATAAATAGGTCATCTTCTGCTATATACCAGTCTGTTATATATTTTTATATTATGTGGCGTTTATTTAGAGAAGAATGACAGAGGCAGCTGCAGTGTTCCAAAGCTACCCGAGGGAATTGCAGGGAAGCTCGGGGCTGTTGTGTTTATTGCCCAGGACCCTGAGTCCTGATCCAGCTGTTGGCTCTGGGTGTGGTGCTGAGGGAAGAGGCCAATTCCAGCTGCTGCCACAGGGCTCAGCCACGTCACTGCTGTGACACTGACGTGCAGGAAACCCACACCAAGCCCAGGGTCAGGTATCAATGGCAGCAAGGCCGGTTTAATGGCTTTTTCCTGAGGTTTTTATATGTTAGTTGACAAAAAGTGAGTTAAATGACATAAAGTAATTAGTTGTCCTGCCATCCACCCCTCGAGGGGGTTGGCCCAACTCTAACACGTCTGTTCCCAAGGGTTTTTCTAGTTGAAACCATAACAATCTGGCAAAAACAAGTGCAGGTGTGGATATTTGATAAACTGGTAACTTTGTTTTGGTTAGCTTGCATGGGAAAGACAGAGCTCTCACAAAATGCTAGAGAGATGAAGAAATTCGCTGCTGAAGCCCTTTCAGCATCTACACAGCCAAGCTGGGGGGGCCTCTGGGACAGCACCTTTGGGGCAGGGAGATGAGGGGGGAAAGTAGAGAAACAGCTCCAGACACTGGAGCTGAGCAAGGGGAAAGAACGAGTGACAGAGCAGGAATCCACACTGGGATCCACGTGGGCAGAAGCCATCCTGGCACAGGGGAAAAGCATGAGGAGGAGGGAGAAGCAGGGAGGAGCTGCCATGGACTGACCCCTCCATTCTCCTGCCAGTGTGGGGAGGAAGCAATTCTGTGAAGGATCGAGGAGTTGGGAGTAAAGGGAAAAAACACTGGGCTTGGGAAGAAGGGTGGTTGAGGACAAGAGTTCTTTGTGTCTTTGGATCTCACCACCCAACTCTATTTCAACTGGCAATAAATAAAGTCCCCCAGGGGAGGTCTCTTTTCCTGGGATGGTGGTTGGTGAGTAGGCTCCCTGTCTTCATTCCAATCCACAAATATTATCATTTTCTCCCCTGCCCAAGCCTGTTGGAGAGAGGGAATGAGAGAGGGACCGGGTGAGGGAAGCTCCACACCAAACCCATCGTTTGGCTTTTGAATGCCACAGAGTTAATCTGGAGTCATTAAAAGAAAAAAAAGTACTGCCAGAATCCCACTTTTTGATGCATAGCTGCACATCTGAAGATTACCCGAAGACTGATTAGCGTGACTTGTTAGTTAAAACAGATCAAAGAAATACAGCACATGTTTTTGTCTGGGGATGGTAAAATGAGGCAACAAGACATGTTAGAGGACTTGTGCTGCTTGTGAGGACAGTCCCAATTCATTAAGCCCCTTCAGGTTCTTTGTCTGTGACTCATTTTAATTATTACCATAAAAGTTCTGCAAAAATACTTACTTTTATATTCCAGATTTGCCACATATGTTTATAAATGCACACAGCAGATCATTCTAAATGGACTGATAACATGCTCCTTGTTTGGGAGCTTGTGATAAAGCCAGCTGAAAAGTGAGAGGTTAGAGGTTGTATGAAAATTTACTGTGAATCAGAATAATGCTTGCACATCAGACTGACTTGCATATCTTTTATTTAACTACTAACAAGATGATAAAGTTTTAGGTTTGTTTAGGATGCTGCTCTTAGTAAAATTGAAGGGTTTTAGTGCTTAAAATTAGGGGGATTTTTTTCTGTAAATGTGGTGTCTGCGTTCATCTGTTTTACAGTTTTCTTTACACAGGGGTAGGAATCCTGATTAGCTTTGCTTAGTGTTGAATTTTGAAGGGATTTTCTTTTTTTTTAATCTTGAAAGAGAAAAGTCATTAAAATGTGTGCATCTCCTTCCTTCCTTCTCTCCCAAATGAAGCTCATTAGTCCCTGGGCTTGTGTAGTGTGAGGAGGGATGTTATAAACTGGTTTTTGACTGCTTCAAACTCCCTTCTGCCTGCAAGCCTGGAATTTGGCCACTTTGAACTCTGTTCTAGCTCTCTTTTCTCTCTCATGAGTGTTTTCCTTCACTATCATGGATCTTGCATCTATGGTTCTTCGTAACATTTTCCCTGAGATCACAGCCACAGCTCTGCTGGCTTTCCACTTTCTCTTCCTCCCTTGCCTTGGATTTTCTGGAAGGACACCCTGTGTTTAGCTCTCTCTCAGGACTTGTGCATTCAGCTGAAAGCAGGTGAAACACATGTGCTCTATAACCTCCTTTCTTTGTATACATCCTTCTGATACTTCTGTAAAAAATAGACTGGTTACACATAACTATAGAACATACTGGAATTTAACCAGGCCAGAGTCCTGGACCTGAATGCTTTGATAACCTTGGACAATCATAACGGGAGTGAGAAAGTGGCTCTCTTAGCAGGTTTATTTGGGAAGCCTGAGTATGATGGTTTGGGACCTGATTCTCTTGATAACTTTATTCCCAACTGTTTTATTATTAAATACAATAATTTTTTTCATTTGTTTTTTTTGTTACTACCAAACTCAGTGGTTTTCATCTTGTGTTTTAAAAAGTGACAACCTTTCCTTGTTCACATGACAGCATATAAAAATGGACATTTCCCATACCTACTGTCATTGTCAGCTTATATAGGATTTACTTGTGACACATTTAGTAATAAAACCTAAACAAAATCGAGTAATTTTATTCTTATCAGCTATGCATGATTATCTTCCTTGCGTAAATATTTTCAGCCCCAGAAATTTGTCTTTCTGTTAGATCTGGTGTCTGTTTTTCTTTCTTTCAAGCAGAACCAGTGTTGAGGCAGAGTTGAAAGACTGTGCATCTTTTCATCTCAAAATTGTTTGATAGGAACAAATGATGATGCCATCTGTGCTTAACCTGCTTCAGCAAAACAGATGTGTAATCAGGTTCAGGGAAATTAAAGAAATGCTTATCAAAATGGATTGCATTGATGTCTGTTTTCCTAAGTCATGCAAATCTAGTGGTCTTATAGGAAAACAAACTCAAGTAGGTGGAAGTTCTTTTTTCATCTCATCTCAGCTATTTTTGATAAACAAGTGAAAAACACTTGTTCTAATAATGTGTTGCAAGAGAAAACACTTCTGTTTCTCTTTGTGGATTTTCCTCTATCAGATGTAGCCTCGGTAAATGCAGGAGTCTTTATTTAGAGGACTTTTCTGACCAATTCAGGTGCAAGCAGAGATGTGATCGAGGCAGTGCCAGCTGATGAAGTCTGTCAGTGTTTTCCCAAGTGAGATTCAAACATTTCAAGCTTTGCAAAGCAGTGGGAATGGAGCTCAGTTGTTCCAGCTGCAACAGGAGATGTTGTTTTCCTTCTTGGGATCTTCCTTGGTTGTTTTAGGCAGTGTTGGAGACTGTGTGGACAGGAGCCCCCTTGACACACAGTCCTGACCCAGCACAGAGTGGAGTAGTTTGGACACACATCCTTATCTTATCTTATGGGTGGCCTTGGTTGTTGGCCTTAAACTTTCCTTTCGGAGGAACTCACATACAGTTATTTCCTGTGGAGGGAAAAAGTATTTCCACTTCTGTCTGGTTTGGGGGTGTTTGGTTTTGGAGAAGAGGGTTTTTTTTTCCATAATGGAGTAATACCTGTTCTTCTGGAAAGGATGAAAGTGTCAGTTGTGTAAGTTTTTTGGGGGGATTTTCTGTTTATTTGTCTTTACTGATGGTGGTGGTGTGGGGGTTTTTATATTATTATGATAATTTTTCTCTTTCAAAGTAGTTTTCCTGGTGGATTTTATTATTTATTGCTTTAGTCCTTTTTAGAGTGCCAGACAATGAATTTTCACACACACCTCTCATACCTGGCTAACTTTTGATAACTGGAATATCACAAATAATTTAAAAATGCTTTTCTGTTGTGGTGGCTCAGTGTTGCTGACTGCTCAGAGCCATGCAGTTAGCTGCTGACAGAAAGCAAGCTTTTTCACCTCTCCATCACTTTAAATCCAGAACTTTACATTTACTGTATGATTGGAATAAATGAGTCCTGCTGTGCCTAATGAATCCTCTTATTTAGCATTGGGTTCCATCAGGAAATGGTTCTCTTAGCAGATTGAGCCTAAGCCTTAGGAATAAGAAGTTATTTAGTATGACTTGCATCAGTTAACACTACTTTTTGATGTAAATATTTTAAGGTTCATAAAAGCTGATGTTCCTCTAGGGTAATTAAATGAAAATTTGGTAACTT
The DNA here is from genome assembly GCA_013399225.1 of Rhipidura dahli. NCBI lineage: Eukaryota > Metazoa > Chordata > Aves > Passeriformes > Rhipiduridae > Rhipidura > Rhipidura dahli. The sequence continues at coordinate 11,874 of VXAC01002265.1, forward strand.
ATTAATCTCTCTCTTTCTCACACTCTTTGTCTTTCCACTCTTTCTCTCCCCCTCTCTTTCTTTCCCCTGCTGTTTTCCCTCCCTGCCTCTTTCTTTTTCCCTCTCCCTCTTCCCCCCTCCTCCCAAAAATGTGCCTTTACAGAAACACAAGGTAGATCTTTTCTACAAACTGCGGCATGTGATGAATGAGCTCATTGACCTCCGCAGGCAGCTGCTCTCGGGGCACCTGACACAGGATCAGGTGCGAGAGGTCAAGAGACACCTCACAGTGAGGCTGGACTGGGGCAATGAGTAAGTATTGGGCACTGTTTCTTCTAATTCTTCTCAAGTAACTTTTATTAACAAAAAAACCACAACACAGTTTTCTTTCCAATAGCATTTGTGCACAGGGAGAACTTGGGATACTTTGAAAATCAAGTATAAGTTTTTTCAGTGAGTTTATTGCCTTCTACAGTGAGTTTTGCTCTTGCTGGGAAATGAGCTGTTTATCAGTAGGCCTTTCCTAGGGCTCCCTTCACTTATGAAAGGATTAGGTCAGTTTACTTACTTGGTGTCAACCTAGAGAATATTAGGCCTGGGAAGATATGTTCAGAGGTACTTAAAACACATTTTTCTTCCATTGAAGAAGTACTTTAATGGTTGGTGCAAAAAGTAGAGAATCTCACAGTTAACAGGGACACTGGAGGTGTCACAGCTGAGGCTGTGATATTTAGACTTTTAGTATCATGATGCTTGTCAGAGGTTTAGACTCTCCTTGGTCAGCTCCATGGTGATTTGGTGGAGAGGTGCTTTCAAAGCTAAGGACAACTGCAGTTCATTCACACAGAAATGGTAATAAATTGCCATTAGACAAAAACCAGCCCTTGGCCAGACTTGTGTGTCCCGAGATGTGGATCAGGCAGGTAAGTTGTGCACGACACACACGTGACACTCTCAGACAAACAGCAGCTGCTTTTCCACTGGGAGTCGGATACAAGCATGTGGGAGTGGGGAGGAGTCCTGTAAGTTGACAGCCAAGGAGAGAATCCAATGTTTTGCATTAAGCTGTGTTTGATTCTGTTCTGTAGTCACCTACCTCAAAACCCCCTCTGAGGGACAGACCTGAGCACCCTGATGAAGGTTTAGCAGCCCCCTTGCTGCACTTCCCAGCAAGTGAAGTGTCTGTCAGTGGGAGTCTCTCTTGTTAAAAGAAAGCTGTGAAGGACATAGACCAATAGATTGCATCAAGTCTTTGCTCTGCAGTGCAGAATTACAGATATTTTCCATTCTTATTCCCAGTAGGGTAAATGGGAACCAAGAGACTGTTTTTGAACATTACGCCTGCCTGGCTTTGCTCAGAGTTTATGGATCAAATTAGCAACAGGAAGCTGCAAAAATGCTGTGAGGAAAAAAAGATGAGGAGAGCAGACAGCAATGCAGCAGTGAAGAGAATAGGTTGTTCTGTGAGGTGACTATAGACTTTTTTGATGTAAAACCATTAAATAGGAAGGTAATTCAAATGATAAAGGTAAATCTAATGCATGACAATTATGGAGAAGCATCAGTGAAATCAGTAAATATATTCAGGATTGTATTCATCTACTCAGGTTGCTTATTTAGGAGAAAAAAAGATTCTGTGTTTCGTACTACAGGTATTGAACTCTCTAGAGAAAGAAGTGCATGATACCAGAAATACAGAGTAGCCTGGGACTTTGAGGGTGTTTCTGCAACATCACTCCCTTCCACAGAATTTTGGAAGAGTTCTGCCACTTTCTTCTATCCACACTCTCTGAGTTTTATCACCAAACTTAAGACCACCTGTGTTAATCTGCTAAAAACACTAATGATTTTCATATACATATTCACATAGTACTGCCTTTTCTCAAGTATCATTGTAGTGTTAATTGCTTGTTCTGTCATACTTGAGATTTGCAAATGAAATAAATGAAAAATCTTGTTATTCTTGTGTGAGAAGACTGAGTACCTGCAGTTTGAGCAGGGCTTTATTTACTCAAGACAGCACAATTTAACAGGAGATGCTCCATGGCTGAGTAGCTTTCAGGAATCAGGTCATCTCACACATCTGACATGTAACATGCTTGCTTATTTAGTGAGAGGCTACTTTTGTCCTGACCTTGATCATTAATGAACTGCATTCTTTGGGAAGGAGTGATGCAAACATGAAACTCATGCTTCTTGTCACCACCAGTTACGGATTTTTTTTTCACTCTGTTAAACTGGTATAATTTTTCCCTTAAATACACTGGCAGTGGCTCAGTTTTCATCCCTTGTGTCCTGGTGGGAGCAGGTGGAAATCAAGGGACAGATACACTCATTGGAGGAATAGCTGCAAGTTTCTTTTTTTGTGTGAAAGAAGACATTTAGACCATTTTCACACCTTTTATTTGCTTAGCTTTGTGTGCCTTCTGTAAATATTAGGTTTGCTCTGTAGTTTGGTCTATTAAAATGTGGAAATATTATTTTACTGTTATTGCTGCTAACCATCTGTATTGTTGCTGGTCATTCTTGTAACACAATACTGATTGCCCCTTCCTGTAGCAGTTCCATTTTCTCTTGCTTACACATTCTTTCTCCCCTGTACAAAAAAGATCCTGGACTCATCCTTTTTTTCATTCATGCATGCTTTGTTCCGTGTTCCAGTTACCCCCAGGCAGCTAGGGTTTGCTCACATGCAGGGCTGATACTGCTGCTCCAGAGGATTTTGTATTTCCCAACCAGAATTTGCTACCTTTAGATGAGCATCTGGCTGGTTTTAGACTTGCACTTTTAAGCATTTCTCTGTGTATTTTTGCACAGCCAAAATCCCACCTACTGTTTTCTTTCCTGCATATCTTTCTGCATTTTATACAGAATGCTGCAAATACTTCTGCTTTCTAAAAACGTTTCACTCTGATACAATTGGGCATAATATTGATCTGTGGAAGTCTGAAATGCTTATTGGAAGTGTCCAATGGTCTGTAAATAACAAGGAAAAAGTTGTTATAAAAGTTATTTAAATCATGTTATAAAGGGGAATCTTCAGTTCTTCATCTCATTTTCTATCATGTTTCAAGTAAAATAGATACTTGATTTTGAAATTTTTATTTAGTTCTTTTCTTCTACATGAATGGATAAGTCTTTCAACTTTTACTATTGCTTAGAATGGGAAACCAGAATGCAACTTTTTTGCTGATGAAAAGCTGTTTCATTGTAGAGGCTTTTGCATCAAAAACAGAGGAAGGAATCTGCCTGACAGAGCTTCTAGTTGAAATGTGAATCCTCTGCTTCTGCTTCAGTGCCAAAAGCTAATTGCAGCAGTATGTGCAATACCTTGTGTGCCAGAAAGGCAGATGAAGCTTTCTTCAAAGTAATTCAACTTGAAAATCAGAGGTCATCTCACCTGATCTTCGGGATGATTCTTTCAGATTAATGTAGCACCTGTCAGGAGATTACCAGAAAGCATCCAGGTTTCCTTTCATACTCAGGGAAGGCACTTCCTTCCCTATAAATGTGGTACAGATACTCTGTGTTTAGGGTCAGAAACAGAGTAAGGAGGGGGAGCCACCAATACCTTGATATTTTTGACAGATAAAAGCCATAAACAAGATGAGTTTGTAGGCTTGTATTACTTTTTAGTCAAAGGTTATTCTTTTTCCCCATAAAATGTTATTAAAATCATTGCATTAAAAGAAATCTTCCAAATAGATGCCATAAATTCTACACAGAAAGATGCACAGGTAGCCATGAGGTACAAATGAGTGTTTAAAAAGAAAAACAAAGGGAAAAATATTAGCAATAAATCTTTCACACTGTCATGCAAAGGAAATGAAACACACTTGTAAAGTCATGGCTTTTCTCCTGCCTCACAATTGCAGGGTTAGTACCTGCTAACTACTGACATCCATAACTGTGGAGGGGAATTGTGTGATCCAGTGAAGTCAGCATAGTCTTAAATTTCAAAAAGCCCTAAATTTCAGTGCTCACACTCTGATTATTTTGGGGCTTGGAGTGATTTACCCTCTTGTCTTATTTTCTTGACATAAAAGGAATTAGAATGACTTTTTGGTAGTGTTGTCACAATTAGCTTAAAGTTGATAAAGTGCATCTGGAGGTAAGAATTAAAAGTACAGATCATACCTGTTTTGAGAATTAAAGGCAGTTTTATTGCAGTAACTGGCATTGCATCAAAGGAGATCAGAATGGGAGAGACCAACTTAACCATAAAGAAATGCCTTCAGGAAGGTTGCAGCAAGAGCAGCTGCCATTTCTCTCTGAATGTACAGCATCTTTCCTGAATTAGCTGCAGTAATGATTGAGCTGGGATTAAAGGTGTAAGAAACTTTCCCGAATGTCAGTCTTTGAGGAAAAGCTGAAAAACCTTTCTCTGTAGCCTGATCCTGCCATGCTCAGAAGTATTTGCTACAATTCCATTTTATCAGTTCCTGACTAAGATTATTTACCTTCATCTCATCATCTTCATTTTAAGAAATGATTTCCTATGTAGCATACCATCAGTACTTTATTAATTTTTTTATAGATTGCAGCCCTTGCAGTTTTTTAGATAACTTAAATCTGTCAAAGAAAAGTGTCAGGTTGTATTAAGAGTCTCATTTTGACAAACATGTTTTTTCCATGTATTTAATTTTCCATGGATTTCTGTATTGTATTTCCATCAAAGTCTATTTTAAAGTCTGTACATAGTTTATGTGAGTCACTGCTAGGATCATTTTCTTTCCCTTCACCATCTTTATTTGTGTAAGAGAAATACAAATGATATTGAATGAGGCTTTGATATACTGAGAGAAGGAACACAAGAAAAATTGATGGCTGCAGAATTAAAGCTGAGGTAAAGTGGACATTTTTGGAGCAAAGGAGATGAGATCTTGCACCCTCCAGAGATGTGATGAACTCTCCCAATCTGTTTTTCAAGATTGAGTTTGCATCTGAAAGATTTTTCTTTTTTTTTTAAGTAAAATGACATATTTCTGCCAGGCTCTTCTAGGAAGAGTTGTCCTGACTTGTGGTTTCACAGATTCTAAATGCTGTGGTGTTTTGTATTGTAAATATAGAAACATACTAGAAATTAGAACTATTCTTCAAAATTGCCATTAAACCCAAGCTGCTTTTTTCTAGAAGCCCCGTTAACCTTGAGCTAAGTGTTCATCCCTTTCAGTATTAAAAAGCCCTGTATTTTTGTCAGTTGGCTAGATTTCATATTACTTGAGAGAAGATTATCTAGAGATTTGAGGTGGTGGATTTTAAAAATTCTTTTCCCCTAAAGAATGGAAAATTGTGAAGACTTTTATGTAGAAGAGGGAGAATGTCTAAATGCCAGCTGGAGGTACCCCAAACAGATGCAGTCAAGAGGTCATTGATAGGCTTGGTGATATTTTGTAGGTATACTTGGGAAATAATTTTGAAGGGCAGTTCAGTGTGAAGGCAGAATAAAAGAGCACAAGAATTTGCTTGTAAAAGAAAGTATTGTGGAGACAGGAACTGTCAAATAAACAAACCAGCACATTATGTAATTTTTATGCATGCTCTGTTTTGGAGAAATACTGCCTGGCAGCTGGGGCCCTTCTATTCCCCCAGTGTTTGATAATAGAGAGGGAAAGTGGGCCACTGACTGACATTGCCATCTCAAGCATGATCTTGTCAGTCCTTCACAGGCAAAAAAAATTATTGATACAAATTGAGTGTACAAACCTGAACTTCCACCTGCACAGTAAATGGCTGCATGTTTGTGCTCCAGCCGAGACACCCTTATTTGCTGGGAGCAAGTGTTGTGCAGGATTAACACAGTATTAGAGAATGAGAATCTTCTGGGCTGAAAATCCACGGTGTTAAGGGATTTAACTAAAAATAGGGTATTAGATAAGTTTCACAGGGATGCTGCTGCAGTTGTGTTGAACATTATTAAGCAGAAGAGAATACATTTGTCACGTTCTGAGTAATGAGTGCAGGCACAGCTTCACCCCAGCTCTCCAGAGAGCTGCAGTGATGTGAACAGAGCCTCGTCAGGCTGAGGTTGGCTTGGGCAGGTTTTCCTGGGGAGCTTTAGCAGAGCTCTGTGCCTGCCCTGGAACTGCAGTGCACACTCAAGTGGCTTTGATAATGTTGGTGGGGAATAATTTGTTCATATCTGTGTGCGGAGGGGAAATCCCTTTATCAATGTACTTTAGGGGTGGGAGTGTGCACACACACAGGGAATTTGACAGGTATTTTGAATGACAGGGTGTTTTGGAGGTTGTTTAGATAGTCACATTCAGAAAAGCTTCTGTGAATGAATTTGCAGAGCATTAACATTTAAAAAAAGAACATTTGCAGTGATCTCTTACTGATTTGACCATTTTTTGGTATTAAATTTTTTGACTTTGTGTGCTAAGTAGGCTCAACTGGCAGCTGCAGGTAAGGATTACCTAGTGTATCCTTATTTTAATCTTTTTCATTTGGTAAATTGATAGTCATTTTCATCTTTGCAGCTGCAGTTTTCAGGTACTGGTCCTGGGTCACAGATAACTTGTGTTTGATAGGTTTAATCAAAACAAAGTGTGAAACCATCACTTTCACAACGTAGCATTAGAACTTAGAATTTGGTATTTGACATGAAACTGCCTTGAAGAAGGAAAGCTGTTCCCTTTTTTCCAATGGAAAGATAATTGGTTTTAGCAAAGAACTGAGAAACTGGAAACTCCAGTTTGTCAGTAGGGTGTCAATGACCACACAGTGCTACCAGGGCAAGTGAACAGGGGCTGAGCTGTATTTTTGAGAAGTGATGGCTTAGGGATATAAATAAAGAAGGAAAACCTGATTAGACAAAGTTTCAAAAAAGAATTAGGGAGTTTGGAAACTTCTGGGTGATGTTTAAAAGCACCGTGGTGAGCAAAGGCAGCTGAGCTTCCTCCAAACTGCTGCTTCTCCCTGGCTGTTGTTTTAAGCCAATTGCTCAGAAAGAGACACTGCATTGCCTGGAGCCTTCTGTTACTGCTCCACACAATTACTCTGCGGTACCAGAGAGGTTTTTCTCAATAAAATTTTTCATTTGCCATCAGGAACAAGTCTGTGCAGAATGTTTCCCTCTCTGATTACAAAATTAAATTGACTTTTGCTTTTCTTTTATAGTTCATGACAGAAGGCGTGCCAAGGTAGTTGGTGAGGGCACCTCTTCTGAAGTTGTTTTTTTTTTCTTTAAGACTATTGAGAATTTCAATATAAAATGTCTAGGAGTGAAGTATCAAAGTTGCATAAGGCAAAAGCAGGAAAATGGTTAATTCATGTGTTTGGTTTTTTTAAATTTACTCCTAATGTGTGTTCAGTGTACCTTTTTATTGTAATGCTCAGAACTCTTTGTGCCTCAGAAACTGAAGATCTGTGGAGCAAAACTTGGGTTTTGTCACCTTTAAGGTTGTCTTGTTCTGCAGTCTACAGTTATTAATCAATCATTAACAGTTTTCATTTATTTGTCTGGATGAAGAATATCTTATTCTGTCTGCTACTCATGTGAAGCTCTAACCTACACTGCCTTCTTTACAGCTGAATTCCTTAACTAATCATCTTGGCACTGGTATTCTTTTTTTATCAGTTTATATATCTGATTTGAACCAAAATATTAATTCTGTTCAGAATAATTTAAAATATTTTTTATGTGTTACAAATACAGATTAAGATTATTGTTACTGCAGTTATTGTTTATTATTAAAAAAAATACTATGTTTGCACAGTAATAAAGTTGGGGCTGAAGTTTTATGAACACCAAGAATATCCAAGCAGCTTCCCAAGGCTCAGGATCCTTTGGCACATTTGAACAGGGCTATTAATGGAACTTTTTCATTATGTAGTGAAGGATCTTACTCCAACACTGCAGCAGAAACCAGACTACAAACTTTCTTTACCTGCTGCATTTCCACGTACAAAATTAACTTTTTTGGGGTACTGCACCAACATATTGGCCAAAAGCTTCCCCTGCATTAATTGCTAGAGCTCCACTAAAGTCAGGGAACAAAAAGTAACAAGTTTGTAGAGGGATTTTGTGATATTTGCCTTAAATTTTCTTTAGAAGGGTTATGTGTTTAATGGTTAACAATTGCAGCCAGCCTGGAATAGTTGAGTAATTCCATGTCCCTGCCATGGAGGAGGCACCAGTGACCATTCCTGTACCCCACTGACCCTGCTCCTTCCTTTTTTTCCAGACACTTGGGCCTTGACTTAGTTCCTCGGAAGGACTTTGAGGTTGTGGATTCAGATCAGATCAGCGTTTCAGACCTTTATAAAATGGTAAGAAATTCTGTGGGAGATTCCTCTGAGTTTTCACTATGGGAGGGAAAGAAGGGAAAATGTTTTTATTCTTCACTCTTCCATGTTTTCTTGTTTAAAATGGTGTTGGAAGCTAAATGTCTCCTTCATTTGCACCCTGACCACCAGAGCAGTGTCTCTAGTAACCTGAGTACCCTAAGCAGTGGCATGCTTTGATACATTTTAAGTTCCATTTACAAGTAACACAGTGTTAACTCTTGGAAGGTTCTCTGAGCCCAGAAAGTCCATGAGAGCCACTACTTGATTCTTTCAGCAGGTCTGCAGATGAAGAATTACCTAAGTGAAAAGTCTGGGTTTAGTGGTTGCATAGATAATAAGCATCTTTGCCCTGCTACAAAGACTTTTTGAGCTCACAAGGAAAGGACAGAGAGGAGGGAGAGCAGTGCATAAGTTAATTTAAGCAAAACTAATCCTTGAGCATTAAAACCATCCCTGTTGTATGTCAGTGCTCCTTAGAAAACGTGGGGTGCATTTGAATAAGAATATTTGGATTTTCAGGTAAAGCAGTATAATTCCTTCACTGGAGTGAGTTCCAAATTCTGTCTTTATTAGTCACTTGTACAGTCCTGTTGGCACCTAATGAAGTTGTTTTGGAAATGTGAACTGTGCCATTAATGAACTGTAAAGTCACTGATGCATGTCACAACTTAACTGTGTTTGGGTTCTCTGTTTGTAGGACTAATACAGATAATTTTGGTTATATTGTGATGTAACTGTAGAGGGGAAAACAGCATGTAATATTCAGCATGTGAAATTCAGGAAAGTGAATGAAAACCCTTCCTCAGAGGTTGTTTTATCAAAAAAGGAAAAAGCCTGAAACAACCCAAATAAAAACCCCTCAGCAATTATTTTATACAACTTCTTCACTTAATATCTTCCAAAGAAAACAGTGTTTTCTACATAATATCATTACAGTGTCACTCACTTTTAGGAAGCTTTTCATTTCCTATTTTAAAACAGCTATTTAAGATTAGGAGCAGAGAGGTCCATGGCTTGGGATTGGGTTTTGGTGTTCAAGATGTAACTTTTCCTTAAACCAAAGGCATGTTTGGAAACAGGCTGGGTGCTGTTGCTGCTTTGGATTATTTGCACCATATAACAGTGGATTTCATGGAGACAAATAAGAAGTGTTGCATAAGAAATATGAAAGTACACCAGTCTGTAGAGCTAATTTTTAAAGTTTGTTCCTAATTTGCCGTGGTCTGAGGAGAGTTTGGTGCCAGTACAGCAGAGTTTTCCCTCAGTACAGCATGGAAATAATTAGGTACCAAATTCAATCAGTGAAGTCTCAGAGTGTGAGATTGGTTGCTAACTAAGGATTGGTTTATTACTCTGAGGTTTATTCTGCACATTTTTTGACTCTGAATACTTGCAGTACTGCAAATAGGCAATATTTATTGCCAGGGCAGCCTGATTGAGTCAGCCCTTAGTCCTGTGACTGCTGCTCCTTTCTGGGCTGGGCTCAGGACACCACCATTCCTCACTTCACATTTCACTGCTGCCAGACTCTGTAGATGCAAGAGGACAATGCTGTCTAATCACATCTCTTCACAGTCAGAAGGCAATTTCAGGAACCAAAGCAGCTGAAAACCTGTTACTTTTTTTACTTGAATTTAGTAAAAAATGATGGAAGGGTGTATTGGTTACTTAGTTTGTTTTTTGGGGATTCTTTGTATTATTTAGCAAAAACCCATCGAGAGAATCCTCCTTACTTGTGATAAAATACTTAATGGATTCTCAAATGAGCAGTGGGTTTTACATTGTAGAATAATCTTGCAGGAATAGTTGTGAGAGCCAAATTGCTTTCTTGTACTGTAGGATGTTAAATGTAACATAGAAAACACTCATTAGCAGAGCAATGGGTGAGGCAGCACATCAGACTTTTCTCTCTGTGACAACAGATTCAAGCATTTTTTACTCAGTCATTAGACTTGCACTGCTCTTCTTGATAAATTGTAAGTTGTTAAATTTGAGCCTCTTTTTTAGCTCTCATGTTTCATTGCTAAGTGTATCTGTGACTGCTGGGTGATGCTGAATTCATCTCTTTGGCAGAGCTGTTGTGCTCTGAGGCCTTGCACATCCTGCTTCTCCACGTTACTCATTCTGAAGCTAAATGCCAGTGGCTGCAGGATGCACAGCATTTGTCAGGAATTGTTGCTTTGCTCCTGAAAGAAAGCAAATTGCCCTTTCCCTGTGACAATGTTTGTGACTTTAACCAATGTGACAGAATGCTTTTTAAAAATACATATTACTCCTGAATGGTGGGAAAAGCCGTGCTCAGAATTCTGCCGCAGAGCTCAGCGCAGAGCTGCCCCTGGATTGAAGTTGTCATTTAGGAACACAAAGTCCTGCAGGCTGCCAGGAACACTTGGATGGCACATTTTACTGGAAAGGGTTACAAGTTACAAACGTCTGAAGTCATTTCACAAATCAGAAATGTTCAAAGCTGGTGATTAATTAGGTTTAGCTTTTCTATAAAGTTGTTGAAGTGGTTGTGTGTCTTGAGGAGAAGTTCAGGTGGTGCATGAAAGGCACAGCTGCTGGCTGTAACTGCTGCAGCCCAGGCATTTCTTCCAGTTTGTAAGAGAAATGCCACGAGTTCACCAGAGTTCCTATTAAAAAAAATAAAGTTCCTAAATAAATAGCTTCAAATTAATACTGCCATTAATACACCTCATAACTGCTTATTCTTTATTCAAATGGTAAATGTGCCTGGTAGGAAGGAATAGTCAAGAAAATAATTCAGTTACCCAGAACTCGACTGGATTTGGATAAAGGTTTTAAATGTTTGTTTTAATTTAAGTTCTGCAAAGGTCATTAGTTCTAGATGAAATTACTGTAAACACAAAGCTAATTAGAAAACCCATATGCAAAAACAAGGAGAATGGTTGTCAATAACTTGATTAAATAGGAGGAGGGATGAATTAGCTGAATTTCTTGAGGTCATCCTCCATTTTGTAGTGCTTCAAGTTAGATGCTGAAGTAGGAAGTCTGCTTACTAAATATACAAAATCCACAAAGTTGGAAATGGTATTTCTGATTCTTTCAGTGGAGGGAAGGATCAGAATTCCAAATAATTTAGAGAAACTGAAGAAATTATATGAAAAGTGTAGTATACCAGGGAGAATCATAAATGTAAGGTTTTAACTCCTGCAATCAGTTGTTACCTCAGAAGTACAGATTGGGACACTACAGGCTTTGGTGGTTTTGTAGAGGAGATTTGAGGATATAATGGAACCTCTATCTGAAATAATTAATCTTTTCATCCTAATGATGGATAAGAAAAGAATCAATAAGCCTGGATTTCAATAGCAAGGATTCAGTTTAAGCATCACAAAACACTTTGATGAGAACAGATACACTGAACTCTGTGTCTGTTAAAGTTTGCACAACCTTTACAGACAACTGTCTTTTGGGAAAAATAAAGGTAAAACTGATGGGTTTTTTTTTTTTTAGAAGGAAGATGGATAATTTTTATATCACCTTGGAAGGCTTTTCAGATTGGAAGGGGCCTCAGGGAGGTCTAGGCAAACTTCCTACTCTCAATGCAAGGTCAATACTGAACTCAGACCAGGCTACTCAGAGCTTTGTCCAGTTGGATGTTGAAATTGTTCGAGGGAAAAGATTGGATCCCTGATCTAATGCTTGGCTGCCCTGATGGAGTTCTATTTTTCCTTGTTGGAACACTGGGATATCCTGTGCTGCAATTCATGGCCACGGTATTTTAGCCAAGCTGCTGTGCAGCTCTGTGGAGAGCCCGGCTGCCTCTTTTTGCTGGGAATTTCATTGTTACAGGAAGGCTGCCACAGGTCACCTGCAAACCTTCTCCAGGCTCAAAGTGCTGCATTCCCTCCATCCTCCTCAAACACCTTGTGCTGCTTCTCTGTCCTTCGCTGAATGCAGCGTTTCAGCTGTAGTGTACTGAGTGCTGAGGAAAAAGGAATAAATGTTATTCTCAGTCTATTGGCTCCATTCCTGATAATGAAAACAGTGAATTGTTAAATGTCCCTGCTGCCAGAGTGCTCCCCTGACTTATGTTTGGCTTGCTTTAATAAGACTCTGCCAGTCTGCTGCCCCCAGTTTAGGATCATCTGGGAATTTAAGGCCACAAAGGTCTCAGGACAGACCCATGAAGAATCTACTCCATTACCCACTACCTTTGGAGCCTGAAAATCCTACTGTTTGTAGGGGTTTTTGACAAAATACTTTAGTCTACCTATGCAGGTGTAACTTTATAGCTTGGGTACAGGAATGCTGTGGGAGACTGTGCTGAGGGCCTTGCTGAGCAGAGGAGAAACAACAGCCACTAATTTATCCTCATCTACTGATTTGGTTATTTTACCTCAGGGGAATCACTTGATCCAGCATAATGTACCCCTGATAAATCCATGTTGGCTATTTTCAGTCACCCTCCCATCCAAGTACCCAAAAATGGCACGTACCCTCTGGGCACTTTGCCTGGCCAGAGGCAAGGGCACGTAAAATTAACTCAGTCAGTGATGGTATTGTTATAACCTGGTCCTGAAGCATAAAAGCAGACAGTTACTCAAATCTTATCTTCTGTTTGTGGAAAAAAATTCAAACCTGATGTTTTTACCACTTAGTGTTATAGATTTACCTCAGTGTACACTCTGTAAGCAGCAGTGTTAGCTGAGGAATCTCTTCAGACCACCTCTCATATTTGTGTTGAGTGTCTCTCTCACTTTCTTACCTGGATTCAGAGATTAATTTAGTCAAAAGAACTCAGGACACCTTCAGTAGCTTAAATAACTGGTCTTTTCTGTGCCAGATGATTCTGAGTGGTTGCAAGTGAGAAAAAGATTAAATAGGCAAGTCAGCCAACTTAAAGGCTTTTAACATTCAGAAGATGGTGCAATATTTAGACAAACAAAAGAGTGCTAGAGTATTATTTTTCTACTGAGAGTGCAAAAGAGGGTGTTTTTATAACTGTGAATGTAAACAGATGTCAAAATATGCCATTTAGAATTCATAGACTTATTTAGGTTGGAGGAGACCTTTAAGATCATTGAGCTCAACCATTCCCCCAGAGCTGCCAAAGCCCCCACGGACCCCTGTCCCCAGGTGGCACAGCTACACTTCCTTTAAATCCCTCCAGGGGTGGGGACTCCCCAGCTGCCCTGGGCAGCCTGTTCCAGTGCTTGGCAATGCTTTGGGTGACAACATTTTCCCTAAAAGCCATCCCAGTAGTGAGGGGCCCAAAACTGAACACAGAATTTGAGATGTGGCATCACCAGTGTCAAACACAGGGGCATCCATGGCCAGCTGAGCCCACTGCTGGCTCCTGTTCCACTGGCACCTCCCCAGTTAACCACAACTGCTGCTGAGGGATTGCAGGGGGCTCAGGGAGCACTTCTGCCAGCTCAGTACCCCAATATCTCCTTGGTTAATTCTCATTATGAAGAGTCTCTCTCCCTTTGTGGTAAAAGGAATCTTCTTTATGTTCTGTGTGAAAGATGGTGTCAGAGTTTGAGAAGAGCATTGCCACTTATATTTTGTGAACCATCTTTTACTTTCACCTCCTTTGAAGCTTTGTGTTTGTCAACAGATCTAATTCTGACACAGAGTGTAAATGTTTGGTCAGAATAAGATGTTGGGTTTGTAATAGGAGAGAGGTGGGGCAAATGAAAAAAATATTTAATAATGTGTGGTAGTGTCAATGTTAATGTTTCTGTTTAAAATGCTAATATTAAGATGATATGCAGGGAAAGGCATGGAGGAATCATTAATGATGTTTTTTTAAAGCTCTCTGAAACCTTTTCAATTTAGATTAGTATTTAAATCTCCTTTTGGAGATTAAATGGCTTCAGTGAGTCTTGCAGTCCATTTTCTGATTATAACATCTCCTTCTAGCATAAAAGGCTTTAAATACAGCATCATCCTCTCAGGTTTTGGACATGTAGCTCTTTACACTGATGCTTCTTTACAGGTGTTGGGCAGTTGAAATTGCAGAAGAGTCTTTAACCATTTTTCAGGATTTCATTTTCTTATTAAAGCAAAAAGTTTAAACAACATATAAAACCCATCTTTCTTTCTAGATGTCTGTGGTTTTTAACAAATGCACTTTCTCACAGACAATATGCCAGGGGATGACGATTAGTGGTGAGGGATCTTCCTGTTTAGCAAGAGAAGACAGAGTTTATACAGAATAATGACATTTTCCAACACTATAATAGCATTTCTTTTTGAAATTCTGTCTAACTTGTGACAGCCATTTACTTTAAAAGCGAAGGTAAATACCCCCTGTAAATTTAAGCAGTTAGGTAAAGAACTGACTTAACTGAGAAAAGCCTTTAGGAAAGCAAATGGTCGTGTGAGTGATGATACACTGCAAAAAAAAGGCCATGAAAAGTTGGTAATCATTTTGAAAGTCATATTTTAGAACTACTAATGCTACATAAATATAATGTAAATATTTCTTACTTTCAAAAAGGTTTCAATTTTGCTATTTTGTATCTCCACAGCATTTGTCAAGTAGACACAGTGTCCAGCAGAGCACATCACAGGTAAATACCATCCACATTTGAATTTTTTGTTGTCTTTAAGTTTCTGGTAATGTAGGTAAAGTTGTGATGGAGATTACAGGGTAAGTCCTTACCCATAGAACACATCCTCAGAAGATTCCCAAGTATTTGAGTCACTAAGGTCCTTCTTCAAATTCCATTTAGGTCTCTTTTTCCTGAGCTCATAACTGTTGTTCTTAAAGGATCAACTTGTGTAGTGAGATCAAAAGCATCACTCTGCCCATCTGACTCCTCTCTACCTGCTAACATGAGATTTAGTGGCTTCTGTTTCACACATCCTTTCTGTACTAATATAATCCAGTCCTGGTCATGGAATCTGGCTTTGATCTTTACAGAGATCTGTGCTTCCACAGCTACCTGTCTTTAAAGAAAGAGGATTTCCTTGGATTTAATTTCAAACCCAGAACAAAGTTCCTTTTAAACCAGTACAAATCTGAATTGCACGTCTGAAAATTTTAAGATTTTCCTTGGTTAGAATGTACCTGTCTGTGCATTCAGAGGAGATGAGCACAGTGAGCTCAGGATATTTATGCAACCTGTTTATTAAGATCAGAGTGAGTGGATGTAAAGGGCTGTAAAAACTGAAAGCATACATTTATTTACTCATACTCCATTTTCTTTGGCCACCCCAGCATTCACTGCTTTAAATACATCTTGATAGGTTGAGTCAAAATATGAACCTTTCTACTACTGGGCTTGATTGGTTGCTCATGTTATCAACCCTTAGTAAGTTATTTTATACCTGCATGACAAATGGGCCTGTTAAGCCTGGTTCTAAGTCACAGATTATTTTGGAGTGAAAAATGCTCTTAAGTCTGAATGTTCCCCCAGCAAATCCAAGCCCATCACTGAACTGTCCCTGAGCACTACATCTACACATCTTTTAAATCCCTCCAAGAATGGCTAATCCACCACTTTCCTGAACAGCCTGTTCCAGTGCTTGGCAACCCTTTCTGTGAAGAATATTTCCCTAATATCCAATCTAAACCTCCCTGGCACAACCTGAAACTGTTTTCTCTTGTCCTGTTGCTTGTTCCTTGAGAGAAGAGACCAACCCCCACCTGGCTATAACCTCCTTTCAGGGAGTTGCACAGGGCAATAAGGTCCCCCCTGAGCCTCCTTTTCTGCAGGCTGAGCCCCCCCTGCTCCCTCAGCTGCTCCTCTACTGACTTGTGCTCCAGAGCCCTCCCCAGCTCTGTTCCCTTCTCTGGAGAACCTCCATCACCTCAGTGTTGTCCTTGGAGTGAGGGACCCAAATCCCAGGATTCAGGGTGTGATGTGGCCTCACCAGTGCCCAGTACAGGGGGACAGTCACTGCCCTGCTCCTACTTGCCACATAAATGACCTCTATAAATGAACTGCAGCTGCTGGAAAGAAATAATGTAACAAATGTTAGTAAAAATGGTTTGAAGTCCATCTGCTTTAAATAGAAATCATCAGGAACCACCCCAGTACTGTCTTATAATTCATTTTCAGCACCAGGATCAAGGCAAAATTTGAGAAATAGGATTGACTTGGTTTACTTGATAAAATCAGATTTCTGATGCATAAACCATTTGTTTTGTATCTGCTTGGTTATCACAGCTTCATCAATCTATTCAAATTAGAAGCGTTAAAAATAGAGGAAGAAAACTTAATCTAGCACCTATCTCTGAGGCAGAATATATTTGAGATTAAGCTTTCACTTGATGGACAGAGGAGAGGCAGCCTCTCAGTTGAAATGATCAGGAGTCCTTTATTAGAGAAGCAGTGCCAATGGTTCTCCCTGGTTTGAATCAGGTGGACACGATCCGTCAGCGGCACGGGGAAGCCTGCAGGATGCCAGTGCCTCATCACTTCTTCCTCAGCCTGAAGAGCTTCACCTACAACACCATTGGGGAGGACACAGACGTCTTTTTTTCTTTGTATGATGTCCGGGAAGGCAAACAGATCAGGTAGGAATGTGTCAAATGGCTCAAAAGCTTCCTAGGGAAAAAGTTGGGAATGAACACAGCAAATGTGTTGGAGAAAAACACGTGGGGTGTTCCTGTGGCCCAGCTGGAAGGACAGAGCTGGTAAATCAAAAGTGGCTGGCCCTGCAATCCTTATGTGGGAATATCAGAAATATTTGCACAGGAAATTTAGTGAAGCATTAAAGGTACAGAATGGTTGAATTTTTTGGTTTTATGACTTTGCCTCCAGATATTACTGAAGCTCTTGGTGTCTCATAGCTTCCCCTTAGGGCTGTTGGTTAAGAAGCACAAATAATGACAGGGCCAGGCTATGGGGCTGGTTTGAGAAGGGGCTGCATTGTGCCTCTTTAACTCTCCTCCACTCCCTGCCTTCCAGGCCTGTCACAAAATAGCTCATTCTCATCACTGTATTGCTCTCAACATAAACTCTTCACATTCACTCCTATGCCTGTGCTCTCAGTACATTGAACTGATGGGTACCAGTGTTAGCAAACATGAGATGGGCTGGCTTTTTCCTTTACAAGCATGTTTTGAAAACATCAGGGTACGTAGAAGAGCATTTATTTTATGTCTTGGAAGTTTAGCAAGTGCAGCTTGCTCTGATCTGAAGAACAACATGTTTGTGGAGTGTTCTGAGTTTTGGTAAAAGCATGTCCTGACAGTCATTTGCTGCCATAGTCAAAACTCTCCTAGTTTTCAGCAAATTTGATTTAAATTTGTTTCAAAGTGAGACAAGAACCACAGAATGTTCTTTCCTCTCTTTGGAAGAAAGTTCAGAGTAGAGTGATAACAGTTTTGTATCTCTTCAGAACACATCCCACTAAAAACTGGTCTGCATTAGAAAGCTCTGATGACTTGATGGTATTACCTGATATCCAGCTTAGAGCTCCCCTGACACAGCTCCAGCCATTCCCTGCTGTTCCTGGTCACAGAGAGCAGAGATTGGTACCCTCCCCTCTGCTGCCCCTTGGCAGGAGGCTGAAGGCTCCAGTGAGGTCTCCCCTCAGTTTGAACAAACCAAGGGGCCTCAGCCATTCCTCCTTTGGCTTCTCCTCCAGACCCCTCCCACCTGTGCAGCTCTGGGGACACTCCAGTTGATGTAGTTTAGGAGGACGTGCCTATGATTCCTCTCTTGAGAGAATTACCAGAAAATAAACTGTTAAGAGGGAAAGGTAGAAATGGAAAATGAAGCCAAAAAAATAAACAAAATTAGCTCCTACTGCAAAGCAGTAAAATATTAAATAACTTAGATGAGAAAAGCTGCCAGCAAGAGGAAGGGACAGGCAGACAAGCTGCTGCCAGCAGAAATTGCTTTGAAAGGAGATGAATTGTCTTGGACTGCAGTTTGTATGTAAACACTGAGTGGAGAGACTTAAGGAAAGAGTTTTGTCAGTGATGGAAAAAAAAAAAGTCAAGAAAATAATAGTTATAATGAGAAAAGGCACAAAGAGTGGTTCAGACAAATTTAAATATATATAGCAATGCTTTTTTGTGCAAACAGTTGTTATTACTTAGCTCTTTGCATTAAGCATCAGTGGTCTGCTCTAGTGAAAACAGCATAATTTTTACATTTTCTTACATCCCAGAGATTGTTGGGAAAGAAATGTCTAATGAGGCTGAGCTCTGTTTTGGAGAAGAAACCAGAAAACAGACAAACACATTGCTGCAAATTTAGAATGATGTTTTTATATCTAGTTTAAAACATTTCCTTTCCTCTCGGGAAATAGTACAATAAGGTAAAAAACCTAAGCAGGGCTTGTGCACACTGCACTCTAAATGAAAGGGACAAATTGACTTCTGAAATGGTTTGGAGGTTGATAAATTTCTTGCCCAAGCAGTGCGTGCTGGAGGCTGAGTGGCTTTCAGCATTACTGCCTTGGACATGTGCTGGATTAGAAACCTCCCTGAACCTGCTGCTGCCAGGAGTTATTTCCCAGGGAGGTTAAGTGAGGAATGGGTTGAAGTTGCAGTGGTTTTCAAGGGTTGAAGTAACAGCATGCATCAGGTGTGGATCAGCAATCAGGAGGTTGGAGCAGCAGCTGAAATACAGTTGGAGATGGTTCCCGGGTTCTGAATGCAGAAATGTTCCTGTGTTTAATGGTTGTCAGCAAAGGAGGAGCAGACAAAGGATGGCAGGGAGGAGCTGTGGACAGCAGGAATAACAGCACTGTCATCAGAGGGGTCAGACCTGCAGGTAAACACAAGGAAATAGTTATTTCATTTTTAATCTGACAGAAATAGAGTAGTTCTTGGAAGTAAATAGAACTTGAAGGCTCTGATAAAAAGGGATCAAAGTTTGTCTTTTTTAAAAGTATTTGGGGTTTTTTTTTTCTTGCATACAAAAGCCACTAGTCTAGCAACAAAATGTTTGTGATTCATCTTGAATAGCTCAGTTTGTTTGCTGTGTGGAAGTTACTGGAAAATGATGTGATAATTGATCCAGTTTGGATTCTAGCCAATGACTATTCCCCATTGTGAGACACCTTGGGATGAATGATCATGGAATGACCGAGTTGAGAGTAACATCAAAAAGGCAGGAAAGAAAATGTTACTGTAAAGATGGTGAACTCAGTAAGGAAAGTGTCAATAAAGGTCAAACAGAGATAGGTAAACTGATATGGAGAAAAGAAATTTCAGAGTTGTCTATTTCTTAATGATGCTGTTGAAGACCACAAAAGCAAATTGTTTCAGTATGAAGGAAAGAGTAAGGATATGAGAACAGCAAAAATCTGTGTCCTATTCTGTGGTGAAATGGAGTCTGGAAGTATAAAAAAGGACAAACAAATGAAATTGCACAAACAGGGGTAGGAAGAGACCTGTAGAAAAAATACAACTAGCAAAAGGCATCAAGGACAAAAAAAAAACGTAATTGTATAATGCTTTACCAGCAAAAAAAAAATTTTTTTACAAAATCAAGAGATAACTGAACAGATTAAAGGGGACATTAAGCCATGAGCAGATGTTTCCAAGATAGCTGGAGTACTTAATGGCTGTTTTGCCTCAATCTCCCTAAGAAGGTCAGCTGCAATCTGATGACAAATGCGAAAAGTCATGGAAGAAATGAACTACTTGTTAGCACTAAGAAGCTAACAAGATGGTAAGTAAAAGTCTACACAGATTTGTCAAGCACAAATCACATCAGAGCCAACTAATTTTGTTGTGTTGTATGGGAATGCACCTCCTGCCTCAACAGAAGAGAAGTATTAAACTTGATATAATGAAGAGATACAGGCTGGATGAAAATGCTCTAAAGGAGCTGGAAACTGGTAGACAAAGTGATCCAGAGTGTTATTTGTGCTGGAAGATGCAACAAATAAGAGATATATTTAAATTTTTTTACATTTTTAGTATGATTTTGATGGGTGAAAATATACTCAATTCAGTAAAATCTATGAAGTTTAGATACCTATACAAAAACTCTATTGTTCTAGAAAATGCATGAAATTATGCATAACTTAAAGAATTTACACATTCAGAATTATGGTAGCAGGTTTTTCTCTGAAAATAAACCTGAAAAGTCCACTGCCATAGAATCCCAGAATGGTTTGGGTTGGAAGGGCCTTTAAAGGCCCCCTCATCCCACCCCCTGCCATGGGCAGGGACACCTTCGACTGTCCCAGGCTGCTCCAAGTCCCATCCAGCCTGGCCTTGGACACTTCCAGAGATGGGGCAGCCACAGCTTCTCTGGGCAGCCTGTGCCAGGGCCTCCTCATCCTCCCAGGGCAGAATTTTTTCCTGGGATCTCATCTACACCCACTCTCCATGTGAAGCCATTCCCCCTTGTCCTGTCACTCCAGCCCTTGCAAGTAATCTCTCTCCATCTCTCCTGTGGGCTTCCTTCAGGTACTGGAAGGGGCAGTAAGGTTACCCTGAAGCCTTCTCTTTTCCAGACTGAGCAATCCTAATTCTCTCAGCCTTCTGAGTGTGAAAAAGGATAAATAAATTTCCCTCTTATTTTTTCTTTATAAAGTTTATGTTTAAACGTGGGAATATTTTCCATTCTGCCTGCATCTTCAGCCAGCTACCCTATTTTACACACCACTGGGATTTAAAATTTTTCTCGTCATCTAGAAATGTCCTTCATTATGGGGAGTGGATAGAACAAAAGAGAAACTCTGATGTGATTGAATTTGAAGATCTGGGGGCCTAAGCAGGAATTATGTATGCAAAATGGTGTTGTGCATATTTTTGCTGGTAGCTCCTCCACCTGCCCCCTCCTACTTACTGAGCCTTTGCCATTCCCGTTATAGCAACGACCTCCTCGTGACTGGAGGGTTTGGAGGATGTGCTGAGTACCCGTGGTGGTGTTGATGGGAGTGGCTGAGGAAGTCCTTGTGGGCATTTCTCATACAGAAAGTGCTCAAACCTTTAGTTGAGAGACCAAATGTTCTCTGTGGTGTCTGTTTTAAATACCTGCCATGTCTTTGGGGTGAGACAGGATTCTAACCACGGCAACACAAGGCTAGGAGTTGGATTGGGAAACATCTATTTCAGGGTTAAAATTTGAAAGCAGTAGCCAAAATGAGAAAAAAACAGAAGCTTGCTCTTTAAAGCTCTTGCTAATAGGTGATACGGAAAGATGTTTTTTGTGGAAATGTTCTCGATTTGTGGGTGGATGATGGGGAAAATGTGAGCAGTACAGTCTGTCCCAAGTCTTGTCTTAAGGATTTAGCACCATTGACAAAGCAGTTCTCGGGAGAGAAACATGGTTTGGAAACGTAATTATGGGCTGAAAAAACACTTTGGATCTTCATCAGGATAGTTGGATTCAGCTGCTCAAAAGTCATCTGACATAAAATCATCTGCCCCTATTTTTCAAGGTTGAGTCAAAAAATGTTCAGTGGCAATGCTTGGCTGTTAGTGCTGCTCTGCAGTGGGGTTTGGAGGTGACTGCAGAGGTAATGGAAATAGTGATTTCCCATCTCTGGGTCTTGGGATACTTTCTAACCAAATTATCTTTTGTGATAAAAATCAGCAGAAAAATGTGTGAATGGTTTAAGGTATTAAAGGGGTAAAAATATTAGAGAATATCATTATCAATTTAAATGTCTCCTTGTCTTTGCAAACCAGGTGACTCCTGGGGTTTGGTTTAACCAGTGTGTGAGTGTTAAAAGAGTTTTCTCAAGTTGCTACTCACTTGTACAACCTGGTCCTGTAGAAGTCATGATACTGCACTTGAGTGACAAGGGGAGGGTATAAAAAGAAAATGTTTCTGACAGTGTTTAGATAGAGCAGAATGAAATGCACCACTTTGGAACACTGGATTTAGAAATGATGAATTTGTAGGGGATTTGATTTTCACTCTTTCTGTAGTAGGAGTGTCTGTGACACAGTATGCCCGATTCAGACGTCAGAATACAAATCTGTACCAAGCTGCTGAAGGTTACCTTGGCAAATTTGACAGGAATCCTTCAGCTCTGTTTGTGTTTGATGATGGCCATTAGCTCCATGGTTCTCATCATCATTTAGTCATGTTTTTTTGACTTCTAAGCTGTCAATAAGAATGTATGTCAGTGCTAGAAAATGTTAGCAGGAACAGTGTAGCTAAAATTACACTGTGCTTACACATGCCATCTTGAATAATTTTCCTGTAGCACTCCCTAATGCAGACAATTACCACTGTCAGGAGCTTCCATTTCAAACACTGAGCCAACTTCTGAAAATGCAATGGCAAATTTCCCACAAGTCTTTCCAAAAAGGGGGGTGAGTCCTCTCAAAGCTCTGATACGCAGGATCAGCATCCTTAATGTGGGAACACCTGTCCAGAGCAACCCTACCTGCCCCAAACTGGGGCTGTAGAACTTATGCACATTCCAGACACCAGACTGTGCTTGGGCAGAGGGAGGTTTGGCTGCTGAGAGTGAAGAGAGGAGAGCAGGTGAAATAAAAAAGAGTAAGACTGGCATTAATAAGGTCAGAAAACTGAAAAAAGGGTCATTGGGTAGATAAATACGGTTGAATAGCTGAAAGATAAATTGTTAATTAACATGGAAGGATCCACAGTAAAACTGTGTCAAACCAGTGAGACTGAATTCTCTCCCAGGATATGGGACTGACCTGAAGATCCTTTTTCTTATTGTTTCTCTTTCAAGTAATGGCTCTTGGAGTCCTGGGACCATGTGTGGGCATTTATCCCCAGTTAATTGCTTTAAAATATTATCATTGTTCCTTTATTGCCAGTTGCTATGTAACGAAGTAGAAAATGATATTTTACTT
The DNA here is from genome assembly GCA_013399225.1 of Rhipidura dahli. Taxonomy (NCBI): domain Eukaryota; kingdom Metazoa; phylum Chordata; class Aves; order Passeriformes; family Rhipiduridae; genus Rhipidura; species Rhipidura dahli. The sequence goes on from VXAC01002265.1 coordinate 34,876, forward strand.
TTATTGTGCAATACGCACTAAATTTTCCTTTTGTTATGTTTTTAATAGCATAGCTATTTTCAAGCAGAAAAGTTGTCTCATTCACTGTCAGTATACTGATTTGTCTGCTGGGAAAAAATAACTTTGTATCACTGAGAATTATTTCTTTAATATTCAGAGAATTTTCCTAGGGATTAACCTTACCAACTAATGAGTTTTTTCTTCTGCTTAGTCATGAAAAAAACCTATCTTCCAATTTTTACCTCTCTTTTAGCAATCTGATCTGTTGGGATAACTAATCTTCCATCAGCTCCTCCTGTATTAAGTTTGGCGTGGCTTTAGTATTTCAAGGAAAGTCTTTTTCTGAGTTTTGTGCAATAGTTAATTGACAGCAATAGTAATGGTAATAGCATGAGTTATTCACCCTACTCAAGGTGAACTTCCCCAAAAACCAGCCAAACATTAAGGAATATTGCTGCCCACAGCAATGGCCTTGTTCTGGTCGCTGCAGTGCCCATGGAAAATCTGTGTCTCTCAAGTCTGCTGCACACAGACAGCTGGGACAAAGAGCCTCTCTGAGAGAATACAGAGCTTCTGAGAAGTACAGGTTTCATCGTCACTGGAGACAAGACCTGTGGAGTATTTTATAAGGTTTTTTTGGTGGGTAGATTTTTAGAAAAGGGCACAGGGGGAGTAATGCATTTTCATTTTCTCTGTTGGTTGCTTCTGCTGACTTTCATTCCCTGGATGTTTTGCTGGAATCTGCATTTGCTTGGTTTTCCTATTTTATCTCCTGTCTTGTTAATAGTGTATGCAAAAAAAACTGCTACTGTCCAGATTTGTATGTGAAACCTCTGTAAGAGATGTAAGTGCTCTTATTAGAGATGTTAATTTTTTCCTATAAAATTACTATTTTTCCTGGTTCCTATGGAATTATTAATATGCAGCTATTCCAAAGCAGGAGCTTTTACAGATATCCATCTTATTTTGTATCTCTCACCACCACTGCCCTCCTTCCCCACAAGTGGGGGTTTTTTCAGTTGTGGATCAAATATGATGTACAAATAGGCAGGCACATAGAGTTTTCTGCAGGGTTATTGTGATTTTTTTACTTGTTAACAGGAAGAAGCTAATTAGTTGCAGGCATTGGAACTTCTTCCCTTTTCCTGCTCAGGACGAGTGGCAATGTGTCGTGAACACACACAGCTGGAGGAGATTCTGCTCACAAGAGGGGCAGGGAGCAAATCTGTATTGTTAAAATGTGTATGTGAGCTCAGAGAAAGCACTTCCAAGTAATTTTCTGTCTGTGGGAAGGCGCTGTGTAAGGAATCCTCTCGTTACATTTGAGCTCTTTCTGTGGCAAAATTCCCCCTCCAAAGCCAGTGCTGTGTTCCTGGCAGCAATGGTCTTGTGTGAAGCTCTTGTGGAGCAAGAATTAAATGTGACAGCTGCTGTATCAGACCTCAGAACCATTAGCTTCTCCCAGGGTAGAGATGGTGATAAAATCCTTATTCTACAAAATACCTGTAATCCAAAATTAGAATTCTTCCCTGCAAAGCTTTCCTCACCTGCCACCTGGCAGGGTCAGTCTGCCTTGCTTCCCATTAGTTAAAATCACTGTCACTGGGGAATTGCACTAGATGACTAAAGTCTCTCTTTTTGGGTTGGTGGTTTTTTGGGTTTTTTTTTTTTTTTGAAATAGAAACCTTTTCTAATTGACAGGATTCCTTTGAGGAACATAAATACGTACCTTTTATGATGGAAATAACAGAAAAATCCTCATGATGGTGTCAAATGTTCAAGTGTGGCAGAGTCATGAGAAGCCAAGGGGAACGTAATTGGTGCTTAGCTCCCTTTCTCCTGCAAGCCTCAGTAACACTTTAGCATTGTGGTGGTTTTCCCTTGACTGTGGCAAGAGAAATGACAGGTAGTTATTTTCACTATTTTCTGTTTCCATGGAAACCCAGTGTTTGCAGTAACAGTCTTACTGTAAGCTCTGTAATCCTCCCCCGGGGCTTCTCGCCAATGTGGTAATTTAATAATTCATGAGCATTAAGCCTGAATTTGCTGGGAAGCAAACTGTGTTGCTTGGAGCCGTTTTCTCAGGGCCAGATTCATTTCCCTCCCAGATTTGGTGTTCTTTTCTCTAAGATGTCTTTATAAAATCCACTCCATAAACCAAAGCAGGGTACTTTGCTTCACTTGTTTGTGAAAGCAGGGTTATTGCAGAGCTGCTGGATGAGACAGCTCGGGAAAGAAGTCTCCTGCCTCCCCCAACAAAAGAAAAAAGGGAAAAACCAAACACACTCCGTGAGCAGTCGCCTGAAAAGGAAGATTTTTAACTAGTCCATGAGTCGCTGTTGAGACAGTGAGCAAACTGAAAGTTCAGCAGAGGTGATGCTCCTGTCTCCAGGGCTCGGCAGTGACCGCTCTGGGTATGGATTGCTCAAACACTGCTGGGACCTGGGAGATGCTCTTGGTTTACACTGGGAGTGGGAATTGAGTTCTTCACAGCCACAGGACCATTCTGTACACATTCTCTGTCACACACTGAGAATGAAGAGTCATTCTGTGGAGCTCTCGAGATTTTGTTATTAGGTCAGTCTTACAGCAACTGTAAGGACCTAGGTTTTTTTCTCAAGAGGATAAGCAAAAATTAGCAACTCTAAAAGATAATCATGATGAACAGAAAATAAACCTGTAAAGGTTTTTACAGATGATACTCCTAGTGTTTAAACCACCTTTCAAGAGAAAAACCCATTATTTTTGACAATGGGAAATTACCAAAATGTCAATATAATTGCGTGCTTTCTTCATGAACATGAGACCGTGCTGATGAAATAAAGTTCAGAAGGCCTGAAGTGAGGCTTGTTTCCTTTTTGGAAACTTCCTGCAGGGTGTTCTCAAAAGCATCAGGCTGCAGTGCAGTCCTGGAGTGACCGTTTCAATCACTGACCATGGTAATGTTCTTGCAGTTGACAAACTCAAGAGACATTTGGACAAATTTGGCCAAATTTGGAATGAAAATAGAAGTCTATTTTTTTCTCTTGTGTGAAGTTGTGCAGGGAAATATGAGAAGGCTCATCTTGTTATCATTAACTGTCTTGCAGGATGCAGCACAAATGAGAAGCCAGGACAGTAGAGCCTGGTTTTCTCTCAGCCTCCAAATAGGATGGTGGAGAGCAGTAATTGCTTTCTGGAAAACTGGCTAATGCTGCTGCCCTGGGGCTTTAAAACTTCTCCTGTGCTGGGTCGATGGACTTCCTCTCTGACAAAGGAACAGCTTCCCAAGTTAATCCATGTGAATATTGCTTGTCCAAACTCTAAGGGTTAGAGAGACTTTAGTTTCAGTTTTCTCTCCCCTTCCCACTCCCACCAAACCCCAGAAATCTCTTTCATGGTGTTTCTCTCCTAACTTAATGTTTTGAACCAAGCTCCTTTTTTTTGGAGCTTTAGGAAAATGCTTTGATCCCATACCAGTAACTCCTAACATAATTCCATTCCTCTGGTTAACATACTGTCCTTGCAGAGCTTGTGCACACAGGGCTAGGAAGAATGCAGAATTTGATGCCACTGATGAAGTAAACTGCCCAAAATGTGGTATGCACAGCAAGAGTGGGATATTTTGAAGGCAAACGTTGGCAAGGTTTAGTTGCCATACAGAGTGACCAGCTCATCCCGAGTTTGGTCTTGAGATTTATCTGGGACAAAATACGGTGCTTTGCAGTAGCATCTTCAGATGCTCGTGATACTCATATGCCAGCTCAAATGTTACTCCAGAATTATTGTCAGGCATGTTAGCATTCATTAAAGAAGGGACTAGAGATTTTCTGGGGAGGGCTGGGGGGGGGGGTGAAATTAAATAGTATCATGCTTATCATTTATTTTTTAACCAGTAGGACTGAAAGGAGGTGAACTGTCCTGGCTAGGCAAGTGCTTGTAGCTTGTTCCTGCCAACTTCTGGCTTCTGTGGCAGCATTTTCAGATTTTTATTCATGAGTTTGTATTTTACATGCAGGTAGGGTTTTACATAATACCAAAAGTGTCAGAAAGAAACCTGGGGAGACACCAAGAGAAGATCAAAGTTTAAAATATGAGTTGTTGTATGATCCTTTTTCCTGTGCACTTCTCTGTGTGTCATATAACCTGTGTTCTTAGAAGGTGTTGGCCACATGCTAAATTCTGAAAACCCAATTAATACAGCTTTTGAAAATGGACTGAGGTGTCTTTAATACAATTGGGAGTTTTCAGTGTTCCCCAGTTTTCTCTGGAAATAAGCACTGAGGAAAATAAGAAAAATTAGGGAGCATTTGTACATTTGTACCCTTTCCCTTTCAGTGGCACATTGGAATGGAGAGGGTGAAGGAGGTTTTGTTTCTGGGAGAAAGAGCTGCTGGACCATTATTTAAGGCAAGGGAAGGGTACAAGATGTGAGGTTTCTGCCTAAGGAGATTGAAGCCCGAATGTGCTGCTGTCCCTGCTTCAGAAAACCAATCTCCTATACTTTATTAAAGAATTAATTTTTTTAGTCCATGTTCTTTATCAGCAGTCTCCAATTCCAGCAGAAAATTGATCTGCAGCCTCTCTGCAGACCTCCACAACTTTGGCATTGTGCATCTGTTAATGCTGTGCCTGCATTCCCAGATGGATGCTCAGTCAGGATTTTTGCCTTGAAGCAGCCCCAGTAAGGAAATGTGCCCATGACTGAATACAAGGGGCTCACCAGGCCACCCCAAGCTCTTTGCCAGGCCCTTCCCTTTGTTGTCATCTCCACAAGTTATGCCATGAACATCACAAACAAACCTCAACAACAAAAACTCCCCGTGGGCATAGTGCCACTCCTGCTCACCCAGCAGTAAATTTTGCCCCTCTTTGCCCCCTTTTTCATGCTGAAAATGTAACATCCCAAGCCATTGATGGCTTCCTTCCTTTTTGCAGAGTTCAGTATGGTCCTGCTTTTCAGTCAGTTTGGGGAAGCCAAGAAGTGAGACACGACACTTCTTTCATTTTTCCTCCTTTTCAAGTGAATGAACAAGAAGCTGTTTGACTTTGCTTGTCAGAGCAGTGGTTCTTAAATTTGAGTAGCTATAGCAATTACTAATCATGAGAGTGATTGTAAAGCCTGGCTCAGTGCTGCACAAGAGGTGGTTTCACTATGATGTGAATTAGCACAGGAGGAGATGCTGCAATTAGAGTAATTGGAGGTTGCTTATAGCATATAGGAGCAAGAGGAATAAATAAGCTTTTGTTTAAGATACTGCTTCTGGTATGGCACGTCTTGGTTCTGAGCTCAGCAGGCTAAAATATTAATTCTTTTCTCTGTTTTGATGCATTTATCTCCAATTTTATGCAAAAGAACTGATTTTGGTGTATATTCGGAGTAGCTGAAAACTTTTATTGGGTTGTTGGTTTTGGTTGTGGGTGTTTTGTGGGTTTTTTTGGTTTTGGATAGTAGTAGGATCAAGCAGTCAGATTGCATCTCAGTACTTCCCCATGCTTCACTTCCACCACTCATTTGGCAGTTAGAACTACTGGGTTTTTAAATTAATTTCCACAGGGAGTTTATTCAGATTTGATAGTTCAGTCTTACTAAAACTGAACTTAATGTTGTCTGGATTCTGTGCATGCTCTTGTTCATATGCAGAAGATAAGCCTGAGGAAAAGATGCACGGGAGACTCAACTTTTTCCAAGGACTTAGCTCTTAAAAGAAGACATTAAGTTACTGAATTCCCATTAAGTTTCTTGACCCTAAATGTGTGTGGTTTTGTCTAAAAACAGGGCTGCAGTGATAGATAAAGGCAGTGGATTTTCAGGTCACTGGAAACAGGGTTATTCTTCCAGATTTGCTTTGACATAGAAATAAAATTGTAGTTGTAACATAGGAAGCAGCTGACTAGTTGATAATGTGGGTCAGCAGTGTAAAAAGGTTCCAGTCCCATTTCAGGGACCATTCCAGGGATACTGACAGTGTCAGAACCAGCAAGACCGGAGTAGAATCCTAACAGAAGTAGTAGTAGAATAATAGTAAACTGTTCTTCATCAATAGTAATATCAAAGATTAGAGGAATGCTGGAGATGAGAAACAACCCCAGAAGTTTAGGAGAACTGATGTGCAAGGAAAGGAGGGAGAGCTGGAGGTGCCTTGGTCCTTTGGGGGTGGCCTCTTGGCACTACTGCCCTCTCCTTCTCCGGGTCCTGTCCTTGGATCTCCTTTGGCCAAATATCTCTTCCTGTTCCACAGGTCTCAAATGCTGCAGTTGGCTCAAAGCCCCCTTAATTATTTATTCATAAAAGCTCACAAGACTCGAGGGAGGACTGGAAATGAAAGGAAGAAATGTAAAGGTTGTTACTGCAGCAGTGCTGGAATAAGGGAACGGGTGATCAATAGGCAGGTGAGAGAGGTGGTGGCTGCTTTATTTCTTAAATAACACTGGAATAGGGGGACAGGAACCAGATTTTCTCCATGGCGCTCTAACAAGGAGAAGATGAATTGCAAATTTGAAAAGATTTCCACTTATTAATGGAGGGAAACCTCGCAAGAGACCATCAAGTGAGTCTCCAGAATATCCCTCTTTGGGTGCTTTAAAAGCAGACTAAGCAATACAGCTTTTGTTAATGAATGAAATACTTACAGAGAGCTCAGTTCAAAGACTTGGCAGTGCCTTCCCTGCCATTGTCCGAGGGACAGCCTGCACAGGATTTTGTGGCACACAAGATTGCATTCAGCTCCTGTATGAAAATGAAATGCTCATTAGAGCTGAAATCATAATTTAAAAAAAAAAAAACTAAAAAAGCTCCTCTTTTGAAAGTTCAAGACTACATCTTACTGGAAATTTAAAATACAATGTGTACCATTGATTTATATGTTCGGTGGCTAGAGACAGCTCTGAAGATGTAATGTTGTTGTAATGTGACTGTCAGTGTAATGTTCTGAGGTTCTAGTGTTGTCCTGCCCTGCACTTAACACATCACAAAATTCTTACTGAAAGAATGGATTATACCACATCATTAAAGCATTTGGTTAAATGTTCTTAACTTACTGACATCTCAAAAGAATCACCAAATATCTGTTTCTTATGGATTTCTTTGAGGTTATAACATTGGTGGTAAATTAATTAAAATTTTAACTGAATGGGTTTGTGGGATACATGGAATTTGGAATAATAGGGAGTGACAGGGAGAGCGAAACAGCCAGAGAGGATGATCTGGCTTGTTGAGCATCATTAACTTACATAAATTATCCTGCAGAGGTGTATAATGAGAGGTATGGGTCATGCTCAAGAATTAAAGACCATTTCAACAGAAGTAATAATTCTGAAAATATATCAGTATTTACAATGGACAGGCCACATAAACTCACAGCATAAAGCTGTGTGGAAGGGCCAAGAGGTGATGTCTGATAAATCACAGTTGGGATGAGCAGGGACTTGGCTCCACCTGTGTGGAGCCCACAGTTTGGTGTGTATTTGTGGTGGAGGTGGTCTCAGCACCAGACTGTTCCAATCTTACAGCTTTAGAACCAGTTGTGAAATGCTGTTGAAAAACTGCACCCTGGGCAAGTTCTATACAACAATTCCAGCACTTTTTCTTGGATTTTATAATGGTGTTCAATTGCTTTTTTGTGTGTGGGGATCTCACTGCTATCCCTGCCCTGCAAGGCATGAGCTTCTCTAAAGGGCTCTGTAAGACAGAAGGGTGACAAAAAAAAGTGGCTGTGCTCTGAACTCAGGCATTTCCCAGCTGCCCATCATCCCTGGGCTTTAACAGAGGGATGTGTGGCCTTTGGAGCAGGCTGCCCAAGGAGGTGGTGTGGGCACTGTGCTTTTATTTTTTTCAGGCCCACAGTGGATAATTTGCTGGCAAATGTATCAAATGAAGGTTCTGGAGTTGATGCAGTTCTGTTGGATAGGATTGAAAGGATCTGTGATTTAATGGAAGATTTAATGATGTGCTCTCACTTGATTTCTGTGAAAATCTAAAAAAGAAAACTCTGGTCAATACTCAGGGGGCTGTTGTACTCTAGGGAAAAAATTGCTCATCAAATTTACTTTTACACATAAATTCTCTGTCTTAAGAAATAATATGAATGTCCATGTCTTACTATGCATTGTGAGGATTGTTCATTTTGCAGTCTGGCTAAACGTGATGGTTTTATTCATCAAAGGGCTGCTTAATTTGATTGGTAGGAGTTGTATCAGTTGAATCTTAATGTATTTGAATTAGTATCTTGCTTCTATAAATCCTGCTCTGTGTTGAAGGAGATGGCTTAATTGGTATTCTTGTAACTTTTAGTTCTGAGTGGGTTTTAATGAACTCAGTTTTACCAAAGGCAGTGCACCTCTTAGCAAGTTTGCCTCAGCCTTTGCCTGCAGGAGTTGTAATGTGTACAGATTCTGTGCTTCTTATATTCACATTATTTTAATGTTACTGCATCATGAATATGCATCAACACAATGTTTTCACATGCAGACTACTTACTATTAAAAATCTGTGCTATTCCATTTAATTTTATATATACCAGTGAAGACTGTTGCATATACTTTAGAATTACAGCAACCACTGCTTTTTTTTTTCTGCAATAAAACCGAAATCTACCTGTATTTTTCTGTTGAAGTATGTACAGGAAAAGCTCATTGTTTTTTTAACATTGTTTGTTTTTCAGTGAGAGGTTCATGGTGAGGTTAAACAAGAACGGAGGCCCCAGGAATCCGGAGAAGATCGATCGAATGTGTGCACTTTTCACAGTACGTGTCTGTTCCCTTTCTTCTCCCCTCACAGGAGTGGGATTGGAGGTTTTCTGAGGGGAAGGAAACTCAGCTCTTCTTCTCCAATATAATCAGTGGAAGAGAAACCACTTTTAAGTTTTGTTATGGTTTTGATTAAATGTTAACATAGAAAGTGAATGTACTTCTAAATTATTTTTATGGCTAAGTGAATGTTCTGAAGTACTTCCTTTTCAGTGCATTTGTTCCTGCATGTAGTGTGAAATTTTGAATATTTTCATTGCCTGTGCTGTGCTCTTAGATAACAGAGCATAGGAAAAGACTGGGATGGCCTGAACATAAGGCACTTTTTTCTGAATGAAAAGCAACAAGTGTTAGCCCTTGTCCTGTCCCTACATGCCCTTGTCAGAAATCCCTTCTCTGCTGGTCTTAAGTTCTGTTTAAAATTCCTTCAGATTCAAGTGTCAGACCATGATTTTTTCCTGCTACTTTTCCTCAGAAAGGATATAAAAATCTGGAGACACTGAAACTTAACAGCTCTTTGCAGAATAACTCTAAGGAATCTCAGATTGCAGGTGTGATAAACACTTCCATCATGACTCACTTCTATTAGTGCACATGCTGGAAGCTCTGGGACAGAAGTATTTTTACCTTCAGTGAAAAAAAAGATGGCAGAGCTTTGGTTCCAGCAGTGACACCCTCTGAGGTCAGGCAGGGCTGGACACTGAACCAGGCATGGTCCCCAGCATTGTTCCCTTCTCTCTCTTAAGAAGGCAGCAGAATCCCTCCTCTTAGGGAGCAGAATATATCCAGCCAGGTGTGGGATTGCTCAGTTCTGTCTCCATCTGGATCTAGGAGATGTGGATCAGTCCAAAAGTAGCACTGACCTGGATGCTGCCATCAGTAGCAGTTCTGGTTTTGGTCCCATTAGTGAAGTGCTGCCAGCTTATGAAACATCAGCAGAGGTGACAGTGTCACCCCACAGGTGGTGGCTCAAACCCAGGGTCTGGCCCTGCTGAGAGAAAGTGGGCAGGGGTTCAGCCCTGGTGTCTGAGGCAGGTGAAAGGCAGGAGTGCAGCATTAGGAGCTGCCTTAAGGAATATTCCCAAAAGGCAGCACAGACTCCTTTGTATCAACTTTGGCACTTTCTGGCCTCTGAGGTTCATCATTTTGGAAAAGATTTTCAGCATCCAACTTCCCCACCCTCACCAATGCCACATGACTTGGGGTGATGGAACAACTTTCCTGTTTCTGTCTGTGTGGTGAACAGGGTGAAACAGTTTTGCTCTGGTGATCTGCAAAGCAGCCTCTACACCCTTTAAAAAATAATGATAAACTACAGCCAAGGCCATAACAGTTCCAGGAGAGAGCTGCTGCATATTCTGAGTGGGGCCTCTGTAGTCCAAGAGCAGCCAGCCCTGGGATTGCAGACATATACCACTGCAGCCCCAATCCTGACCAGAGATGTCTCCTGAGCTCCCTTTCTTATCACTATGCAAAAATACCAAAGTTGCTGCAGTCTCAGCTCTCCAAGGTGCTCAGACTCCATCACGGGCTGGTGGAGGTGCTTAGACTCTCTCCCTCATCTGCTGGAATGTGTACTCTACATACTAGGAATTAAAATCAATGTATACTCTACATAACAGGAATTATAATTGGAAAAATTATCTGTGCAAAAAATCTCATGCTTCTAATACAGTATTTTTCATCAATGTGTTCAAAGGACTTTCCAAAATGTGTAGTAAAAGAGCAACAAATAATTGCTTTTTTGAATAACCATTTTATCTGCAGTGGTTCTATCTTATCATAATTTCTTAATTATGAAATGCTTCTAAGATAAGATAATTCTGTGATTTTCAGGTCTGTTCCCAAGCTTGTGTTCATCTTGACTTTAAATCCATCTATTTATTTCCTTGCCCTCCCCCACCACACTGCAGTATCTTTCTAAAACTCTCATCTTTCCTCAAGGCAAGCAGCCCATATCTTAGATAATTCAAGGGATCCCTGTCTTTTCTTGCTATCTCTGTTACTTCTAAGGGTTCAGCTGTCTCCTTGTGTAAGATATCAAAATTACCCAGGTTTGGGTTTTCCATCTGCTGTCATATCATAGCAAAGGTGAGGAACTGCTTGCTCTGGAGATCAAAGCTCACTCGAGCAAACCTCAGCCTGTGCACGGGTTAGAAACGTTCCTGGGTCTGAATTAAAATGTAACTACAATGTATAAGGTCATTATTTTTGTTAAATGCTGTATTCTCTGTGGCCTGTGAGGTTGGCAGGTGAATTAATAACTAATTAGTGGCAGATAGGTATCCTTGATTGCAGTGGTTTGGGGGTGGTTGTGATGGTGTTTGGGTTTTCTAACACAAGCAGACCTTTGCAGAAACCAGCAGTGAGAAGAACTAACCCTTATTGTAGAGTAACTCTCTTCCATACTCAGTACTGGGGGGAAAATGTAGGGGTGATTTTCTAAAAAGCCATTCAGCTCAAATTATAATGAAATTATTTTGTGTATCAGTTAGTATCATTTAGGAAGCTCAGAAGGATGTGGGAAATCCCCACCCTGTGGGTACATCCTAATAAAAATCAGTAAGTGTAGTTTGTCCTCTCCTGGCCCTGGGACATGTGCATGGATTCTCTGCAGAGGAATTATCTGAAAACTTCCTCGCAGGGGTTGGGGCTTTTGATTGTTTGGTCCATGTCAGAGTATGAATTTCTTGCCTTGTAAAAAGCCTGTGCTGTACCAACTGAAATACAAGGCCATCTGGGCCCACATTTTTTGTCTTTTGCCTGTGACACAGTAAATTTTTTTGTGAAATTGGAAAAGCAGCTGAAGTGTGAACCCATCAATATGTTCATGCCCTGCCATTTTCTGATGTTTTGACAGCTGCCCTTTGAAAAAATAGTTCTTTAAATTGCTGTTAATTAAGAACTGGTAATCTGATGGTGTAATAAAATTCCCCCTGTCAAAGCACAGATATTTTCAGGAATCTATTGCTCACTAGAGCATTAAGTATTTCCTCCAAGTTCTTTTGCTTTTTGAAATGTCTTGTCAAGCACTGCTGAGATTAAAACTATGTCAAATTCCTTTTAGTGTGGAACTTCATGTCTCCAAGACATGCAAGCTAAAGGCTACCATATGTTATACTGGTATGCTGGGTGATGGAGAAAGCCTAGAAAGTGTGTTCCCTCCTTGGTGCAGCAGCAGAATTGAGCCTGAGGAGGAAATGCTGAGGATGATTTATGGAGCTGAATTTTTTGGCTCTGGAGGGACACGATCTGCTGGTTAGCAGCATCTCAGACAGAGGCTCTGCAGCTCCCTGCATGTGCTGCCCTGGGAAATGCAGTGCTGCTTTTAGAGAGCAAGGAGGGACAGCCAGGAACTTATTACCTGCCTGCTGTAATTTAGCAATATAACACAACAGGGAGGGGATTGAAACTTCTCCTTAGGAGAAATTCCATTTATGCCTAGTTCTGAGTCACTGTGCCAGCTTTGATTGTGCTGTGTGGCACCGTAATCTGGAGTTGTGTTGCCATCAGAATCTCACTGGTTGGGATTTGGGTTCTCAAGTCACATGGGAAAGAAATTTCCTGTGTGATCTAAGGTTCATGTTTTAGCTTTCAGCAAAATGCAGTTTTAAATTCTAAATTGGTTCAGATTAGGAATGACAGATCTTAGATGTCCACAGTTTACATTTCCTCCCCTTTTTATGTAAAAATAGCATTATTTCCTTTTGCAGTGGTTATAATACCATGTAGTTGAGGAGCTTTTTTAAGATAACCACAAGATTTTTATCTGAATCAGAGATTGGTCCAGTTAATTTTTGTGTAAAGTAGTACCTGACAGTGAGATGACAGCACTCAGTAGAGAAAGAGGCAGCAGCTGTTGCTGTAGAGCACGAGAAGCCTTTTTGCATCAGTCTAAAACAGGGATGAATATTCTCCCAGTACACAGTATCTGTTTAAAATCTTGACTGGGAGGTGAGTGGCATAGAGAAAACTGGTTTTTAGGAAGAAATGTTTCTTAGACCTTTCCTGTAACTAAAAAAAAAAAAAAAAAAGCAGGAGGAAGGCCTCAAAGTTTATGTTTGTTTATGGAGTTATCATGAAAACTACAACATGCCAAGGAAACTGCAATGAAGGTGGCTTCTGACATGTGAATGCAAAATGCTGCAGTAATGAATTATTGAAAAGTATCCTATGTGTATTTTCTTCTTTTTTATTATTATTTTCTTAATTTATTTATTAACTTTATTTTAAAAGTTTTATCAGAATCAATAACACTCACTTGTCTTCATTAACTTCAGCTTCCCTTCTGCTCTTCTGTAGGTTCTTCTTTTCCTGTTTGGTTTTTTGGAAGCTCATTTTTAAAAGTCTTGACCTGCTCTTCTGTAACATGGGGTTCCAGAGTTTTCATCCACATTTATAGTTGCAGACACTTATGTTGGAATGTCTCTGTTTTTTTTCCAATCTTCCAGGATCTCAGCAGCAAGGACATGAAGAGGGATTTGTACATAGTTGCCCATGTAATCCGAATAGGTACAGTATGATTTGGTGCTTGCAATATGTGTAATACAGTGCTCTTAGAGGATTTTTAAATGTATGCTTTAATTAGCTGACTTTAAAATGATTTATACATTTAGAAAACTCAGTCCTAGACTGATTGACATTCAGACCATATGGAGCTAAGTGTTAGAAAGTTACTGATGACTGTTTAACAAAGATTTTGTTTTTCTTAGTCTGAAACAGAATTTTTGATTAAACACCTCATTTAGGGGAGAGGGACAAAAAAAAGGCTTTTTGTTTAATGTTTTAAAACTTCAAATGGGGACTTTTTACTGGTAATTAAAGCTGGGTTACAGGGCAGCATCTGACCATCCACATTGAGTAAATCAGAGGCTGTTAGACATAGATATCAAAATCTGCTTGCTGCTGTAAGAGTCTGTGATGCAAGCACATATTTTACGGTGTTAAGTATAATTTATTTTACATATTAGGCCTGAAATGTTAACAGTGTGCAGTAGGAGTTGCAGAGACAGTTTCCTCAGCTGTATTATTGTAAACAACTGAGCTGTGCAGTGCCATTCGTGTTGCTCCAGGTTTTCAGGTGGCTGAAGAATGGCCAGGCAGCATTTGCAAGAAAAGGATTTTTAAGCTGTTGCCAGCCCAGTCACTGCTAACACCCATTACCAGGCACAGACACCTTTCCTGAAGTACAGCAGCTCTAAACAGAGCTTTGTGTGCTGTCCTGGGAATGGCAATGTGCCTTCAGAGCCACAGCTGTGGCAGGGAGGTTGGGCTTCATTATCTGACTTCACCATGTCCTAAGAGCTTACAAATCCAAATTGCTCTGTTATCACCTGGGTGATAAATGAAGCTTGTGGAAAGGTGCTGTATTAACCTTGATGCAAGAATGCTGGACAAATTATTGTATGGAATGTTACAAGTACACTTTGATTACCACAGTGATTTTTCTGGCCTTGGCATTTTTTGCTCTATATAAAAACTGCCTCAGTAATAGGAAGTAATCACTGAGCAGCTTTGTACCTCAGATTTCTCCTTCCTGTGCTCCAAGAAGGATCCATACAATAACTAATATGTAATATTATATGTATTATATACAATATATAATACATTCCCTTAAAGCAGTTGAATAAAATGAACATTTGTGCAAACAGTGCACTCTAAGGAAGGAGCCCACAGAGTGAATCTCTGTGTGGGTCAGACTGCTGAGTACAAGGCAGATTCTTGGCTCATTCCACAGATGATTTGTAGTCAGCCCAGCTGGATGCAAATATGTGTCATGGAGCTGCAAATCAAAGCTGGCCAGACATGACGCTGCTCACTTTGCCCTTGACTGTTTTTGACTAAGGGAGGTGTAGGTTCAGATGCACCTCTGGGTTTGAAAAGTTTAAAAGTGAAAAGCTGTGGTGGGTTGACCCCAGGTGGACACCAGGTGCTCTCCAAGCCGCCCTATCCCTCCCCTCCTCAGCAGGATGGGGCTGGGGGGAGAAATAAGATGGAAGGAAATTCATGGGTGAAGATAAAGGCAGTCTGATAAAGCAAAGGAAAGCAAAAGATTCATTCTCTACTTTCACTGAGCCACCAATGTCCAGCCACTTCCCAGAAAGCCAGGTTGTACAGAGCCAAACCTCATAGTGACAAATGTCCCCCTCTGCTCCTTCCCCTTGTGCTGCTGAGCAGATGCCACGTGCTGGGGGACATCCCTCTGGCCAGTGTGGATCAGCTGTCCTGGCCCCCAGGCTCCTGCAGAGGGGAATGTTGCAGAGGCAGCCCTGGTGCTGTGCCAGCCCTGCTCACACCCCTGGGCTGTTCTCAGCCTCTCCCTGGGCACCAGCACAGCCCAGCACGCGGGGCTGGGGGAGAACCAGCTGCAGCTCCTCCTGGGTGTGTGTGGCCTGGGTGTGTGTTCTCAGAGGGGTGATGAGCACAGCAGGCAGGCTGTGGCTGCCTGTCCATCCCTGATGTTTGCAATTCCCTTCCCTTTAGGTCGCATGTTGCTCAATGACTCCAAGAAAGGGCCCCCCCATCTCCACTACCGGCGCCCGTACGGCTGCGCAGTGCTCAGCATCATGGACGTGCTCCAGTCCATCTCAGAGATTAAGGAAGAGAAGGACTTTGTTCTCAAAGTTTACACGTGAGTAATTCCTGGAAGGAAGTTTTTTGCTTCTTCATTATTCCAGCAGCTCATAGAAACTAATGACTATTATCCCCAGACGTTTCAGGTGTGTGAAATGCTTCAGAGGTGATTGAATATTGCCCAAGTCCGTGTGACTTGCAAAGCTGCTCTTTTATTGATGTGAATTATTTAAAATCTGCTGAGCTCCAACTGGAAGGAATGTGCTGTATTTCATCTGATGAAGGGAATAATAACTCATGCCTCATCTGCTCTTCCTTACCACTCATGGTAACCAACAAAAGAAGTAGAAAACAACTGAATTCAACAGTGTGTGACCAAAACTCTCAAAACAAATCAACATTTTTTGAGCAGGAATCTGTCTTCAGTTATTTGTGACTTTGAACTTTGAACTAACAAATTCTTATTATGAAATGTGGTCTCACAGTTGCAATAAAGAGGCCACAGACAAACTGTCTGGAGTCTGCAGGGAATATTTAAATCCCTTGTCAGTGAGGATAAATACTGGCAAGATCTGTTTTGCAGATGGGCTGAGACACAGCTGACACTTCTTTGTGGTCTGTGGCCACTGTTGGGAGTTATAAGATAATTTGGTGGGTTATGGAACTTTGTTATTCTTTGAGGAGTGCATTCAGCAGCAGAAAATGTGACCTTCAAGTGAAACTAAACGAAAAAATGTCTTTTACTGTTCACTGAGGATTCTTGGATGTCTCTTCATACATTGAAAATCTCTTAAGTCCAAACAAAAGTCTCCCAGAGTCAGCTCTTTCATTCTTCCTTTGCCAAAAGTTATGAAAATTCTAGCAAAAACGTCAAATTATAGGGAGGAAAATGGTCATCTTTCTTCTTTCTGCCAGTAGAATCTGGCTAATCTTGGCCTTTTGTCACATTCAGTTGCAGCTTATCTCACACCAGTGGGTTTTGCTTGTATATTTCTACTGGCTTTGTAGATATGGTGTTAATGTATTGCAACTGCAACATTTGGAATGTTTACAGGAATGGCACATTCTGATAATCAGAGTTCTGTTGTGTTACCCATTTAATGCCTCTTTAGCTTCTGAAAAATAGAACAGAAAAAACTCATTGAAACACTGGACTTTGTCAGTGACAAGTGGAGTCACAGAGCCAGTTAGAGCAACCCAGAGTCTTGGTACAAAGCTGAAATAAAAATCACAGGATACAGAGCTTCCCTTTCCTTCCTGCTGATCTGCAGTGGTTTGGTTACATGGATTCCCTTCACAGCACCCAGGTTTTGCCCAAATTCCTCAGCAGATTTGCACCAGTCCTTCCTCACGTGGGCAGGGAGAGCCCCTGGCTGAATTCAGCTCTGTAATCAGGGGCTTGTAATTCTTTATCACAATTATCACTCTCCTGGGCTGTTTTAAGGCTTGTACATCATTCTTTCATGTTGCTGCTGTTTGGAGTGTTCTGTGTAAACCTCCAGCAGAAATATTCAGGAGGGAACATGGATATATCCGAGGGGCACCAGCTTATCCCCTTTGCAGCTTTGATAGCTGTTGGTCTTTCACGACAGACTTTTCACAGGTTTCTCTCTTGCATCTTCTCTTTGCACATTCCTTTAGCTAACCTGCCTTTTCTTGTTCCTGGGCTACAATTGAAATGACAGGGTTTTGTCCTTTGTAAGTTTAAAATTGAATATGAGTGCTTAAACAGCCCTGAACTGATTTTCTTACCTGCTGCTCTCATTTAGATTACTGTTAAAATGCCTCAAGCCAACTCCAAAACGTCATAAAGATGAAATAAGGAGAGAGGTGTATTTGTATTTTTCAAGGAGCAGTAAAAAGCATTTCTTTTATACACTCTGTGGCTAAAGCTTACAGCTGCCACAAATGAGGCAGCCAGAAAAGCCTTTTCACAGGGAGAAGCTGAAAAAAAATTTGAGAGACTGAAAATCTAACAAAGGCTGAAACAAATACATGGTCTGTCAAGGGAGACTTCTGCTGAATCCACAAGAGAATGCTTATGGGAGGGGGAAAAAAATCAATTTACTTCACCAATCTTCCTCAGCTTGCCTTATTATTGTTAAAGATTTATGTCTGAATTTTTTTTTTCCTCACAATTGAGATTTTCCTCTTTGTTAATCCCACAGTCATGTTAAAATCTCCCTAAGAGGATATAGTACCACAGCTGTAGTTATAAGCTCATTATGTAGAAGCATAAAGGTTTACTTTTATAATTCTTTTTAATATATATGTAAAATAATTTGAAAGTGAGATGAAATTAAGTTCTCAGTCCATTTTTTCTGAAATCACTTGATTTAATATTTTTTATTAATTTTTATCTTAAATGGAAATTTTTGCTCATGAACATGTTATTCTTTGTGTCCACCTTACCATTCTCCTGAAAACTTCATGCATTTCTCTTCCATATTTGCTTTTTTCTGTTTCTTTTTTTTTTTTTTTTACCATTTCCTTTCAATCCTTTTTTTCCTCTTTCTCCAGTCCTAGATCTTAAAATTCTTAACCATTAATGCCTGAATGCCTTTCCCTTTTGCTATTCCATTGTTGCTATTTGCCCAGCTGGACAAGAGCTCACGTCCCATTGCTGTCCCCAGCTGCTGGCACCAGGGGCTGCTTTGGGATGGGAAACATTCCAAAAGTTCATTTGCTGCACTACCAGCCAGCCTCAAAGATGATGGATGGCTCAGGAGAAAATGGTTATTTAAAGGAGAAATAGATTCTTTTATATACTTGGTATTTGGACAAGTAAAATGTGAGCACAATAAGACACATTCCAAGCAGATGTTTCCAGGCCAGCCTGTCAGAGTTGGGAGAAGATCTTTCTTCCTGGCACCCAGGAAATGCCAAGTGCAGCTTCCACTGGCACTTGGTACAAAACTGGCTTTAAGCTGCCTTTACAGTTGATTTTGGGATAATTTGTTCCAGGTTAATTGGCAGGCATAAGTTATTGGAGGCTCAAATCTATTTGAACTTGCACTCCAGAGGCTTGTACAGCAACTAAAAATCACCACAGCTTAGACATTTGGTTGTGTCTGTGGGGAGGAAGGATGGTGTAGAATCTGTGCTATAGGTTCTCTCCCTGCTTTTAGGAGAATCTTATTTGGAGTAGGATAGATGACTTTCAATGTGTTGACAATGTGAAGATAATTTTTATTTTCTCTGGATGAGTAAGCTAAACCAGCACAGAGCACCACAATTACTGGCAGGAGGTTTGGACTGTCCATTAATGCTTTAGCTCTGCTGTGTTTTGGTTTTGAGGGATTGTTTTGGGGAGCACAAATACAGTCAATTTATCATTCTGGGAAGTTCTGCAAAGTCACTTGTGTGCTGATCTGCCTTGTGTGAGTGTGTGGGTAACTGGTGTCTCCTCCCAGAAGGGATACAGTACTTACAGGAGGTGGGCAGCAGAGCAAGTGAAATCTTTGAGGACACAGACATTTTCCATGTATTTCATTTGTTGCAAGTTGTCTCTGTTCCTTTTGCTGCTCTAAGAACATTTGGGGGTGTCAGTAATTGTGCCATGGCAGGCTTTGGGGGTTGCCTCATTAATGTTTGCAGCACATGGTTTTGCAATACTGAAGCTGCAGGAAATCACCAGCTACTGCTTGTAGAGAGCCTGAATTGCCTCTGCCATGCTGTTCTTCAGCTACATAAGGCAGCAAACCAAAGCATCCCCACTGTCTTCACAGGAGCTGGTGTGTGTCTAACCCTGGTTGTGCTGACATGTTGTACTCTTGGGGGGAAGCAAAAAAGGGAAAAAATGGTAATATCCTTGGAGAAGTTTTACAAAGTGACTGAGTTCATGAAACTCCTAGGAGCTGAAAGCTGAGAGTATTAGCAATTTTTTTTTAACCTTTAAGAGTCAATAGGACGGAGGTTTAATTAAATTGTTTAATTCAATTGCTTTTCAGGAGAAATGAGATTCACAACTGCTGCTGAGTTAAAAATTGCTGACTTCATGGGGAATCATTGAATCTTGCTGTTGTGATTTAAACAAAGCACAGTTGAATTTAAAATGCAGTTAGACTTGATCAACACACTGCTTTTCCTTTCATTTTTAACCAGGAGCACTGTTTGTAGTAAAGGTGTTGGTTTTTTCACATGAGAGAAGATTATATGACATCTTTCATGTAAAAGCTTGATAAAGAGGGTCACTTCAGCTGTTTGCCTTTTTCTCCCCAGTCTGAGGTCTCTCCCATCCTATGGGACAGTAGCCTGTGGACTCAACGTGGGGCTGGTTTCCTTGGTTCCTGTCTCAGTGGCACTGAAATTCCTGCATGTTGTGCTTTGGATCCTGAACAGAAGTGTAGCACTCATTTTCTACATGCACAGAATGCCCAGAGATTTCTTCATTCTGCCATAATCTGAAGAGTGGAACGAGGGCTTTGGTGACAGAAGAGTCGCCACCAGCTCCAAAGTGCCCATTGAAAGGACATAACTATTAGGAAATATTTTGTTCCCTTCCACTTTTAAAAAGAAGAGTTATGTGGGATTTCTCTCATTCATCCAAACCCTGTACAAGCTTTCATATTATCTCTACAGCAAAGTTGACTCTCGTGTTCCAAGATGAGAAAGCATTTAACTTGAATTAATGTTCTTTTCTTTCAGATGTAACAATGAAAACGAGTGGTGCCAGATCCATGAAAATATCATCCGCAAGTCCAGCACCAAATACACAGCCCCCAGCTCCAACTATGGTAAATATTTCCTTGTGCTTGTTTGTCAGAACAGCAGCTGAACATCTCCTGTGGGAAACTGCTGATTGAAATTCACTGAGATGTGAGGTTTTCCTTTCATAGCTAATGACAGATAAATAGGGAACATAACTCCTGTCTTATCTGTTTACCTCATGTAATGATGTCTGTAGTTGCTAATTCAGAGATATCACTGCTCTCCCACTCCAAATGAAGCAGCTGATAGGATACAGTTCAGCTTCATTACAGCCAGTTCTGCATTCATTACCAAGTGCCTGAATCATGGTGATGTCCAAATAGTGAATTTGTCTTAATTTCGCTTGTTTGCATATTGAGTAGTAGTGGAATATGTGGTGCACACTCCCATGGAAGAGATTAAGCACAACAATAAGCAAATAAAACCTTTTGCAGGTTTGGAATTCTACTCTGTATAAAGCTGCTTTCATTCCCTGCTGCTCCTCCTGTTACAGTTGAAGTTATTCACTAGTCATCATTAAAAGGTTTTCCTAAATTGTTTATAACTTTGAAAATTTGGGCAACATGTCTGAACTTCCAAATTTGCTCCAGTCCTTTGATGCTGGAATTTTTTGAGTTTATTTTCATTGGTTTGTTTTTAATAGCAAACAAGGATATAAAATGAACAAGTTTTCCTGTAAGTGACAAAAACAGTCAAGACTGATTCCTAATGAACACATCTCTCTTGTGTGCTGTGAGACCTTGTGGACACACAGACACCCTTGTACATGGTATTCAAGGGATTTGAATTTTTCCATGGTTTCAAAGCCTGTGTTTTCCCTGCAGTGCTCTCCTGCCTACTCAGCTGGGCAGTTGCAAGTCCATGTTTTGGCAGCTTTTGAGTACATACATGCTGACTGTCCAGCTGGCTGGTTTGCCTCCCTTTTTCTTCATTTTAAGGCTTTATGCTCATTTTTTTCATCCCAACTCCCAGTATTCATTAAATTTATACAATCCTCATGTAATCTGGATATCTACTTATTTGCCAGATTTGGCTGAAGCCAAACAACAGGCTTGAAAATGATTTCAAGGGGAGAAGGCAGGAAGTGGGTGGAAGGTACACGATACTCCTGGTTTCGTTCCCCTGGTAATTTGTCTGACAAAATGGTGACTAAATATTGGTCACAAAGCCCAGATATTGAGCTTTGGAAAGAGCAGGGCTTTGGATGGCTCATGCAAAATCGTGCATCCAAGGCAGGGTTTGGTTTGGTGTGTGTTGTTCTGGGCAGTGAACAGAGAGGACACAAAGAACTCTTGGCCAAGTAACACTGAAGGGCATAAAGAATGTGGAAAATTGCTCTGTGCAGGTAATTCTCATGGATACATGGAGCTGGTAGTGCTCAGCAGGTGAGACTGGGCTTCTATGCCTGAGCTCAGTGCTGGGATTTTTGATATGGTAAAGCTGGACTTAGTAATTTTACCAATACACTCCCCTATGTTGTGAATTAAAAGTAGCCAGAGAAAACAGCTGGACTGAGATTAACTGTGTAATTATTCCTTGTCCAGCTGTTCAAATAGTACACTGAACAACAGAGCTGGTTGCTGAATTCTGGCCAGTTGGCACTCCTGAAACATGTTGAGGAACTGTTGGGAATTTCATTAAAATCAACATCCTTCTATGAAGCAGTTAAAGAAATGACTGGAACAGATACACTTGGAGATTTAAGTTTTTTCATGGTATTAAGCAGGATTAAAGGCACTTGAGACATATTCCAGAGCTTGGTGTGGTTGATGGTCCCTCAGACAGAGGTGGCATTGCTCATACATGTGCTGTAACTGGCAGCATGTGAGGAATAAAGTAATGGAAGTACTTTCTGTAGCCTGGGACATGTCTTCAAAATGAAATATTCTGATTGTTAAGAGTTGTATTTTAATATAATTTTGTGTTCTTAACTGATCCCTTATAACAGTTTTGTTTCTTCCATTTTAATTTTCAAGTACTCCAAGGGAGAAAAGAACTCTGTGTTTATATATTGTATTCAATTAACTGTGGAGCAAAAACATTGTTTACCTGCATGCTTTGTACACACAGCATCTAATTCTAAGGGCAGAAACAATGAACCTCTTTGGTTTTTTTCCAGGACTTATAATATCCCTTCAGCTTCTTCGTGGTGACATGGAGCAGATCCGAAGGGAGAACCCCATGATCTTTAACAGAGGCGTTTCTGTCACCAGGAAGCTGGGATTTCCTGATGTTATAATGCCAGGTAAACACAGCAGCTTCAAGCTGAAAATATTGGTCATTCTTTCTTATACTCTACCACTCAAGTGCAGCTGGGATGGGCACTTTCCTTGAGTGAGACTCATAACAGGGCTGTCTTATTGATCAGTAAATGCCAAATTTGGGGAGGCAAATGCTAAAACGTGGTCAGCAACAGAGATTATAGTGATAGAAGGTGTTAAAATCACATGGATAGAAGGGGATCTGGAAAGATTGTTCTGATAGTCCCCACAACCCCTGCCAGTTGATATCCCTCTTGTACACTCAGCATAGAGATTTTTAAATGCATGAAATTTCTTCTTCCCAACAATCCAAATCCCAGAAGAAAAGAGTTTCCACTTTGCAACCTTGGTGTTTCTGAGTTTGTGTGATCTGTTTGTAATGAGAAGTAGAGAAGGTGCAAATCTGGTCAGATTTTCCCTCTGGCCTCACGGAGCAGCTGGTCCATGCAATGCCTTGGCTGCAGCACTGCTGTGCTTCCTCTGCTCCTCACATCTGGAGCAGCAGCTGGAGATGCTTCTTGGCTTGGCAGCCCCAGCACAGCCAAGAATTCATTTAGAGAAGAACCCAGAATGTGGCCAGTCATGCAACCCCATAAAACCTGGTGTTACACTGGTTTGACTTCTGCAGTGTGGTGAGAAATGGGTTTGCTAATTAGTAGCATTTGAACAGTTATTTCATTGCTATGATAAGCAAGCCCAAGGATGACTTTACAGATGTGGGATATTTGGCGAAAGCATAATGGGAAAAGCATCAGATTTTATTACTCCAAAGGCTGCAGTGAGACATCACTACCAGAAGTAGTTGTAGCCTTGTTATGGAAGCTCTTCAAAAACCACAATAAAATGGGGAGTAGGTTGGAAGCATTTCTAGAAACTAAAGTCAAAGGACTTAGAACAACATGTGTTTATTTACTAATGAGCTTGAAAATGGTAGTAACAGCAGCAGAGGATGTGGGCTATGAAGCCAATGATCAATGTTGGTACTTAGTGACCTTATAGCAGTTCCAGGCATAACCCAAAGCAGTCAAAGAGGGAAAAGATGAATTATTGCAGACAGATGTACAAACACAGCAGCTGCAAGGTGATCTGCTGTAACTGAGAACACAGCTGGATGTGTCACATTTACACACCTGTGTAAGGGAATTGATTCACCTGCAAGAACTGCTTGCTCCTCCCTTTCTGTGGATAGAGCTGTGCCTCAGGCCACTGAAGCTGAAGGAACAGCTTCATGTCCTCAGTGTTCCCCTGGGGAATTTGTTTTGTTTTCCAGGCCCTGGCCCCCTCTGCAAAGTGCACAGTGTGCTCCTGTATGTGCTGCTTGGGCAAGGCTTTGGGCCTGGGCTTGAGCAAACAGACCAGCAGTGTTCATACAAAACATCATCCTGCCCTAAGCTTTTAAAATTCTCTGTTCATTGCACCTAATTCAAATTTCCAGATTTTCTTTGTGAGAACCACAGTTCTTGGGAAAAACATTGGGGTTTTAAGATGATAACCTGTTTGGAATTGGACTCATATACAAATACACACACACACAGATACGTATCTGCTCAAAATGCTGATGGATAGAAACAAATGTGTGGAAGTATCACCATTCTGCTATTAATACTTCCTGCCTCTCTAGAGGATCTGAGCACAGAAATTCTTGATTCCAGGCGTGCTACAAGAGGTTTTCATATATAGAGTTTAGATGCAAAGCTTTGGGCATTATGAGAATAATGCTTCTATTGTGAGGAAAGGCAGTTTGTACATGTCTGTAAACACCAGGTGAGAAAAGAAAAGCAGTTGAGGAAGTGAATGAACTTTCACATAATTGTAATTATAAATGAGGACATTACCAGAGTAGAGAGGAGCTGTGAAGAGAGGGATAGTCATGAATGGGGCTCTAAACAAAGGCTTTCACTGTTTGGGGTCTTCTCCAGAATAATGAAATCTCTGGAAAATGAAGAGATTGAAATGTAGTGGAACTCCACTGGTGCAGCAGTGTTCCCTCTAATTACTAATCAGGTTTTCTTGGAAATCAAAGTATGTTTCACATGCTCAAGTGACAGCAGATATTTGCTGTTGTTTGCTTTTAGAACAACAGATCCAGCTGGGGTTGGAGTTTGCCTGACATCCAGGATAGAACATGTGGGTTGTGTGACCTTTCAGGTGGATTAGCCCAGCTACACAACAAGGAATGTCTATCAATTGATTTGGTGCTTATGTTGCTACAGCCAGGATCAAACATCCTTCTTTAGCTTTATGACTATTGACTAAAGTTGAAAAATAATTCACTGGAGACACATATGACAAAAAAAAAAGAAACAAAAAACCCCCAACCAAAGACTGAAGCCTGTCATGCACTTCAGCAGTTCTCAACCATGTCTGCTGCTTTAATAGTGTTTGTCAAACTACCTCTTCCTTGCTTTGCTTCAGAACTGTTTGTCATTAAACACAGGGTTTCTTCCAGAAAACAGCACAGGAAGTTCATGACTTGTATTTTGCAAGTGGATACACATTTTTCAAGGCAGTGTGGTTTAAAAATGAGTTTTATGAATAAATTAATAAAGGGTACATCACCTGGTACTGTTAAAATAAGCAGTGATCATTCTGCTGAACCAAGAAATCTGTTTTTTAAAAAGTAAATAGCTCCAGCATTTCAACCTATTTTTTTTTGTCATAGGTTTGAACGTTTTCATTTTCTTTTTTAACAGGAAATCCTTTCACACGTGCCTATCTTAACTATTAAAATTCTGTGTCTCATTACCCTTTTCCTATCCCGTTGTGTTTTCTAAACTGTAGCATTAGCTCCCTGCATCCAGCCTTATTTCTCTGCCCCTCAGATATGAGCAACATCAGTGGTAGCTGGTCATCATTAAGAAACAAAGTGAAACTGGTCTTCATGGGCTTGTACCTTGCGTGGTTATACAGAACAAACTTAATATTCTCCAAAACAACACTTCCTGCCTTCTTTTGTAAAGATAAAATGTTCTTTGTTTCCTGCTGCACTGTGATCTGACAAGAGCATCATAAAGACTTCAGGTTATCTTTTTTGGCAAAATCAGAAGGGATTCGGTCAAACCAGGCTCCTAAAGAAGTTATGGTGGGGTTTTGTTCATTTGTGGTTTTGTGATTTGGTTTTTTTTTTTTTTTCTTTTATTCCTTTTCTAAATTGCTCCTGGGTTTAAGGCCATGCATCTGATCTGCCAATTTTCCCTTCTCCAGAGCTGGGAGCAGTGAGGCCTGTGCTGCTCCTTGGGGGTTGAGCTGGGCTTTGTGCAGGACTTGCTGAGCAGAAATCTGTTGCATAGGCTTGGTGTTTGTCAGTCCCCCAGGGACACCCCTCCCCTTCCCCATGTGCTGATAAATATGCTGTCTTTTTCTTTGATCCTCTGATGAAAAGTGCATGCTTCATCTCCAACTTGTGAGTGATGTTTCTTTCTCTTTTTTCTCTCTCCTTGTCTTAATTTCCTGGCTTCTCTCCCGTTCCTTTCCGTTTATTCTCTCCCCTTTGTTTCTGATGCAGAGATGAAGATTGTTGGGTGTAA
This sequence comes from Rhipidura dahli, assembly GCA_013399225.1. Taxonomy (NCBI): domain Eukaryota; kingdom Metazoa; phylum Chordata; class Aves; order Passeriformes; family Rhipiduridae; genus Rhipidura; species Rhipidura dahli. The sequence continues at coordinate 60,674 of VXAC01002265.1, forward strand.
GTTTCTGCTTTTCTGTGTAATGTCTGCTTTTTGCTTGCTTTTTTTCCATTTTCATCTCTTCCATGGAATGTTGGGATTGGTAAGGCAACGAATCATAACATCACAGGGAAACTTTGGTAACAGGGAGGTGGAGACTTTGTCTCTCTTCATACCACAGGGCTTCAGGCATTTAGTAACTGTGACAGGTGAACCAGTGAGAAACAGGTGAGAAACATCTCAGCATCTGTTCAGTCAGTGAGCACAAAGTCATGGCAAAAATACATTAAGGAAAGGACACGGTAAAATCCATCAGCCATTCTCAGAATATTCATGGCTAGAGTGTTAACAAGACCAAAAGACATAATTATGTCATAATTATCACCAAAAAGTGTCTACAGGGAGACTAAAAAGTATTATTGTCATAAAGAAACTTGTGGAAATTGAAAGTTGGAGGAGACAAAAAGCATTAAAAAACAACTTCCTATTACTGAAAGGCAACCATTTCAGGGAAATCACTGCATTTAAAAAGGGCATTTTATAAATTCTTTTCTATACATAGAAGCCAAACAATGGGTAGCAAATAACATAATAAGTATTGCTTGTCCCTTTTCTTTGAAACAATTGTGTTCTGCTCAGTGAAAGCTGGAGAAGCACACGGAGTTAAACTTGAATAATGTTCTCTTTACAGAAAAAAAAGCTAATTTAATTTGCCATACAGGCAGTAGATAAAAGCTTTGTTTCCCCTTGCTGCTGTAATATTGTTCACAATTATGTTAATAGTTGCTCAGTGTAACTATTTTAAGAATTAGGCCTTAAAAAAACCCTGCTGCCTGGCTGGTGAGGGGACAGAGAAATGAGCTGCTGAAATGGATGGAATGTGATCCCCGGTGTGGGACAGTGCCAGGAATGCAGGGGGAATATGGAGGGGCTTCACAGGGCTGTCAGAGGGGTGTCACTGTTAAAGACAGGGAAAATCACACAGTGGGAGGATGAGATTGGGAACAAGTCCTGAGGGGCAGCCAGAAAGCAGGACAGGGGTTCTGGAGACCCCTTTTCCCTGAGCCTTGGCCAGTTTGTCCTCATCCCTTTGGTTTGGAAGAATGATGTGATGAGCACAAAGCTGCTTCTGTCACCCTCAGCTGGGCTGAAGTCCCTGCCCTTCCCAGGGAGCTGTGTTTGCACTGGGAGGCAGCTGCAGCTCCAGCTGAGGGTGGAGTTTGCTGTTTGAGATCAGGGTCTCATCACTGGCCCCCTCCCAAGCAGCAGCTTCCAGGGAGGAGCCATCCAGAGAGGGAATGTCTGGGATAATGGGAGAGTCTCAGCAGAGCAGTTCCCCTGCAAAGATCTTGGACAAATAGAGCCAGAACTTGTGATAATAACACTGCACACGAATGGAAATCCTCTCCACTTCATACTTGGCTTCAAAGCTTTTCCTTGCTGGTCCAAGTTCTCAGGTTGAGCTGCTGTGGCTCAGGTCAGGGGGTGCTGCTGGTTGGCTCTGGTTGTTCACTGATAGATGGGGCATAAATGCCTGGGTTGGGGTTTTCTTCAGAAGCCCTTGTGGAAGATACTCTGATTACCTCTCCTGCCTATTCACTCTTCTGTGAAATGCCACTATTTTTGAAGAGATGCCAAACCCAGGGCTGTAAGAGAGTCCAGCAGACTGTGCATCACAGTGTGGGGCCCAAGGAGAACAGGACCAGCTCAGCTATTTGTTAAGTATAGACCTAAACACTAATATTTAGATTTTTTTTCCCCTTAGGTGCCTAAATTGTAAAAGACTAAACTTTCAGCTTAAAAAATCCAATATTCTCTGGATAAATAGCTATTTTACTAAGTTAGTTGAAACTACACCTACTTGTGCAGACTGCTTGGAGCTGCCACTTTTCCCCAGCTTACAACAGGGATATATTACATGTCCACAGAGTCACAAAACATTGACAGATCAGGAAAAAAAGTTGTTAGAATTGAGTTATCAGAGATTTTTGTGTTTCTCCTGTAGAAACTACTGTGAATTATGTACCCTTTTTTGATACAGTATTCTCCTGCACAAAACAGGGACCATTCCTGTCCTCGGTGTCCAAAACCTTTAGGATCTCTGAATAAAAAGTGTTTGGTTGCATGCAGAGAGTTCCTGTAAATTGTTACTGCTTTGCAGTACAAGTAACTGGTCAGTGTTCCAGTGGAAAACCAACACACCCTGTCAGGATAAACTCCCATTTCTTCTCCTGGAGACCAAAGAGTGGCTGTTGGGCTGCTTCAGGCTGTTAAGTCTTGAAAATTATAAATAACTGTTTGGAAGTCTTCCAGTACATTCCTTTATACTGCAAATGCAAAATCAATATTTGGCTCATGTAGCCTTTTCCACCACTCCTTTTAACCCCCATTACCATTAAAATAATTTCAGGTGATATGAGAAAGGATTTCCTTTCAATACAAGTGAACCTCCCCAAGCTATACTTTATTTATAATTTAAGCAACTGTACATTAGACATTAGGCTTTGTAAATAGGTTAAAACTGACAAACAAAACAAAACCCCAATAAAGGTGAAGGGAGTTGATAAAGGAAGAGCCCCATAACACATCAGAAAATTATTTTTTTCTATTATTGTGGAAAATACTGTCTTTCAAGGCATTTGATACAGAATTAATGTCAGTAACCATGTATGTAAGAAGTGCATGGATAATGCTAAAAGGAAGTTGACTTTTGTTTTTAACTGGAGAACAATTGTAGAGAGATGGGCTTTGGAACAAATACAATTCTGTAAACTCTCGTGGGGTTTTCAGTTCATCCCTGAGCCCTCCAGCACAGAGACCTCAGCTTAAAGTGACATCAGCAGGCTTTGCTCTATAAATACCCGTGGCCCACTGGCCTTGTAGCACTTTTTATTCCTGCTCTGATGGGAGGCCACAGCTCACCCAGTTTTTTGTCCTGTGCTGCTGTTTGGGAAAGCCTGAGGCCTCTGTGGTCCAAGCTGAGGTACCAGCCTGGTTTTTTGCCCCAAAATGCAGGATTTGCTGTTTGTGCAATCATTTGTATGAATGGTCTCATGTCTTCAGTTCATTTTGTATCTGTTTTTCTCTTTCCAATGGAATTATTATGGGCAAAGCCCTGTGTGCCCAGACTCCTGCCCTGGCACATCACTGTCAGTGCAGGCTGGGGCTGCTGATGCCCCTGGGGTGGTGCCACTGCCAGCAGCCTCTGTGTGCCCAGCTCCACGTGGGGCTGAGGGTTCTCTCTGGCTCTGCACCCTCAGGGCAGAGGCTGCAATAAACTGCTCTGTGCTCGAGCTTTTGCACTGGGTCCTGTGCAGCCCATTGGGCAATCAGAGCTCAAATCCCTCAAAATCACGAACAAATGGAGAAAAAAAAAAGGCTTGTGAGGCCTCAGGTGAAGGGATATGTTGGGAAAAGGAGATTGCTCCTTGTAGGAAGGTGATTTTCACCAAAATAATCATCATACCTGATGGTTAAATGCTTTTTGTCTTTGTTAGATGCATTTACTTCCTATTTTTACTTTATGTAGTGACTTTTTCTATTTTTTTAAGATCCAATAAACTATTTTTACAAGAGAAGATGCACTGTTATACTTCACTGAAATACTTTCTCCCATCTTTTTCCTTAATTTTTATGCAAATCCACTGGTTTTAAGGTCCCTCTACGCCCCACCCCAAAGGCATTTTTTTTTAATTAGTGGAGTAATATCCCTCCTGTTAAGCTTAACAGAAGATAAGATGCTATATATAACCAAATGCTGCCTTTAATTTAGGCTGGAAAATGATTTTCTATCTGACATTAGACTTTATGTAGTCAGACTGCCTTCCAGAAAAAAGGTCATAAGCAGGGAGCTCCAAAATGCTAATTATAGTGAATACCAGTAATTTCTGTTAAGATTTACAGCATACAAATTGAAACGTTTTTCCTAATTGTGCAAACCACTGAGAAAAAGGGATGGAGTCTCTTAAGCAGGAGGATTTTCAAATCAAAAGGCCCAACTTCAACCATATTTTGCAATGAGTTTTGTATTTCCTTGCTGTCCCTATAATCAGGACCGAGGTAGCTCAGCTTGGTTTTGAACCCCAAGATAATTTCCTCATATTGTGGCCCGTGGATTGTTGCATTTGGTGGCTGTGCTTTAATGAGCAAAACCAGATGGAATATCTGGGGTCTTTCACCAGGCTCTTGCTGTCTTTTCTCTCCAGTGAGCCCTGGCAGCTCAGCCTGTGGCTGGGAGGTGCTGCCAGCCCTGGGCCTGCAGGAGAGGGAGGCCAAAGGAGCGCGCTGGGCACAGCAGCTCCGTGCGCTGCGAGCTCCTGGCGGGGAGCACGGACTGGCAGCCACAGAGCTGCTCAAAGCCTTGTACTTATCTCCAGAAATAAAACTGGAAGTAAAGGCAGGACTGCAAGCTTCTATTGTTTGTCCCTACAGTTGATTAAGGAACAAGTTCTGTGGGGTTATAGACTTGGGGAAGAATTTGAAGCGCTGCTTTGAGGGCACAGAGGGATGTCCCTCGGTGCCTGAAAGCAAATGCTGCCTTATTTCATTGTGCTGCTGATTAATACACAGATTTAACTGCATCAGCTTCTCCAAGTGGAAGAAGTCAGACATTGAAGGAGTCTCTGCTTTGCTGGATAACCATTCCATTACTTCATTATTTAGTGTCTTGAGGCTGATTAACAAAATACTTGCCTTGAAAGGGTTTAAATTTTTATTTTAATTTTTTGGGTATTTTTATATATTGCCCTTTAGTATGTTTGCCTTTCTGGCAAGTAGATAAAAAGAAATGTTGAGTGTGAACTGTCATAAAATGGTGACAGTAACTAAATCTTACAGAAAAATAGGTGTTCCCTGCTGTCCTTTTGGTGTAGGCCTTAGAATTGACCACTTTAGTCTTGAAAGCAGTTTTCCAAATCAGATTCTAAAATAAAACCAAACAAGTGAGCTAGAGTCTGTGAAATTCAGGATAACAAGATGCTGAGACACAAGCATTTCTATTTCTGAATGTAGTAATTTGGTCTGAAAGCTCCTGAAAATGACGTAGTGAGAAGCTGGCAAGTGTCCACACTGCCTGCTTTCATATAGCCATGCATATGGATACCAAAGGCCAGCCAGAAATGTGGCAAAAACTACATTTATAATTCCTTCTTAATCCATCTGAACTGAGTTGTGACCAGTTCCTCAAAAAGGCTGCTTTTATTTTGTTGTTATGATAAAAGGAAATTATGAAAATATAGAAAATCCTTGAAGGGCTAACTGAACATAATGTTATGCTGAATTGTCACAAAAATATTTATCTTTCTTAAAATATATTGGAAATAGGAAGTCTGAAGCTAAGGATGTTTTGTCAGGCTTAGCCTGACACCTCCAGCTCAGCTAGCAAGGCAAAGTATAGGAGTAAGAGGTTTCTTTTCCCCTTCCCCACTTACACAATTAAAGCCAGTATCGATCCTGAGTTCACATTATTAAAGGCATTACTAACAATGGTCTGATTTGATGCACTGATATTAAACTGTTCATCCTTATTAACAATTAACTTGCTGCTTGGAATGATTTGGGCATCAGCCATCGTCTTGCAGAACCCAGGGAACGATTTGCAGAGTGGAGCTGGGACGGCCCCGGTGTCCCTGTGGAGTTTAAGGCTGTGGCTCTGCTCTGTCCCCGCAGGTGACATCCGGAATGACCTGTACCTGACCCTGGAGAAGGGGGACTTCGAAAGGGGTGGCAAAAGTGTGCAGAAGAATATCGAGGTCACCATGTACGTGCTCTACGCCGATGGAGAAATCCTGAAGGTACGTGCTCCTTTCCCTGCGAGCCCCAGGTGCTGCCTCCAGGGACACAGCCTCTTGTTCCAGAGTCTCTGGTGCAAGGGAAGAGCTAAAATCAAACTGGTTCTCTTTTTTTTTTTTTTTTTAATTATTAATTTTGTAAGCTCTGTATTATGGTCAGTTCTAAATTTGTAAGGATTTGGAGCACTTCCCTTATTTGGATATAGAAGACTTGGAGAAAATACTCATAAACTGAAAAGCCTGTGTGATTTCCAAATGTGATGTCAGTGGCTAAAGTAAAAAAATTTAGAGTAGCTGTAATCAGAACTGAGGAGTATGTGGCATACCTAAAATTAAATAATGTGTGTCATACAACACGATGAAATGGGATTCCAAAGGACACTTCCAAATCTGAGTTGTTGAGTTACAGTACTGGATGTAGCTCTGGAAAATAACTTTGAATAAAATTTCACCCTGGGTTGGCTCCATTCCATCTGGGGATGGGGATTGTTTATGTTTCCTATTTTACCTCCTCTGTTCTTTTAGTTTTTTTGAAGTTTTTTCTTTTAGTTTTATTGAAGAGAAGGAGGTAGGTGGGAGGTTGTGAATATACAGAAGTAAACAGGAAGTTTCAGCATGAGCATCTATCAGAAATAACTTACCCCTCCCTACCTTTTCTTTTTCCTCCACTGCAATAAAATGAGCTTTGTAGCCATTACTGGGGAGAGTCTAAACACCTAAAAGTGTTTGTGTATCAAACACATTGCCACAGTCTTCTGGTGTTAATTGAAAGGAGAACTTTTATTAGTGCAACTGCTTGTGGTTTCATTAAAAGTAAAGTGTATTTCTTGTAAGAAACTAGTTTGTGCTCAGAGCTGCTGCAGGAAGACCAGAGTCCTATCCAACTGCCTAAGCTTTTCAATCTGAGTGGCAAATTTGTAATCATCAGTTGATTTCACAGAGTCTGCCAAGGACCAAGAGAGGTCCCTCAAACTGCAGTGTCAGCATCTCCAAATGCAATGTACACAATGGTGCCCAATTATACCATGACAGTGGCTAATGATTGCATACAAAAGCCTGATAATTTCTAGACTTTGTAGTCTTAACTTCAGTGATTTTGGTTGGAATGGTCATTCACAGAGATGGAGTTGTTTTTTCTTGTCTTTACCCGTTATTGCTGTTGTGAAGTTACATGGGAGAGTGGGACAGGCGTGGCACAAACATTGTAAAGGGTCAGTCCAATTAGAAAAAAAAATCAGCTGAACAGATTGTCCTGAGAAGCTGCGGCTGCCCCATCCCTGGAAGTGCTCAAGGCCAGGTTGGATGGGACTCTGAGTCACCTGGTCTGGTGGAAGGTGCCCCTGCCCTCAGCAGGGCGTTGGAACAAGATGAACTTTAAAGTCCTTTCCAACCCAAACCATTCTGGGATTTGCCATAAAGGAGAGACTTTACATATAAAGGATCTTTGTGGGGTTTTAAAATTTAAGCCACATATTTAACAGAAAGTCTCTGTCACAGCTTTTATGGTATTGCTCCTCTGTATGGTTGCAGTCAAAGCAGCAAAGACACTTGGTTTGTGTCAAGGAGATCTTTGGTTCCTGGTGTTTCATGGAGGCTGTGAATGTGGGCAGAACACAGAGTTCAGCTGCTGACCCTGGAGCACTGCTGTTCCTGGTTGGAATCCCCATCACCATTCCTGCCCCATGGCCTTTCTGCAGCAGAGCTGCCAGCAGAGACAGTGGGTGCACAGGACATGGGGAAATGGCCAGAGTTTTCATCTGGTATTAGAGTAAAATCCCGAAACTTTTCCCAACCAGCAGCACAATCCACATCTGAATCGTGCCTTTGTGAAGCCTTTAGCAGAACCATGCACAGCATTAATGAGAATTTTCTCAGCTCCTCATTGCTGCTGAGTGGATCTTGATCCAGAAATAGTCCTATTGAAAGAAGTGAAATTACCTCCAGAATGTAGTGCTGTTCAACATGAAAATCAGTATTTCATTTTCAAAATGGTCTCACTCAATTGTTAGTATTTTTCAATATAGTCTGAAAAATTAAAAAAAAAAATCCCTTGACACATTTCTCACTTTTCTTCTTTATGTTCCAGTAGCAGCAATAGCCTGTGAATTGCAAGGCACACCTTTAACAATGGATATTTCCTCAGAGTTTTTCTAGTTTAGCTTCCTTTCCCTTCCTCTCTGCCCTCTAATTCCCCAGCATATTTGGGTCTCGGGGTCACCAGGTGTCTGGAGATCAGTTTGATGTTTGCATTTCGAAGATCACAATTCAGAATTAAAGGTTTACCAGTCTGCCCTCCTCAGACTATAGATTGTAGTATAACTGCATGGGAACTAAGTTAACAACCAGAAACAGAGACTATTCATTTATTTGAAGTTCATCCCATGAAATGGCATTCAAAGATTGGCCATTTGCCAGGTGGCTTCTTGAGGGAACAAAAAAAAGCTCCCATTAAAATTTGAATTTTTACTGTACCTTGCAGAGGAAATAGAAATACTGGTTTGTTTTCTCCTAAGAGCCTAATGCAGAATGAGGTTTTGGAATTGCTGTGTTGAAGCCCAACCAGTTACCCTTGGTACAAACTCAAACTGGGCTCTTACAAGTGTTCTGGGTTGCAGTACTGGCACTGCTCCCTACTACCCTGTTGTTGTCTGCAACACTTAGTTCTTGTTGCTTTATTAAAAAATGTGGGGCTGTGGCTCATCCCATGTGGTTGCTGAAGATTATTTGAGAGGACTGAGTTGTGTGAGTTCAGCCTTCAGTCTCTCAGTTTGGATCTGAGCCTTTGCAGTGAGTCTCTGTCCCGCTAGGCTGTTCTTGCATTGAATCCCAGAATTAGAGAGCTTTTCTTCCCTTCTGGGCTCTTTCACAAATACTTAACTTTCTCAAATGCAGCAAATTATTGTCAGAGGTTGAACTAACTGTGACTGATTAATGGGATATTCTTGACTGGGTAGTCAGATGATTACAGATTTAAAAAGTCAACACTTCTGGTATTTTCTAGGGATAGAATTTAGAGATGCCCTGAGGAAATGACCAGTGGTTCTGCTTGTCATCATACTGTTCCCTGCGGGGTTTCTACATCAGAATTCATATTGCATGTATTGTTCTGGGTCTGCTTAGCTTCTTTTTCTTCCTGGATTCATTATCCCTGGAGATGCTAAAAGTGAAGACTCTCCAAGCTGTCTTTTTTGTGCTTGGTTTTATGAGATGTTGTATCTTCTGGATCTCTTCGTAAGTGCTGGGTCTAGAGCCTGGGTTAGTGCTGATAATATAAAAAATGTGCTTCCTGCTCCATGTCTTCATCACAAAGAAGCTTTTACTGTCCTTATTTCAGGACTTCAATATTCATCCTATTTTCCTTCATTTGTATTCTAAGGATTTTTTTATTTTCTAAACAGTATCAGTTCATATTTTTCTTCATCTGTCTTTTGTGAATACATGTATTGGATAAGATATCTGAGTTTGTTATATCTGAAGGCAGAAACTTAGATCCAATTATGTTTTTAGGTGATGAGTGTTACACACAAATTCTTTGCTTACCACTGAGGAAGTAACTTGATCAAAATTTTTTGGGATACTTGGTGAGGCTGGGTGGTTGTAGTTTTGAAAGATGAACATTTTTAAAGAGCTTGGAAAGGTCAGTTATCATTTCTGAACTGAGATACTGGAGCAGAAATCTGGTTAAAGGATCTTTTCAGAGAAGGCTAATATTACAAGTGATGGTTCTACTATGTCCTATTTTTTTGATTCAATTTTATATATTTGGACTTAGGTCTTATTGTATCTACTCAGTGCTTGATGGAAAACTTAGCTTAAATAATAACTTAGGATACTGGGATTCACCTGGTATCACAGGTCTCCCAGTTCACCCTTTGCCCCAAAACACAGTCTGAAGATCTCCTAAAGAATTTCACATTTCACTGTGTCTGAATTTCTGCTTCTGACTCTTCTTTTATGTCACCAGAAAGCCATGAATTATAGAAAGGTTATCACTGGGTAATAAAATGACTCACGGGTGATGATGTGATGCCTTTAATGTTGGATTGTTTGCTTTTGTGGCAGGACTGCATCAGCCTGGGCTCCGGGGAGCCGAGCAGGAGCGCCTACCACTCCTTTGTGCTGTACCACAACAACAGCCCTCGCTGGGGGGAGATCATCAAGCTGCCCATCCCCATCGACCGCTTCCGCGGCTCCCACCTGCGCTTCGAGTTCCGCCACTGCTCCAGTGAGTGCCCCTGCCCAGGGCACATCCAAAAGGCCCCAGCTGCTTCCCTTGCCGGTTGAAATCTGGTTGAGGCTGTCAGTGGGTGGAAAGCAGGAAAGAGAGACTAGCCTGAAATACAGTGAAGGGGCATTACTAAGCAGCCTTTTGTTGAATTTATCACACGGGGCACTAAAAACATGGTGAACGATCAGTGCAGGGCAAAGCACTTTGTAGATGTTTGTCCCTGCTGTTCTTTTGTTGTGTTTTTCTGTAGAATGTTTTCTTTGGAGGGTAAACAGTTTAGATTTTGCTGTTTGGCATGTCTGTGTTTGATTTGAAGCTTGTCAGTCCTTTACACAGAATTAGAAAAAATAAATTAGAATTAGAAAAGTTGTTTGTTCTGTAAGCTGCTTGTTTTCTTTTAGGCATGTGGAGAAGTTGGTGAGTAATCTTGTATATATTGACAGACAGGGAATGTACAAAGACAATTCCTTCTTTCTATCTCTTGCTGCAGCAAAAGACAAGGGAGAAAAGAAGCTCTTTGGTTTTGCATTCACCCCGTTGATGAGAGACGATGGCACGACCTTGTCAGATGATATCCATGAGCTTTATGTTTATAAGGTACCAGTTCTCTGCAGACTTTACACAGCTCATCTCTACTCCATTACTTAAATGAGTAATGGTCATTACATTATCCTTTCCCCACCCCTTACTAGAAGTGTGTGAGGAACAGATTAATAGTAGTTTCAAAATTTTATACATTCAAAATCACATGGTTTGGATAGAGCCTTCTATTCTAGGTGCAGCTCACCTTTTCCATCCAGATGATGATGATTTATCTGCTGTTAATTCCATCCATTTTGACTTCAAGCATGCTGGTGTTCATGAGCATTCAGCACTACTGCTAGCCTAAGGCATTGCTCTGTGCGTTTGTAAGATAACATTGTGCTGAACTCAAATGCCTCGTGCTGCAGTGCCACAGTTTGGCAGCCCTGCAGCAAGAGATTTGGACTTTGGGGTTTTTCCTTCCTGCTGATTCACCTGGGTTTATTTGTTCAGTAGAGTCTTCAGGCAGCAGCACTTAGTTTACAGCTGGAAGAACTGGTGAGTTCTGAGGAGGCAGTGGTTGGAGAGCACTCTGTAGAGCTGGGTCTTTCCTGGGCATGTCCAGACCCCAAAGCACAGCTTTTCCTTAGAAGCATTGGTGTGCACCCACAAAAATCCCAACACAAGCCCTGCTGGGCAACTGCTGACAGGCTGTGGGTGTGAGATGAGGTGGGCAAGGTACAACTGCATCCCTTTTGCTGTCTCCGCAGTGCGATGAGAACAGCACGTTCAACAACCACGCGCTCTACCTGGGGCTGCCCTGCTGCAAGGAGGATTACAACGGCTGCCCCAACATCCCCTCCAGCCTCATCTTCCAGCGCAGCACCAAAGAGACCTTCTCAGTTTCCACACAGCTCTCTTCTACCAAACTGACCCAGAATGGTGAGTTGCTGATCCCTCAGAACTGTCCCAGGCAGCAGGAATTAGGAAAGAGAGCAAAAAAAATTCACTGATGGCACTTCTGCATAATCCATAGTTTGTTTTGTTTGGCTTTTACAGAGTTGCTAAGTAAATAAAGATTTTTTTACAGCAACGTCCCTAAAGCACGGGCAGACAGGAGTGGATTGCCCGCAGTGCAGTGTCAAGTCACAAGGTGCTTTTTAAAGCACTTTACCATTCCTCCATTCCTTTCTCCGTTAGCAGGATTGACTCACTCCATATTGTCCTTCTTGTTTTCCATGATATTTATATATAAATAAATAAATATATATATATGTGTCATTGCTCAAGAAGTGTGGACTGCAATGTGATGAATCTCTGGTGGGGCTGGGGTTGCCATTCTTCCCTCCGTATGTGGTTTTAGCTCTTCCTCCTTCTCTCTGCAGTGGATCTGCTTGCCCTGCTCAAATGGAAGGCTTACCCAGACCGAGTAATGGATATTCTGGGCAGACTGAGACATGTCAGTGGCGAGGAGATTGTTAAGGTACTGCACGAAATAAGAGCCTTTGGCTATATCTGTGACAGACAGTGAATTCAGACCTGCAGGGCACTTCTGAATGCTCCCTCTTACTGTGCCTTTTGGTACACACTGGGAACTTCCACCCTGAATGAACTGGGATTTTATTATGCTGTGAAACTGGACAGGAAGATACACTTGAGAAATTAGTGCACAGTCAGTCTGTGGGATCAAAGCAGAGCTAATCCTTAGTCACATTCTCTCAGGCACATGTGCTGGGTCCTCAGCACCAGTAGTTCCAGTCTGCAGCCCCACACAGCTGCTGGTGCAGTCATAGCCGCTGGCAGGGGTTCTTAGGTGCATCCAGCCAGCAGTGCACCAGTTTTCTGTCTGCCAGCTCATCATTTCACCAGGTTTTGTAACCACCGTTGCTCTACATGACAATCTTTGTGTGGCCTGACCTTCCTTAGGTCCCAGGAACTTCCAACTGTATTTGAATATTTGTGGTCTCAGGAAAAAAAATTTCAGATATGCCTCTGGTAACTTTAGGTGTGCTGGGAACTCTCCCTAGGATTTATTTCTATAAATCTGGAAGCAAAAGCTGATTTCTAACACAAACAACCAAGGAGAAGAAATTGAAGGCAAATACCATCACTTAATAAGTAGTTTATCATTAAAGCCACTTCACTGTAAATCATTTGAGCATTGCCATATCTGGAACATTGTTCTTCATGATAACTCAGTAACAGGGGAGCATAAATCCCATTTATATTTGAATTCTTCAAGAATGTCATGTTTTGTACACTTTGTTTGTAGGGCAGTACAAGTATCTGGTTTTTATAGAGAGAAAAAGAAAGATATGGATTGAATTATTTCATGGGGAGAAGTAACTGATTCTCCCCATAAATCAGCTGTCATTTGTCACTGGGATAAGAAGAACAGAATGTAATAATTCAGAAAAAAAGACATTTTATCATTTCAGGGACTTCACAAATTGTTATAATTTATTTCTTGTTGTCCACATCAGAAATTTAAGTAGAAGAGATTAAAAAATCATGAGAGAATGTGCAGTTAATGATCTCCAGCATTCTCCCTCACACTCATCCCTTTGGAGACTGTCCTTTCAGAAAGAAAATCACTGAACTGTCAGTGCTCAACAAGCTGTGGAATTAAGGGTGAAAGAAGCAATTGGCAACATGTAACCTGCCCCAATTAATGCTTGTTAAAAAAGCTTTACTTTCTGTCCTATAATGAAAGTTTCAATATTAAACATAATTTAAAGTACTGCCCATCCTCAGATTTGATGTGGAACAGTACCTGAGACTCCAGTGATCTGAGAATGAGAGTGAGTTGTTCTGCCACTGGTGTCAGGCAGCACTTCCAGGCAGCTTAAAGTGAGAGGAACATTCAGTCAAAATTACAAATCAGGCATACAGTATATATTTCTTTTTTGTTGTTGTTTTTCTGTCATTTTTGTTTGAAAATATTCCTTGCAAAGAGAAACATTTTGCTTGGTAAAAACAAATTAAAATCTGTGACATCATATGAGTGAACCTAAAGTGATTTGTCCTTAGCAAGTGTTTCACAAAGACATTAACATCTATGAACTAATTAAAGCTGGGGAGAAATAACCTTTTGAATACAATTTAAGTTGAAATACTTTGTTCATGTCATTTTAGTTCCTACAAGATATTCTGGACACATTGTTTGTAGTTTTGGATGACAACACGGAGAAGTATGGTCTGTTGGTCTTTCAGTCTCTGGTAAGCTGCTGCATTGTTATTTATCTCACACTCAGTGAGTTTTAAGTTTCTCATCATCACGTTGTAGTATTGTGCTTCCATCAAATATGAAATACTCAGCTGGACCCAGCCATGTTTTCTGTAATGATCTTGGGGAGGAGGGCAGGCTGACCCCAGCACATCCAGGGCAGCAGTATCTGCTCTCATGCTGGAGAAGCAAACAATAACACCTGATAACACCACTATGACTGTTTAAAGCAGCTCATATTTGAATGCTCCTTACCTTGGGTAACTTGTTTGTACACACTTGGCAGCAATGTGCAAGTCCTTGAGATTGGGTTCCCTTTCCCAGGTGTTCATCATCAACCTGCTCCGGGACAGCAAATACTTCCACTTCCGCCCCGTGATGGACACCTACATCCAGAAGCACTTTGCAGGAGCTCTGGCTTACAAGTAGGTCTTGTGTCCCTCTCCTTGAGGGGTGGCATCACCAAACTTGGGAATGGTGGCACCATCAGGATCACAACTTTCCTGGCAGCAAGGGTCCCCAAAAGTCGAGCTACCCACGTCAAAGTTTTCCAGCACAGCTGCAGGGAAAAGCTGCCCAATGTCACCAGTGGCTGAGTGTGGCCACTTTGGGCATTTCTCTTGCCCTTCTGGCAAATCTTTTTTTTTTTTTTTTTAAACTGAAGAGACACCCAGCAATAGCTCATTATCAATCTGTACTAATGAGCTACCAAGAGCATATGCATTCCTTGTCTTAAGGATGTTGGGATACACGGCTTGTGTGAAAGCTTAGAGAACTAGTTGTAATTGCCTTTTCCAAAGCAGACAGGTATTCACATATGATGTTCTATTTAGTTACAATTTAATTTCAGTAGATCAGAAATTTAAATTTTACTGTCACTTTGAAGATTCTGCCTTATTTTCTAGTTCTGGAAAGAGTCTTGCATCAGAGTGAGACAGACTTTTTGAAAGGTGTAACAGTTACCCTTTAGGGTGTTATTTTTTCTTTCTTTTAGAACATTGCATTTGTATATGTGAGCATATTATATCTTTGGCCACTGTAAACTATTAAAAATAGTTAAGAATTTCTTTTTATTCTTTTAAGCAATTCACATTTTTGTGTAATTAAAATATAAAAAATACTCCATAAATGGTAGGTGAAAACCCATAGATAATATCCAACACTAGAAGGCATAGTTATGATCAGAGGTAAAAAGGTGTTCTGTTTTGTGTTAATTAGCACCTCTTTCAGACAAAACAAATGTGTTTTGGTAGTCTGACATCTGAAATAAAACATGGGTTTAATACACCTTTGTAAGTTAGTCCAGATGGTATCGTGTACTTAGCAAAAACAGATGCAGGCATTTTCTTTGTGATCTCAGTTTCTAAAAGCTTCTTACTGAGATAAGACATGGGATTACTTATTAAAACAAAAGTATATTTTGGTCCTAGAACCATGCCTATATCAAAGCTATCTCTCTAATAACATCTTTTTTATGTTCTCTTAGTATTCCTCATTGTCCAAGTCAATTCCAGAGAAGAAATTATTTCCTGGTTTTGAAACTTAAATAAATGTAAATACTATGTAAATTCAGTATCAAGGACAGCTGTAACTGACCTCTGAAATAAAGTGAAATGAGACTGGTTTAGAGATCTCTCCCTAAAATCAAAATGTTTGATGCTTGTCAAACCTGGTGCTGAACATTCCTCCTCATTGTCTGTTCCCTCAGGGAGCTGATCCGGTGTCTGAAGTGGTACATGGACCGCTCGGCCGAGCTCGTGCGCCAGGACCACATCCAGGAGGCAATGAGAGTAGGTATCCACTGGAAGCACTGGTGTCTGTTCCTCTGGGACCACAGGAGGGCTGGGGAAGCTCTAAATGGAATCAAGGGTAGTGTGGCACTGGCTTATTATAATTGTTTAACCAGATTTTATATATATATATATATAGCCACAATTTTACTTTTAGGGGGAGATTCACTCTTGTGCAGAAAACATTGAAAGAATTATGTCCCCTTAAGCCCTTTTGCAACCCTGTGGAGAACTTAAGTGGGGCTTACATCCACGGCCAGTGCATAAATACTCCATTGATGTAGGCTACACCTTGCCCTCCAAGCAGCAGTAGTTTTGAATGTATCAGGCACAGGTGCTGTGGATCAAAGTTTTGCTCTTCATTTCTGGCTGTGACACAGCTCCGTTGTGCCACGGGTTGAAGTTCTGGACTATTTTAAGCAACAGATAAATGAGTGTTTAACTGGATGGAAAGCACAGGATGTGGTGCACTGGATGTGGTCAGCACAGGACCTGACCCACGGTTCTGTGATGGGAACGTGAGGTCCCAGGGAGGCACAGCCGTGAGGGACACCAGGAATGTTTTGGTGCTATTACAGAGAAATCAGAGAATAAATTCACTGTTGTAATGGTACACCAGGAAGTCAGTGTGTCGAGTGCATGAATACAAGATGCCAACATTTGCAGGAAGATGTTTTTCTTTGAGTGAATGCCCACCTGCACCTTCTGCCTCCAAGGGGGCTGGTGTCCCAACACCTGAGTCTGGGCACTTGGAGAACTGGAAGCAGTGGCAGTGATCAGCACTTGGGTTTTGTCACTTGTCAGTCTGCAGAGTTGAAGTCTATCCCAGGTGAAGGACACTCCAAAATGCCATCCTCTTACTTTCCAGAGAAATCCCTGCTAGGATTCAGATAATACAAGGGCATTACACCAGTGCTTGCTTTGTCTTTGTAGATATTTACATGCTTAGAAACATCTTCTTTGTAATTTTCAACCACAGATTCATATGGAATGGTAAAAATAGGGCAAAGATGCCTTTTTGAGAAATTAGCAACTTTCTCATTCTTTTTTTTCTATCCTTATCCTTCCTTTTTTTTGTTTTTTAATTGCAAAGAAAGCTATTAAAGTTATGAGATGAGAGGAAGATCTCTAGGTGGAATGACTTGGAGGAGGTTCTCTTGCCTCTCAAACCACTCGTTAGTGCTTTATGCAGCGCAGCAAACAGAGATGTAGGATATTGTCCCTATGTGATCTGCATTTGTTGAAGCTCATAGCAGTCCTGTTTGGAAATAATAACAACAGGAATGCTGGAATGTCCTTGAGCACCTGGGGTTAGTGAAGGCAGTTTGTGAATATGTCTCAGGCTCCAAGGCAGCTCTTTGCTCACTGGGGCTCTCAAGTGCTGGCCTGGACCTTGGCTGTTCCCTCTGGGAGGGAGATCAGTTTGCAGACCTGACAGCCCAAGCCTTTCCGAGCACAGGAATTAAAATTACCACCAGAGTTTGTGCAGACCTGACAGCACATCCTCTGCCACCCACACTGCTGTCAGGTCTTATTCAGACAGTTGCCTTTGCAGGTATCTCTTGCAGGCCCAAATTCACGTCTTTATCTTCTCCTGTTACAGTGAAGTGATTGATTTCCTTCTTTGTTTCCAGATTTTATTGCAGACATTTGGAGCAAGTTTGTACCAAAGCCATTATCATTGCTAATGTGTCATTATTAGTACAAGATTCCACTGTTGGGGATTTCTCTGGTGTTTGATGTGTTCACCACACTCCTTGCATGAGAAGTCCTCTGACTGAGAAAACAGGACAGCTCTGTATCCCTTTTTCCCTGAATTAGCTCTTCAGTGTAGTGCCCTAAAGCTGCTGCTGGAATACTCTGCACTCTTATGGCTCCTGGCTGCTCATGTACATTCATGATGGACATGCAGCTGTCTCACAGGATTCTAGTTTCCAACCCTGGCATTAGCAAACAGAGTCCTAGAGGATTTCTAAAATTTCTTATCTCCCTCAAGACTGCTCTTAATTCTCAAAAACTCCTGTGCACCTTGGAGGAGTTATAGCTGAAAGGCCATTCCTACCTAGAACACAGCACCGTGCTCCTTTATTGTGCCCTGTGCCAAGCTCCACACAAGCTGGCAGGCAGGAACAGCTGCTTGTGCCTCCCAGGGGACCTCTGTAACCAAGTGTCCATGAATGCCTCTACAGCCAGTTTCGTAGTCCCTGAGGAAACAAAAAACTTAGGAAGAGTGTCTAGGAAATGCCCTTCCAGTTTCAGTTATCTTCCAGTAGTAGAACCCTGGGTGGGTTTTGCCTAGATCAGGGAACCAACAGCAAGGGCTTTTCTCCCTCAGGAGTTCTCCCTGAGTCTATGCTACTGGTCACAGGGCAGAGGTGCTCACCAGTTACGTGAATGTGCACACAGACCATGTTTGTAAGGGACCTCCTTTAATTTGACACTGATTTTTTATATCATGCTGAACACCACCAAAGACTGGGATTTTATCTCAGAGCCCTTCTATGTCTTTAGGCACAAACGCACATCATTTTTGTGATGCTGTAGGTAGCAGGAGCCAAAGTTAGTTCAGGTGCTGACTTATGCTCCCAAGACTTGGTTTGTTGTTTTAGCACCCCAGCCATGTGTGCTGGAACAGGGAACTCTTTGGTTCACTGCCTGTACAGGCTCATTGTCTGTGCTAAGGAAGTGCAGTGTTTTGAGTCTGCTATCTCACCTTCCACAGGGAATTATGGAGGTTCACACATAAATGCTCTGATTCACTGCAAAATGTAATCTTCACATTGAAGCTATGAGCTTTCAGATGAGAATTGTGGTTGTGTGTACTGAACCCCTAAAGCAGTTCATATGAGCACTGCATGTGCTGGGTTTGGTGTCAGCACAGGGATGTCAGCCTTGGGGAGCTGACTGGGAACCAACTGGCCTTTGTCTGGAAGTGAGGCAGGAATGCAGCTGTTACTTCCTGATGAAGTTCTTTGGTGTAAGGAAGTTTCACTGTCAGATGGTTTAGTACAGAAGTATAAATAATAAATGGTGAATTTCCAAAGTTGCCATAATTTCTGGGGGACAAAAAGGCTGTAAGAGTCAATGGCATTTTGAAATCCATGATGGCTTTATGAGGAATTTCACATTCCCATTCTATATCTGTAAAGCTGTGGCATTCTAAAACTTACAACATAGCACTGCATACTTGTGCATATTTTGTGGTGGTTCAGTGAGGGACTCTTATGGGTGCAAAAATATCTTTTGATAGCAAAATTTGTATTTGAATTAACTTCCAGTTTCCCAGCATTGAAGTGAGACAAGAATACTTTCTGTGGGATGGAGTGAAATATCACCAAGGTTTCTGTACAGCCTGTGACTGCTGAATCTCCAGCCTGTTGTTTTCCTGTGCTGGGTTTTGAGGATATCAAACTATGCATTATGTCTTCCTTTAATCCTGCTTTGCTGGTGAATCCTGTTAAGCACTAAGGGAGGGAGTGCAGTGTGGTGTCCCTGATATTTGGAGCATTCTGGTGCTGACAGTTGTGCACAGCCACTATCAAGGAGGTGTGTGAAGTGTCACTGCTGATAAGGCAGTGACTTGTTACAGCTGCTCAGAACAATGTGTTTTCTTCATGGTCACTGCTGCCAAATAAATGCAGTTCTAAATAATGCCATTTACAAAATGTTGAAAGAAAACAGAACAGCTTCTTCAGACGCTTCAGTCATTGTGCCAAGTCATGAGAAAACCAGAAGTTTCTTACCTTGACCAAAATTTTCCTCAAATTATATAACTTAAGATTTGTCTTTTTGATGTAAGTGCTTACTTTTTCTGTTAGTGGGACATGCAAGTAACAAACATTATTGGTTGAGAATGGGTACTTGCCTAAGAGTAGCTCTACCCCAACTGAATTATGTAACTTATAAAACCTGTTTTTCATTCTCCTTTCTAAAGCTCAAGAATTTAGTTATTATGCATGTAGAGTCTTTCCTGGTTCTCTTTACAGCTCCTTTATTTTTCTTTCTCTCTTTTTCTCTGTCTTGATCTCCTTCCTCTCCTGCTCCTTAAGGCCTTGGAATATCTTTTCAAGTTCATTGTCCAATCTCGGATCCTTTACTCCAGAGCTACCTGTGGAATGGAGGAGGAGCAGTTCCGCTCCAGCATCCAGGAGCTTTTCCAGTCCATCAGATTTGTGCTCAGCTTGGACAGCAGGAGTTCTGAGACTCTCATCTTCACACAGGTTTGCTATTTCCTACACTCCCACTGGCAAACCACGAGGCAGCTGTTCCTGCAGGGGTAGGAGGTGTGGGCACCTGGGGGTTGAATGCAGGTCAGTGGAGTTCTCCCCCCTAACAAACTGGTGATGCTGGAAAATGAGACACCCATTAATGGTAGACAGCAGCTTTGCACAGGTGAGCTGGACTGGGGGCTCTCCAGGGGGAAGTGAATTCTCACATGACAATACAGTTTTTGCAAAAGTGAACTGCATTTTCAAGTCTCTCTCATTCCTACATCTTAGGATTGGCCTCAAGAATTTCTAAATCCTTCATTATAGTACTTCAAATCAATACTCACACTCACAGCAGCATCACAGTGAGAAGTTCAACTGATGTACTGCACTCAGATAAACTTAATTCCAGCATGTCCTAAAATTACAGTCAGAATCACATGCAGCCTGACCACAGACATGTTGTGATGGCCATACTCATATTTAATGCATCATTTTGAATGTGGCCCAGGGGACTTCATGAAGACTCCCTGTGGGCTGAAGACAATGCTTGGAGTAAGGACACTGCTGAATTTTGGGTTCAGTTTTAAAGACCACTGTACTCCATTCCTGAATTTAAGTTTTAAATGTCCAACATGCTTGGTTGTGCCTCTGCTCAGGGAAGGGCAGAATGCAGCACCCAGAGCTCCCTGGCAACGTAACGTGGTTTGTAATCACTAATGCAGAATTACAGATGTTTGGAACACCTGCTGTACTTTGCCAAGAGGCAGCTGCTGTGAACGTTGCAGCCAAGCAGTGACTCTGCTGGTTCAGGATGCTGCCAGTGGAGTGATCTCTTTCTTAAGGAGCTGCTCTGAAAGATTTCGAGAACAGCTGCTCTAATGTTTTATTTAATCACCCATTAGTGTGTATAATAAGATGAACCAGGAACAAGAGAAATCAGTGCACAGAATTTTGCAGACAAAGCGATGGTGAATGGAAGCAGCATCTTATGAATGTTTTCCAGTTGTGTTGGTCCCAAATACAGAGGGAGACTCACTTTGAGGATGGGGGATTTTCCCTTTTTCTCTTTGTTTGTCTTTTTAATTTTTTCCTCCTTTCTCTCACTATGGTATTTCTTACTTTGGACTTTTGTAATTTGTAAAGCCTGTCCTTGTTGAATCTTTGAAAAGTTTACTTTTTGTTTCCCCCTTGCCACTGTGTTGCCCCCTGATCCCATTGCCCCATAGGCCTCCCAGCCTGGAGGGCAGGCGAGCGGAGCCGGGACAGGTGCCCCACAAAAATGTGGGGGCACAACAAGGCCGACATTTAATTCTGTAAGTAATGATCCCCAGGACTGCTCAAGTGTTTCATTGTGGATGTTCCTAGTTAATTTCTTTTCCCTACCCCAAACACTCTTTTCCTGCATAAAAACTGGAGTTTGATGTTTGAGTGGCTGGTACTTTAAAACTTGGAGATGTGGAATATTTTAGTTATTAATGGAGCAGTTTATGGCATCCACACACCAAAAAGACAGTACTGAAGGTGTGCACAAGATTATATAAGTCAAATTGTTATGGGGAGTCAAGCATTTGTTTATTTGATTATTAGTTCTGGAAATCTGGACAATTGTTAAATACCCACAGAAATGCTCAAGGCCCTGGCAAACCTAATTTCCTTCACACTTGTCCTCTTCTCCAGAATATTTGAGAGGTCTCAATATCTCAGTTCTTTCCAGCAATGAGTAAAACTGATTTCCTTCCTCCCAGGCAATTAGTTTGACATGAGTAATGTGCCAGCATATTTTAGTGTTGTGCAATAATGGACCCTTCAAGGAACTGTTGAAATTATGTCACCTCAGGACAGCTCCAAATCTTCCTGAAGAGATCCTATGCCTTCCCTTGGATTGCTATGGGTTACAAAGACCCATCAGTAACAGAAAATTTTCCTAAACTCCTGTAAGGATTTGTTGGGCCAGTATTGTAATTTCACTTGTATTATCCCAAAGATAAAGACAGTGGCTGGATTTGTGGCTGTTACTACCTTCCAAGAATACCAAGAGCTATTGAAATGATTTATACTTACTTATTTTAGCATTAGTTAGTACACTGTAGGTATGTAGGAACAAATAGGTGACAACACCCAGGAGACCTTGTGGGGGTTTGTGTAATCTGAGTTGATTGTAACAAAATTAGATTTTGAGAGAGAACGAGTGGAAGAAGGAGGAGATAAGTTTATATTCAGAATAATTCAATGAGCTCTAAAGTGTTAGTTGTAAAAATAACTTAGAGTTTGCTTAAATACTATTAAACAGATTTCACTGTTGAAGGAAAAAAGACTTGGCAAAGAAGGAGGCTGGGATTATATGGATTAGGAGAGTCATGTCAGTATGGAAGAGACACACAAATGTTTATGCAATGAGAAAACAAAAAAATCTCTGAGGAAAAGGAAATACAATGGTGAGATTCTGGAAGGGCAAAGCTGAACAGAGATCTGCACTGAAGTCTTGTAAATCTGAACTTGTGCAGGAAATCACTGGGGTTTGTGTGGAGAGGTTCGGGGAAGGGAGGTGGGAATGGCAGGAAGGGAGGAGTGGAGGTGAGGCTGGCTCAAGAAAGCAACCATGTAGAGGAATTTAAGTAGTTATAATGAGGAAGCAGGCATGGAGCTTTAGTAGGATGTAGAGGGAGAGAAAATTTTAAAACATTAGAGGTGGTGGCAGTTGTTTGATAGGACACCAAGCATGCAGTATTTGAGCATAGGGTGATGCATGGAATTTTCTAGTCTTGTGAAGAAATTAATTGAAAAATAGGAAATAAGACATGCAGAGTTTTTTGTTGCTGCACTTTAAGAAGCACTTTCAAGGATAGCTCCAGCTTACTGGAAATATCTGTTACTGCAAGGATCACATGCACACTTGCATGATGTGATGCCTCTTTCACGTGGACTCACACCCCACCCCTGCTGCAGAAATCCTGGAATGTCACATGGCAGAGCTGGTTAAGGGTCTGTCAGCAGATTCTTCACTTCAGAATATTTTCTGAAGATTTTTAACTGTCTTAGGTAGTTGCTTAGTGCAAACAATTGGTATAGAGCTCTCTAATCAGTGGTGTATTAACTGAAAAAAGTTTATCAACAAAAAGGGGCTATTTTGTGTTCTCTGATATCTCCATTTTTTTTCTGTTTTATAAGATGTATCCTAAAATACAGCTTTTTGAAGCTGTATCTACGTGTGCAACTTATCCTAAGATTTACTCTTGCAGCAGCACCTGATTTCTCTCTCCTCCATGTGATTTGTTCCCTCTGAGCTCCACAAACCACGAGCACCAGCCGTAGCACAGTCCGTAGTAGCTTTGTGCAGACCCTTCATTCAGTGTTCCTGCTGTTCCCACCTCCCTGCCCGGAGCCGCAGGTCGGGAATGGCAGGCGCTGAGCCCCTCCTGTGCCCGCAGGCCGCCCTGCTGAACTCGTTCCCTGCCATCTTCGACGAGCTGCTGCAGATGTTCACGGTGCAGGAGGTGGCGGAGTTTGTGCGGGGCACGCTGGGCAGCATGCCCAGCACGGTGCACATCGGCCAGTCCATGGACGTGGTGAAGCTCCAGTCCATCGCCCGCACGGTCGACAGCCGCCTCTTCTCCTTCTCAGGTGAGCCCTCACTGAGGGCAGCAACATCTTGGCTTCTTTTGTAGTGGCTTTATTGCAAATAATTCCCTACTGAATGCCAGTAAGGTTGGTAATTATTTCTCTTGGCAGCACTGTAATGTATTCATTAGCTCAGTTGGTTGGAGCAGGGTGCTGATAAACCCAGCACTGTGGGTTTGATCCCTCTTTTCACAAGGGCTTTCACTCCAGAAGTGGAGTCCGTGATCCTGTGTGTCCTAACTCGGAATATTCTGTAATTCTGCTGTTTGACACAAATACAAGTTTCCCTAGGGTAGGAAATGTTTATTAATCCATCATAGATAAATCGTAGTTACTAAAGGTTGATAAACATGCATTAAAAAATCAAGTCAATTATTTAAACTGTCAAATCTCATGTCACACTTTGCATTGCACTTACCATGGACAGAAAGAAAAACCTCCTTTCCAGACAGTTTATGCCTGAGAAACAGAGGGGATAGTCGTGTGAGAAACCTACCATGTTCCTTTAAAGTACCTTTAATCTTTACATTATAACCTCAGTATTTCTTAAGCTCAACACTTTAGTAATTCTTTAATTCTTAAAATTTTAATTAAATATACTTACATTATTGCCTAAATATACTTTAAAAATCAGAATTAAAAAAACCTTTAAGAACTCAGTGGAAAATGGATGAAGATTGTGAGTGCATTTCATACATTAAAGGTCTGAATGAAAGAAGTTATGAAGGTAAGAGTGGAAGATAGAAAGCACCACTCAGTTTCTCTTTCCTGTAGTGAGGATCTCAACTTAGTGCACTTAAATTATTGTACTCAGTATAAGGTGAGAACAACACCACAGAATTTTGTTGAAACCATCCACTGTAATTGTTTGTAAATATTTTCTTTCCCTAAATTTGAAATGATTTTCCTTCATTCAGAGTCCCGGCGCATCCTGCTGCCTGTAGTCCTTCACCACATTCACCTTCACCTACGACAGCAGAAGGAGTTGCTTATCTGCTCTGGGATCCTCAGTAGTATCTTCTCCATAATCAAGACCAGTTCTTTGGTAAATCTGCTGCTTGATTTTAATTTTGTTATTTGCACGACTGATGTAGTAAAATGAAGAGTGAGTTTTATAGATTAATACAGGTCTTTTAAAGAACCTTTTAAAAACAAAATCGTGCTGTCAGCAGGAGAACATCTGAAGTAAGAGTCTGGCTCTGTGTGTGTGACTCAGAGCATCCTGATTACCCAGTGTTACTGCTGTTAGGAGAGGGGAAACGCATACGCCTTCGCCAGCTTTGACACTGTTTAATTTTCTTCATGCAAGCCCAGAACTTAGATGTCACTGGAGTTTAAAAGTTCTACACAGCTCAAGGACTCGCAGTTCTGCAAGAGACAGTAACTAGCACTTTGTGGTTCACATTAAAAGAATACTCTAAAATTATCCAATCAATGGAATCCCACTTACTTCTGGAAATTGCTGCTGAGTTTCAACACCCAGCTTTGATGGTCATAATACTCTGATCTCAAATGGTAACTACATCATTTAAAGCAATGCTCACAAAGAGGGGGTGGTGAAGTTTCCCCACCTGACTAAAGTAGGAAGCTCACAGTGCTAAATATAATGCATACCAATGTGTATTTCCAAATACAAGTCATGGTTCTGTGTGAAAGGAATGAGATGAAGGGTATCACAGAAATAAGCTAAAATCATAGTGCCATGGAGTAAAGGTTCCTGAACATAATCTGCTCCTGTTGTGTTCTAGACCTTTGATTATAGACTAACCTTTATGGCTGTGACCCTGAATGTTTCCATCAGAGACTGTCAAGGTAACACACAGACACACTGACAGAACAACAGGATCTGGTACCAATAAGGAATTTGATTGTACTTCTTTGAACTTTACGGAGCACTGTCCCAGCGAGCCTGTGGTATGGCTGACTCAGCAGAACTGTCTTTGCCAGTTCCATCTCTCCAGTTTCTAACTGTTTGTTTGCTTACCACTTGCTGTAGGAGGGAGATGTCGTGGAGGAGGTTGAGATGATGGTGGAGAGCCTCCTGGATGTGCTGTTACAAACTCTGCTCACAATCATGAGTAAATCGCAGTCTCAGGAGGCGGTAAGAGGGCAGCGCTGCCCGCAGTGCACAGCAGAAATCACTGTTAGTAACTAACAATCAGTTTCTATTTCCTGCTTCTCTAACCTCTGGTTCAGTCCCTCACCACCACTGGCACCTCATCATCATCTCTGCTGCATGAATGCCCAGGGCTTTGTCTCTTTCCCTTAATAAGCCAGAAACCCATTCCTTCCTCCCTGTACTAGTGAGGGCTGCAGGAAGCAGTGGAGCTCGGGAGGCTTTAGTGGATTTCCAAATTATTTTCTTGTTTGTCTTTGCAGCTGTGATTGAGAGTTATTGCTTAAAACTTGAGGTACTGGGGAGCTGCCTGGAGCTTCACCCCTAAGGTGATATCACCAAGGGCTATATGAGTATCAGGCTGTGATCCTCAAAACTGAGGATATCACAGTGCTCTGTGGTTAAATCCCTTTGCTAAACACCCTGCAGAGCTTCTGTCTCAGGTCATCGATTATTTCATGCAAATGAAACACAGCATACTTTTTCAAAAGAAATTAACAGCTCCTAAGTCAAGTCAGCTGCTGAGCTTGGTGGAATAAGCCACCACTTTACCCAGGCTGCCAGCGTTAGCCACAGGGAAGAAATTTTTCTTTGACATGCAGTGGAAGAGAAGAAGAAGAATAGAATTTTGCTGTTCAGCCTTCTTCTTTCCTGGATTTGTGCCCTTTTCTATTCTAGCCTATTTTAGTCTATTTTTGTTTGTCAGGGTCTCTAATGCAGCTTTTGCACAATGTAGGATGTTAAGCTGCTGTTCAGAACATCCTTTTTTTAGACCTTTTTTTTTTTTAGCAAATGGCTGAAACCTCAGCGGTGCTGCTGGGGGCAGATGTGCACTAAAGTGCACTTCTAACACAGGAGAGAAGGTTGGACCTTTCCTTGTTAGCTCAGATAATGAGATGTTCTTTGATACAGGATAAGAAAGGCACTGGCTTGCAAATGTCCAGTAATATCTCAGTTTCCTTTTACTGCTGCCATTTGACTTACTGCTGTTTACTGCATGCCAGCCCACACAAAAGAGCACATCTTTCTTCCAGTGAAGTTCGGCCCTGGGAAGTTTATTGGAACAACCTGTGTCAAAGCTCCTGGGTAGATGCTTGAGCCAATTAGAAAAACAATAAAATGGAAGGCACGGTCCTTTGTATTTGCTCCTCAATTTACATTTCACAGCACAGTGATATATGGATTCTTATTAGATATGGCTTAGATCTGTGTATTTTCCAAATTAGTTGCTCTTTGTTGCAGAAAAAAATAGTATTGTGCAAGGGACTGGCAGTCAACAGACCCAGTCCTGATGTTCTTGGCACCACCTTGTTCTCTTGAACAGATTGCTTAACTTCTCTGTGCTTTGCTTTCAGATTTGTAAAATGGGGGAGCTCCTCTTTGGAAAACACTTTGGGATGCTGTGGTAACTGGTTAGGGTGCATCTGCTTGGCAGAATTACAGAAATGTCATTGTAGCTCATGTAGGCTTACCCAGACTGTGCTCAGGAAATCTGACTGCAGTCCTGTCAGTACTGGAGCTTTGACAGCACAGAACTTGGTGAACACTAATAAGCCATATATTCACAAGCTTCCAGACACCTTCTGTAGCCCAGCCTGATCCCAAGCTGTCACTGCTTTACTGGTCTGAGTCAATCAGTTCAAATAATTGCTGGTCTGTTGGCATGAACTGCAGTAACACCTCTGACAGACGCCGTATATTAAGTAACTGAAAAGGTATTGTCAAAACCTGCATGCTTGAAGGGTGATTTGTTAATGTCTGTATTAATTTTAAATTATTTTTGATTAGACTACAACTTTGATTAAAAGACCTTTAAAACTGGCATCTGTGGAGGAGCCTCCTGGAGGTGTATCCCTGTTTTAACAGTAATTCAGGAACTGTTAACCTGCAGTACTTTCAATCTCTGTGCATGTCAGCTGTCCCCTCATAGGCATTGGGGCCATTTCAGACCCCGCCCTTTATACCTTCCCCCGGGTTAAGCTTTGTATCCATGAAATTTCAGATTGTCTGAATGAAAGAGTTTCTCATTTGGTCAACAGGGAGAATATGTCTCCTGCCTTTTATCTTTGCTTCGTCAGATGTCAGACACTCACTTTCAGCACTTACTGGACAACTTCCAAAGCAAGGATGAACTGAAGGTACAAAAGGATGTGAAGTTTGTAGGGTGATTCCCTCAGAACGGGAGAGCAGAGGGGAATATCCCTCAAGCATCACTTGCCCTGTTAATCATTCCTATCCACTGGCACTCTGCTCAGGGACCTTCTTTTTCCTTTTACTTTTATAATCATTGGTGTAGTGTTGCAAAAAATATTTAAGACCACAGGGCACCAAATTATCTTTATAACAGCAAATAAAGTCACAGGATAGATGTTGTTGGACATAAAGGATATCGTAATTATTACTTATAAAACACAGGCAGAGGAACATGAATGTTTAATCCCATGAACGTGAAGTCAGTTGTTGTACAGCATTTTGCTAGATGTTCAGTGTGCACTGGAGCTTTCTTACAAAGAGTATTGATTTTATGCCAGAAGAGAACTTCAAGCCTTTTGGGGGATACAAATGTCTCTAGCAGATGAAATCTTTTTTGGGAAAGCTGTAACCTTACCCTTCCACTTGCTGGCTGCTTCTTTGTGAACATCAGCTTAAATTATGGCACTCTGTGAACAGCAGAGGTTGGTGAGGGGCACAGACCTCTGACATTTTGAAATGGCACATCTCACATCTCCCACCAGCAGAACTTCTTACCTCAACTTCCATAGGGAAGAGGAGTATCTCTCACAACAGCCTGTTTAAAAGGCAGAATAATCCTATAAATAAAGACAAGCTTTTATATAAAATGATTTTGTTTAGCACAGCACTCAATAAAATATGCACAATAGGAACAATGTAATGTGGCAGGAACTTCTGTTACCTTAACAAATGAAATGCAGAAGCAGTGAAAAGTCCTTTCTGGATAGACCTTCAGCTTCAAAATATTTTGTGTGCATATAGAAAAGATGAATAAATCAGGGAGATGAATTTGAAATGATAAAATTCTTATCTTTAGGTTGCAGGGTTCAGTGTATCTCAGGTTGATAGTTATCTGAGATTGCTGCCTTTCTGATAACTTTCAAATTGCTCACAGGAAAATGATTTGGTAAATTAATTCATAATAAATTTTAATAGATATTTTAAAAGCCATCTAAACTGTAGTTCTTAAGTCAGACTTGTGGAAAGGTCATTGAACTGAAATTTGTCTATATGCCCATAAGAACTGTTGTATCTCTGTAATCTGAGTATATGTTCCAAGAGTATCACAAGGGCTGAAGATTTTATATATTGCTTTTTGTTCCCCCATCAAATATGGCCATAATAATATTTCCAATACTTTTTCTGGCATGGAAAGGCATTTTATTCACTTATCACTGTTACACTTTGGGCAAAATGAGGCCAAAAGTCAAGGAGCTTCTAATGCTTTACTCTGAGCTCAGTTACACCAAGATATTAATCACACCCCCACCTCCCCCCTTAAGGCATAATGGTAGGATGGTTTTGAAGAAACCCTGCTCTGCCACATTCTCTGCTATTTTGATTTTGTGTGGAAGGAAAACAAAACAATAAAATCATAGTTTGCAAGGCCAACAACTTGTCATGTTTGATCCTCGCTGTTGTTCTGTACAGACATGGAGGTGTAGGTAGTCAAAAGCCAGAAATGTCTTCAGGTTTGGGGAATTTTTTTTTGGAAAGCAAAGATTCAGCTGAATATGTCTCAGGGCTCTTTCCTGCTGTGTGTTGCCAGAAATGGGGTTTTCTGTTACTATTTTAGAAAGTGTGTGTAGGAGTTTCATTGGGCTTGGGGGTGTGGTTAGTTCTCAAATTGTGACATAAGTCCAAAGAAATTTGGACAGATAAATGAATAAAATGAGTGCATTAAAAAAGTGATTATGAGTCCAGTATATTTGGAAATAGCTGCAAATTGACACTGGAACTCTGGGTGATAATATGAGAAGTCATATACAGTTATACACATATGGTTAATTTTCACCTCCCTGTAGAAGTGAAGATTTTAAAGAAGCTGCAAGTTCTATATTAGAGGCAAACAAAAGGAACAGAGCCATATTCCGGAGCTTTCCAGGTGAATGGCCTAGCAACACAAAACTCAAGTAGAGCACACTTAGCTTAACTGTCTTTCTTACAATCAAGATAATAGATTCACCTGCAACTGCTGCTGATTTTTAATTTCTTTTCACTGTGTGACAGGAGTTCCTCCTGAAGATTTTCTGTGTGTTTCGGAACCTGATGAAGATGAGTGTCTTTCCTAGAGACTGGATGGTGATGAGGCTGCTCACCAGCAAGTAAGTAGAGAATCAGGTGTAAAGTGTTGCCATTCTGTGGCAGGTAAAGCCTGGGATGCAGTGTTTTACCTCAGACTGAGATATGAGGATCGAGACAGGGATCCTGGAGTGCTCATCCTATTCTGCTGTTGCTGTAACACTCCAGACCAAAGCTGTGTCTCCGTGGGTCTGTTAAACTCCACCAGTACTCTCAGAGTCAGGAGTTAAAAGCAGAGCTGAAGGAGCTGCCCTGAGGGTGAGGGGCTGAGGGGCCCAGCAGCTGCAGCACTCAGGGCAAGGCTCAGCTCCCCACTCCCAGGGGCATTAATGGGCCTCTCCCAGCCATGCCAGGGAATCGTGCACTGAACGTCTGTCTTTTCCCATAAACAGCCCTCCCTCCTTACCTGAGCAAGGAGAGGTACTTGGGTACTTGGGAAAAGTGGGAGCAGACCCCAGCCATGACACCAAAGCATTACATTAAGAGTTCTTTCTCAATTCAGGTGCCATCTGCCATTTCAATGCTCCATTTTATCTCAGTTTCTTGCTTCTGCTGGGTTAAGTACTGTGCTCTTTGGATTGGCAGCAGTGAATACGGGCTGGCTGGAATTATTCACTAGTTTCCTTAGCTAATCTGCTGTGGAATTCCTACTGACTGACTGACAGCTGGAGGGTTCCCACTCTGAGGAAACACCATGGAAATGCTCCTAAAGGTTGCCTGCTCAGCTGAGCTGAATGCTCTGTGAGTCCACCCTGCTAATGAGAAGTGAAAGAAGTGGATTTCAGTAATTCAAGCGTAAAGGTTCAATGAAGATCTGTAAGAAAAACGAAATCCACCTGGAACAGTAGCTCCCTCAGATGCTGCAGGTTACCTGTTCTCTTGGGCATAATTTTGCCCCAAACCTTTAGACTGACAGTTACATTTAGCAGTGCTGCTGAAGTACTGCTTGCATGGGAATCAGATGTGCTCTTCTTTAGATGCTATTGTTGCCTTATCTACATGACATTTATTAATTCCTCAATTTATCACGTGCCTTGATTGCCTTTCACTAAGGTGTATTTACCCACCAACAAAAAATAACACAAAAATCAAAAATTGGCACAATACTCGCAAAAATCTTGAGTTGAATGAGAGTGAGATTAAGGACCATTGTATAGTCAAGAACAAGGACAGCTCCAACTTTTTGAGTTACTCTTCTGTGGGGGAAAAAACTCTTTCTGTTTAAAACAGGAGGAAAAAGAATGTATTATTCCATTTCACTGGAGGTCATAAGGCCCAGCCATGCAAAACAGACAGGATTTTAAATGCTAAAAGTTACAATAACAGTGAAGGTTCATAATCTTGTAGCAATTAGTACAAACTGTTCATTAAAGCTTAGAAAGAACGGTGGCTTCTGTGTAAATATCACAGTGATCACAAAAAGAATGCTCATCTCTGTACCCACAGTAAAAGCAGCACCACCAACCACTGTAATATGTTTTATTCCAGATTCAAATGTTCTCTCTTTGTTTCCTTCTCTTTGTTTTTGGCTGTAGTATCATAGTTACAACAGTTCAGTACTTGTCTTCTGCCCTGCATAAGAATTTCACGGAAACGGACTTCGATTTTAAAGTAAGAATTGATTCAGAAAATGTTCTGACATCTTTTCAAACCAGCAGCAACAAAGGAACAGGAGCTGCCCTCTGCATTAGCTGATGATATTTGCAGCATTTATTAGAGTGTCTGTCAGGAAGATGACCTAACTGATAAAGGACAGGAATGGAATCTGCTGTGGAACTGATGGGAAGTAGAACAGATACAGTGTGAGATCAAATCAGGAAAATTGAGTCCCTCATAAAGGAAGAAAGTAATTCCATAAGCATGGGGCTAATGGGGTGTGCTGTCTCCCAGAATGATGGATAATGCCATGTAAACTCAGGCAATGCTTTTCCTGAAGTTGGGGAATTTATGATTTTCCTCTCCCAGAGGTCTCTCTGGCTGATGACATAAAACCTGGAGGAACACAGTATCCTAGGGAGTGTTGTTCCTGTGTCTGATGTAGTTGGAGATGGGCAGCAAATTCAGTGTTAATAAGGAAAAGCTGCCAGACATGCACCTAGGGACAAGTGCACACACCAAGCTGGCAAAAACCTCATTTCTTTGGGAAAACAGACCAAATTACAGGGTTCACTTTCATGATATAAGGTGATCTCTAGGGATTCTTGACAGATTAAATCTGTTTACCTACAGAAAAACAATTTAAAAGTTTGCTGCAGTCACCCAGTTTATTCATTCTTGTGCTTTCATGCAAAGAGTTTTGAAAACCCAGTGGCACTGCTTTTGTGAGGGTTTTAATTTCAGTTCCTGCCAAGGTTTAAGCAATCCATTTGTAGCCTTAAAAGTTAATTTGTATCTCCTACTAAGAGATATTGATGAATTTACATTTTGATTATGAAAAGGAGTCTATGTTTTTCTCCACTTTAAAATTTACTCTTGGAGTGTAATGTTATAAAATTCTTTCCCTTGTCACAGGTGTGGAACTCTTATTTCAGCCTGGCAGTTTTGTTCATAAACCAGCCAAGTCTCCAACTAGAAAATGCCACACCACCTAAGAGGAAGAAGATTCTGGATAAGTAAGGACATGTTTTATTGGGCTCCCACCTCAAAAACAGACTTTTTTTCCTACCATAAGTCTCTGTAATTTATTGTGAAACCTGTGATGTGGAAATGCCTGAGAAATTAATAAGTAGATCTCCCAATTCCAGGTTCAGGGATTAGTCAGGTTGTTTGATAATCTTACTTTGACATAAATGTGAATTGATTTTTTTAAACAATTTGATTATTTTTCCACATCACTGCCTTGCCAGATTTTGTTCCCTGGGCAGCTGTGTCTGTGTTCTCTCTCAGGTACGGCGATATGAGAGTGATGATGGCCTATGAGCTCTTCAGCATGTGGCAGAACCTGGGTAAGTCTTTCCCTCTCTCACCTGACAAGCAAAGCCAAACTAACCCCCTGTTTCTGTCAGAGTTTAAAACTTCTTAAAATGTTTTGTGGCATCACAGAATCCTTTGTTTCTCTGAAGAGAAGCAGTTCTCTTCTCCCACCAAAACCCTCTTTTGCACTGTATTCTAGAGGAAAATAACAAAATGTTTGCTGATAGAGATCACAAATACAAGAATATGAGAAGGGGTGAATCACTGAGAGAGCAAAGGAGTGACACAAGTCAGATTAGATAACTTGATAATGTGGCTGCAAAATATTCACAAAGCCAAATACAAACATTTTATGTATAGGAATAAAGGTAGGAGTGCTGTTCAAGAAACCAAAGACTACAAATGTACCATGCTGATAATTGGCTGAAGGGGAGCTACCTGTAAAATGCTGTGAGTACAGGAGATTTTGTAATCTTTGAGAAAATACGTGAGAATCTGGAGTAAGAGAGAGGGACCATATTACAGTCACAGTGTTTTTCATAATTTCACTTGATTCTAGATTAGTTTGCCCAGTCCTGCTTTCTACAGCTAAAAGAAACCTCTAAATACAAAAAAAACCATAAACCCAAGACAAGTTGGACAAAGTTCAGACAACAGTCAGGAACTCTACAGAAGCAAGAAAACTGAATAAACCTGATGTGTCTTGCACAACTAAAATGATACAACCAGAACTGGTCACAGTTCAAAGGATCTGTGTGGAGAACACAAGGCCCTCCAAGAAAGAAGAGATCCAATACCCAGAAACTGATGGACAAACTCAGCTCAGAAGTGAGAAGCCAGTTTTAGAGGTGTAAGATGCAGCTGTTTATCCCTGGGTGCTGTTCCAAATCAGGCTTTGTTGAGTTTCTCTCTGCAACAGTGCAGTAATGTGGCTCAGAAGGGATTGTCAGCCAAGTGCCTCTGGTCCCTCCTGGAGCAGATCCACTTGGTCCCAGTCAAGGGCAGTTAGGAAATTGAGACAGCACTGAGGACCAAGAGCTCTGTAGTTCTTTGAAATCTAAATGTGTTCTACTAACTACCATTCTTCTCACCAGCCCTTCCAAAATCTTCAGAAATCAGAAGTTAAGTACCCCTGGCCTCTTTTCCCCCAGTTAGTATGTTTTAGTTCGGTTACTTTTGACAGTTTAAATTTCTTTACAAGTAAAATGCACTGACAATTTTTGCTGAAGGCTTTCACAGTGAACTTAAAAATGCTCTTAGAGACTTCGCAAGAAATGGTGTAAAGCAAATGCTGATTTTTCACTCCTTTCAGGAAAAGAATGTTTGCTTTTGTAATGCTCATGCCTACTTTGTACATGTCATTATTGCAAGGGTTCCCTATTTTCTCAAGTGACAGATAGCAAAGGCTCTTATGTAATTGCAGTTGTTTTGTGTTGTACAGGTGAGCACAAGATTCACTTTATTCCGGGAATGATTGGCCCCTTTCTGGGTGTTACACTTGTTCCACAACCAGAAGTCCGGAATATCATGATCCCAATCTTCCATGACATGATGGACTGGGAGCAGAGAAAGAATGGCAACTTCAAACAGGTGAGGGCACTTCCCAAGCTTTCCTTTTTCTGCTCTGTCTGTCTGCAGTGTTCAGCTGCAAGCAAGGAGTTTGTATTTGTTGTTCTGTTTCTGACTGTGAAGATGTCATGTAAATATATATAAAATAGTAAATTTGAGACCTCCTTCACAAAACTATTATAAGACACCCAAGACAGTTTAACTGCATTTCCCAGGAACATGGGGAAGAGTAGGGATGTGCTCAGCACAGCACAGATGGGGAAAAGAATTTTGTAAGTGCTGGGCTGTCACTGCTCCCACTGGTTTCACTTAGATTATTAGTCAGCCATTAAGTGGGTCAGACTGAGAACCAAAAGTGAGGATGTAAAGATTTAGCCAGTATTTGTGAAAACAGTGTTCTCTGCTTCTCTGTCTTCAATCTGCAGCTAGGAAGTGATATTGTATAATTAAATCAGACTTTTAACAGCTAAAAACTGTAGCTGTTTTTATTTTCAGAAATTGCAGCAGCTCTCCTGGAAGGGTTAAGTCCCACAAGAGCTCTGCAGTTTCCACCTGCTGTGAGCTGTGATTGCAAATCAGGGAGAGAAATCTTCATCATTCTGTTTCCCAGTTGTGGTCAGAGAACTGCTTAGATTTTCCACTGCACACCAGATCCCTGAAGTGCAGAGCATTGCTAATGAAGGATGGGTTTGGACTGGGTCCTTGGATGACAGTGTTTCATTGTCATCGTGCTGGGGCAATACTGAGGGCAAGTATCTGCAGAGAAGTGCTCTGAAGGAGTAAATCACCATTAAATTATCATCATTCATGTGATTAATTATTTGCACAGTCATTAAAATGCCAGATCCAATCTATCATTTCAGGAGACGAGCAGACCTTTCCCATAACCTGATCTATTAAAGGCTGTGTGGAAAAGTATTATAAGGAGGTTGTTTTTCTTCCTCTTCAACTCCCGTGATTGCTGTGATTGTTATTATTTACTATTATTTTTATTATTATTGCAATAGCAGTTTGATCATAGTCCTCTTTCCACCTGTTTTAGCGTAACAATAGAACAGTCTTTCTCTGGAATTTACAGTAATAAGCACCACAGTCACCTTTGAGTTCCTGGGCCTATTTATATTTTCTGTATCAAGATGAAATCTTCATAATCTTCATTTAATTTTTATACTCACCAATGTATTCTAAACTACAGCTCCAAGAATATTTCTTAAATTACTCGTGGAGCAAATTTCCACACTGTTTTATGGAGCATATATTGTAACTTTCTGAGGTTAAAGATGAAATAATCATCTATATTAGTGAGAATGAAATATACAGTTAAATACCACGAGAGATAATAAACCTCATTAACATTATCTGCTGGAACCAGGGAGTTATTTGCTTTCCAGTGTAATGCTGGGTAGCTGCACACAGGCATTACTGATTTCTGTTGTCACTGCAGAACACAAACAAAGGGAGGGTTTTTTTAATTGTGAGCTTCTCTTCACATTTTGAATATTCAGTTGTTAGAAAATATAAAACCCCTGAAAATTCATTTTTAAGCCCTTTGTAATTCTCTTCAGTAGTTCTTATTTTAACAAGGTTGTTTTTTCAGCGAGGCTGGATAACAATACAGTCTGATTCAGGGATGAAATCAGGTCTCCCTTTAATTTCAGCAGCAAGAGCACCGAGTCCATTTGTGTGACACTGGCTGATTCGCTTTCCCTTCCCATCTTTAATTCCTTTGCAATTTGGCAGCTGAAAACTGTAGAGAAGCTCAAACTATGCTTGTCTTTAAATAAAAGCTAGCCATATTTCTGCAAATAGTTTCAGCCTTTAGGAGCCTCTGTCTTCACTAGTAGTGAACTGTGTTTTCCGAAATGGTTTTGTTTAATGTTACATATGTTGATTTCTGCACTTGAATCCATTTTATCAAAATAGCTGATATCACACTTGATATTTAGGGTGAGAATTAATATGTATTCAAAATTTTTGTAAAAGAAACATAATGATGCTGGTATGACCTTTTATATAAGTGAAAGAAAAAGCAGAAATGTCATATAATCACAGAGAAGCTTAAAAAGTGGGGTTTAATGAACAAATAATCTTCCAGTATAATGATGCCTGGGTGATTGCAAATGAACTACCCACAGCAGAACCACACAGCAGAGCAGTGGTGCTGGATATTCTGTTGTAGTTCAGGATCCAGTTTACCCCATGTTCTGGTTCATTGGAAGTGTTTCTGAGTGATGGATTTGGTCACTTCCTGCAGGTGGAAGCCGAATTGATCGACAAGCTGGACAGCCTGGTGTCTGAAGGAAAAGGTGATGAGAACTACAGGGAACTCTTCAGCCTGCTGTAAGCTTTGCCAGTTTGTGCTCCTCGTGTTGTGCAGGGCCATTGCAAGAGTCCAGGCACTGACCTGTGCAGCCACAGATCTTTGGGGAGAGCAGGAAAGGGCTTCCTGGCAGGTTTCCTTGGAATGGCTCAGTGAAGTAATGCTGAAAATAATAGAGAGACCTAAATTCCTCTTTGTCTTCTCTCTGTGACATCTAATAAAGGGCTGCACAGGTTATCATCCTCCTATCAAAAATTCATTTGCTGGAGGAGCCAGGGCCCCTCTCTTCTGATAACAGTGAGTGAGATTGTTTAGAGACACAGTGCACTATCTACAGACTCAGGCCCTGTTAAAGCAAAGGAGATTTTCCTCAGCATTTTCCTTTGCTTCCTCCCATTTTTGAAGGCCATGTTTTGGTTGGCTCAACAGTTGCCAGTTGCTTCCTCCATAGTCCATTGTGACACTGTATTTCCACTTCACACCAACAATTTGTTCAGAAGGATAAACTTGAAGATTTTATATCTGACTTTACACTTCACTACCTTTGATTACTGATCTGTCTCCAAATTTAATTTCTAGTGTTCCTAGTTTATTTCTAAAGGAATTCTTTTGGACTCCTGAGAGTCCAGAGCACTTAACCCAAATTTTTTAATACCCCAGTGAGCCAGAGAGATCATGAGCAGAATTTTAGCCATATATTCTAGACAATTTTACATGGCCCCTAATAGCTCACCATCTGTTTGAGGCATAAACCTTTGTTTTGCTGGAACCAATAATTTTGTTTCTGAATTTGCAATTGCACATTCATTCATTTCAAGCTAGATAAGCCTGCCCATCCCATGTGCTTATCCTCAGGAAGTATGGAAATGTATTCAGTTTGGATTTGTGTATATACAGCCTTGGGAAGTCTTGGATCTTATGTGTACAACTAATGTAAGTCTATTCCAGGGAAAAAGGAAAGGAAATATCTATTCTTTTTTAAATTCACCTGGCAGGAAGAATAGTGTGCCTTTACTCCAGTTGAAGACATTTGTTACCTGAAATGTTAAGAATTTAAGGGCTTTAGCTTTTTCCTCATTTTTAGATGATAGTAATTGGATATATTACCAAGAAACACAGCCTGGAATTCCAGCAACCATTTAGTTTATATGTGCCACTGACTTGTCTGAGAACAATATGAGAAAACAACTTGAGGAAAAAATTCCATAAATTAGTAAATGCTGTGTGAAAAAAACAGTTGACCCTGAATTCTACTGTCTCAACTCTGCTGCTGAAAAGGGAATTGGCTCCCTCAGCTGTGAATCATCCCAGTACTGAAGAGTTTACTTCTTTGGAGGATGTGACACCCAACAGAATTTCTTTCCCAGAAGTGGCAAGTTCTTTGACTGGAAATCCATTTTCAGGAAACTGGCATGCAAATTTGCTTTCTTTCTTCACTTTTTAAACACAATGTTTATTGTTCTCATTCCGGCCTTCTCTCTTCCTTCACTGTGTGAGATGGGTGCTCACTGTATTGTCTGTGCTAGGCAGGCGCAGACTGCTTTTATTTCCAGTTTAAATACACTGTGATTCAGGGTTGCTTGGTTGCTGATTAGAGATGAAAGTTTATGGAGGACTGAGCAAAGAAGAAATACTTGCAGTAGGTTTGGGACTCCTTTTCAGTTTCTGACTGCTGCTAGCAGTGTTTAAGCTACAGGCAGTAATGTGGGAGTCAAGTACTGCCATGAGTGTTGGTCTTTTGCATTTCTGTTAAATGAATGTGAGGATATTTTCCCTTCTCCTGTCAATTCTGTAATTTCCCCTGTCTTTGCTTCATGCTGCCTGGAGTAGAACCCAACTCTTTGGGCCTTATCCCAGGTAAGATGGTAATTTTTCTGTAATTTGCTTTACGAGGGAGAAACCAAGTTGTCTGCATCAGTCTGCATGCACTGTACCATTTCCCTGGAAGCCTCACCTGCTGTCTTTCCATCTCCAGTTTGCTGGAGAAGATTGAGCAGGAAACTTGGCGGGAGACTGGAATCTCCTTTGTCACATCGGTCACTCGTCTCATGGAGCGTCTGCTCGACTACAGGTACCCAGCACCAGCAATAACATGTTCTAAGCACAACAAGTCTGTAAAAACCTGCTGCCAAACTCCTACAGGGAATACTTGTATTGACTATCCAGCTGCATACATGAAAGCCTAACTCATCACTGCTGGGTTCTGAGCAAACAGCCCAAATCCTCACCTCCAGAGCCCTTATTCTCATTCCTGTGTGCTCATTCCTGATAGTTTTGTACTAAGGTTTATTCAGGTTGCTGAAACATTAATTCCTTTTATCACTGAAATGACCTCACCTAATTCAGCAAAATAGATGCTCAATGCAAGAGTGATCCCCAAAGCTGCGCTGAACCAGGGTGTGCTGGATGCCTCATGCAGGGCTGGAGAACTTCCATCTGGGAACTCTGACACATCAGCTGGTGGCTCATGGGCAAGATTTCACTATAAATCAGGCAGCCTTGGTTTAGTTTTGAACTGAAGTTTGCATGGCTCTTGTGTCAATGCAGCTGAGCTTTGACTTAGTTAGAAGGAAATATTTTAACTTTAGATTTATATATACACACACACTCAGAGGGTTTTTTTTTTAATAATAGACAATTTGAACCTATATAGAACTGCCCCAGATATTTCTATCTTTAGCCTACTGACAAGAGTTCAAATAGTTTTTTCTTCTGCTGCTGCTCATTAGAGGTGAAACCCTCTGACTAGGCTGGGTGTTCTGCAGTCGCAAATCCTTTTCTGTGCTTTTTAGTTTGCTCTTTTTGTTATCCCTACCACCTTGATCCAATCTCCTGGTTTTTTCCTGGCAACAACTGCTCTACAACTACTGTGCACAACCAGGTACTGGAGACACATTTAAAGGGAGTGCAGGGGAGCTGCTGGGGTTTGGGTTTTTTTGCGGGGGGGACAAGGTGGGGGGTGTTGTGTGGTTTTGGTTTTTTTGTTTTTTTAATGATAAACAGCTGCCAGCAAGGCAGCTTTGACACACAGATACACATTTCCATGCTTAATTGAGAAACACATACCAGTTTTTAAATTGATTTTCAATCTGCAGCAGATTTGTCAGATTCCCAGGACAGAACAGGGAACTGGAATGTAGCATTGGAATTTGGAAATACACAGGCATCTCTTAAGAGTCCAGCTGCCAGTTGGTAGCTGTAGTAGTTCTCAAGATAGTTTGCTTTGTCACCGCTTTAAAAATTTAACATTTTGTACTGTTTGAATGGAAATAATTTCTAAAATATTTCAGAAGCTAAAGATAAATTTTGTGATTTAACTTACCTATGCAAAAGTTAGAAATCTAGTCTAAATCCCTCAGGCTGCATCTTTCAGTGTGCCACACCACATTGCAGAGATGCATTTATGGAAGCCAACCCTTTGACTAGGACTAAATGTTTACGTCCGGATAAATAGGAATTTTTTTACTTTTATAGTAGGTCTTGCATTCAGATTATTTTTGTCCACTGTTGTCTGATTTTTGTTCAGGTTCTTGTAATAAATGCAGGAACATGCATTTCAGGTACTTGTTCTCAGATGCAAACGTGTAAGGGGACACTCAGTTCTCACATCATTTAAGCCAGAGTATGGAAATTTTTCTTCGAGGAACTTTATAAAATGAAGTAAATTATTATCTGTTGTCATCAGGGGAAATTCTGGAAAATAAGAGAACTTCAAATTTATTTTAAAAGGACTGTTTTTGCAGATGTTTGTTTCAACATTGCTCTGCTTTCTTAGGGACTGTATGAAAGGAGATGAAACAGAAAACAAGAAAATCGGCTGCACTGTTAACCTTATGGTAAAGATGTTTCCTTTATCTCTTTGTGATAGTGTGCAATGCTGTAGAAACTGGGATGGGAAAGGCTGGGATAGGAATCTGTGTCAGGTAAGTGTAGCTTCAGAATCCAAGCACTGGGATGACAGAAGAGAATGATGAGGATTGTGAGAATCCTCTGGAGGCCTCTGGTCCGACCCACTGCTTAAAGCATGGCCAGATGGGTCAGGCTCCTCTGGGCTGTGTCCAGCTGAGTTCTGTGTATCCCTGTGACAGAGGTTCTGCAACCTCTCTCACCTCTTCTTTCAGCTTTTGACTACCTTCATTTTGGAAAAAAAAAAAATCATTCCATGATAAAATGAGTGTGTTAGATCAGTGTGAATGTGAAAAGAATTATTACTTTTCTTTCCCAATAAGAATGTGTTCTCTTTTCAGTAACTTTGCACATGCACAGATGCTGCTGAGTGCTTGAATGAATGGAGAGTCTCAAGAGTAACAACCCTGGTTTTTCTTTCACAGAATTTCTACAAATCTGAGATTAACAAGGAGGAGATGTACATCCGCTATATCCACAAGCTGTGTGACATGCACCTGCAGGCTGAGAACTACACAGGTGAGAGAGACATTCCATGCAGTCTGCTTGAAATCCTCATGACATTTTTTAACTCTTCCAGTGTTATATAATATCTGGTTCATTCTTTTGGAAAAAATTTACATGAATCAGTTAGGGCAGTTGGGGAGGCAAGAAGCTGAGGCTCAGCTTCTTCCCTCAAGTTAAATACTGTCTGGTTTTGCCTGCAGAACTATATGATTATTGCATTACACTCCAAATTTTACATTAAAGTGTTCTTTAAAGAAGATGGATCAAAAAAAAAATCACAACAGCAGAATGAAATTTAGAGGAAGATTAGCAAAACCACCATTACATTATCACTTGTCATATTTCCTTACAGTGCAGTGCTGAGGGAGCACTTGGAACGTGTATGGACTCTAATACTGTGTTGTCCAAGGTCTATTTACAGCTGCAGGCCCTAAATCTAGTTCCAGATCTGAACATGTGACTGTGCATTTCAATCAAGTCACTGGTAAAAAGAAACTTGACAGATTTGTACCTAAAAATCGTGTGCTGCTATTTTAAGTAATTGAATAATTGAATGGTCCTCTAAGACTTGAGGTTTTTTTCTCAAGCCATAAATCAGAAACTGCAAACTATTTCAGAAGCCGGTCTGTGACCTTTCAGTATTGGCTGTGTTGATTTGCTGTCATTGATTCAGTGTTCCATAATTGCCTTTCCTACAGAGGCTGCATTCACTTTGCTTTTGTACTGTGAGTTGCTCCAGTGGGAGGACAGACCTCTGAGAGAGTTCCTGCATTACCCATCTCAGTCAGAGTGGCAACGTAAGGAAGGTCTGTGCCGTAAGATTATCCATTACTTCAACAAAGGGAAGGTATGCCAACTTCTTCTCTCTTCCAGCAGCTTCCTTCCCTTTTCCTGACTGACTTAGGGCTTGCAAGCCATCATCTCAGTGCAGTAGTCTGGAAGTAAATTTGTATCAAAAGGGTTCATAACATGACAAATTGGTTCTCTGGACAAAAAAAGCAGATAAGAAAAGGTATTTCATTATGTATGCCATTTGGAACAGGTTAGGGAGGACAACAGGACAAACACTAAAACATGTTTAAACCTTTAAACCAAGCCTTGAATCAGCTGATGTGGCAAATGCCAGTTCCTCAGCTTTTGGGGGGTGGGATTGCATTTGGTAGCTGTCTATGCAAACTGCTGTGCTATGACTCACTTGAGGACTTGTTTTGTGCTTAACCTCCACAAGGAAATGGCAGGCAAAGTGCTATAGGGCTCTCTTTATTGAAAAAGATTTAAGTCCTTTCAGTGTCACTTATTTCAAAGCGATTTTCAATTAAAGTGCAGTTCCATCCACTGCACAAGAAGAAAATCAATCCATTTCAATTTCATATATTGAGTATGGGTTTTCCACAGTTAATTATATTTTTTTTCAATTACTGCAGAGGCAGATGTTTTAGTCCCTTGTGTCATGGCGTTTTGGGAACATTTCAGAGGTGAACCTTAAAAATGACATCACCTGTTGGAGTATTTTCAAATTTTTCCCTTCTCTAGGAAAATTCCTACTGCTTATGTTCTTGGGAGACAATATCTGCATGCGTGCCTCGGGGTTGATTTTGCCTGTGATGGCAATGACAGTGGCATTAAATACATATGTGAGTTGGTTCATATGGGGCTGCCATTGCAGATAATTCTCTCCCTAGTCCTGGTAATAGGGAGTTGCATATGGCAGAAACATTCTCTACGGAACCTGGAAAAGTTCGATTCTTATGGGAAGGAATAAATGGTCAATTTGTGAGGAAGTGATTAAGATTTTTTTTGTGTGTCTGCCAGAGTTGCTCTTTTGTGACAGCACTGCATATGGTTCTCTAATTTCAGAAATTTTCAGGGGTTTTCAGACTGCACTTAAAAATAAATTACTGGCTTGTGCAAATATTGCAGTATTGTACTGTCTGACTAGACAAAGATGACAGAGACACTATGGAAAGCAAGAGAGCATTTATTTTTGACAAAAACAGGGAGTCCATATGCACATTGAAGGAGAGGAAAAATTGACTGATGTAATTAGGCTATAAAACTCCTAAAAGATTATATAAAGTGTTAACCTCTTGAGGTTTTCTCCCCATTGGATGTTTTTTGGAGTTATTTGATTTGTGTTTTAATCCTCCTTTATTACAAATGGTAGCCGAATGATTAAAT
This sequence comes from Rhipidura dahli, assembly GCA_013399225.1. Lineage (NCBI taxonomy): Eukaryota > Metazoa > Chordata > Aves > Passeriformes > Rhipiduridae > Rhipidura > Rhipidura dahli. The sequence continues at coordinate 103,857 of VXAC01002265.1, forward strand.
AATCCACTTAAGCAGGGTGTATGTCACTCAGACTGTGGAAGTGAAAGATGCTGAGAAGCCAAATCCTCCTTTTCAGCATCTTGCTGCGTGACAGGGAGCAGCTCAGGGAATGGAAGAAACCTGCTTCCCTCTATTTGTGTCTGACAGCTGCTTTCTGCACCATCTGAGATGGTCCCTCCCCAGGCCCTGCAGAGTGGGATTCGTTGTTGTCCTTCAGTTGCATTTCCAGAGTTCCATTTCTCATGCTGCTCCTGGCCCTTGCACCAAGTGAGGGTGTCAAGGCAGAGTGTAAAGGGTGGAAAAATTCTGCATTTGTTAATAGGAAAATTTTCTCAGCACAGGAGTGGGAGGAAAACTGGCCACAAGAGTGTCTTGTGACATGCCAGTGGCACAGCCCGTGGCAGGCCTGGGGTGCTGCAGTGGGTGCAGAACTGACTCCCACCTTCAGCAGCATCAGCAGCAGCCCTGTGCTGGGAAAGAACATGGTGTTCCAAAGCCCGTTTAGCCTTCACTGGTCATGTGCCCCTTCCAGCTGATTTCTGCTCGGCTGTGAATTGGTTTATGGCTCAGCTGGCAGCATGTGCAAGTACATAACTTAAAATGAAGATATTTTTAACTCACAGTTACAGTTTTGTCCGTTAAAACTCAAAAGTTCTCTCTAGGAAGTTACCTCTGTATTGTTTTTCTTCACTAGCTTGACTCGTATCTGCAGAATACTCAGGTAGCACAGTGGAATTTCTTGGTGTGGAAACTGAAACAAAGAGAGAGCCTGAGTTAGGATGACAGGAATGGTATCAAGATACATGTGGAAGAGGTAGTATAAAGAGAAATCAGATGTGGTTACATGTTATTAATTTAATTGACATCAGACAAGGAGCATGAAAAGGTTACATCCCTCAGATCACCTGGAGGGAAAACAGCCAGCGAGGTTTCTGCCTCTGTCCAGAACACAGATTAGAGAGTTAGGCAGGCTTTAGTCACAGCATCCCATTTGGAATTAAGACTGCTCACACTCTCTGTGGAAAAAAAGCCATTTATTCCTGGCCAGATGTTTTAGAAGAGACTTTTCTTTTCCATCCTTTCAAGTGAACACAGATCAGCTGAGGACTGAAAATCTGTATATAATATCTCTGTGAAGAATGCTGCAGCCTATAAAAAATGCAGTGGTGTTTGAGTTTGCAAATACACTTAACTGACCCAGTTGTTGATCCCAATTCAGTGGATCCATTTGTGTGTCATGGACTTTGGCAATCTATGGCAAAAATCCTGTTAATTTGAGATCTCAAATACCTCAGTAATATCCGGCGCAGTCAAGAAACTGGTCTTTCAGTTCCTTTCCTTTTGTATCTGTTGTTTTGATCTAAATAAATGTCAGGCCTCCCATTCTCCCAAACTACAAATGCTATCAGAATATCCAAATTGATTCTGATACAATTTTTTTATTTAGCAAGTTTTTATTGAAGTTTTTGTAATTAATTGAAGTTAAAGAGTTGCAGTAAGGAAGTGGTAGTAAGGAGAGAAAAGACAGTACAAATGTGGGCTTAAAGGGAAACACTGTAAAGTACCTCATACATTAAATCAGTGTAGAGATTCCCTTTTTTATGTGAAGGTACATGTAAATATGTTTCCATATTAAGAGTTAGTATTTTACATTATTGCTGTTAATTACTTACCAGCAATTTACAGTATTCTTAAAACTTAAGGTGATAGTGTAATTCACACATAAATTTTGTTTTCACTACAGCAGGAGCCCAAGTAAAACAACAGGCAAATTAGCCCAGTAATGCGTAATAAAAATTAATCCAGTAAAGGTTCAGCTGAGACCTTGGTGTTCTAAATCCTTTACCATAAGCATGGTAAGCAAAAGCCACTCCCCCAAAAGGCTTCTGGTCTGTGCAGGTAAAAGGTGATGGAAGAGGAGATTGCAGTGTAAAACAAGCTCTCTAAAAAGCCCCTTGAGGTAACAGGAGAGTCTTTCTCTGTGTGGGTGTGCCCAAGTGGGTCTCTCCCTCCTGATCTCTGGGATGATGAGTATGGTGTGCTAGGAGAGATTTATTGTGTGGAATTGGGAGCTTAAGAAATGAGTGTGGCTTTCTGAATATAGATATTGACTCACTGCAGTAATGCAGGTCAGTTCTGAGGATGTTTTGTCTGTGTATTGCAGTGTCCCCACTGCCTGAGAGTTTGTGCTTCCAGTGGGAAGGAACAGCCTGGGAAGGGGAGCACTTTGCTGGGGAGCCAAGCCCTAACTCTGTACTCCAGGGAGTTCTAGTGCAAGAAGCAAAGGAGCTGTTGGGGGTGGGTTGAAGGGGTGTCTAGCAAGAAGAAAAATTGTTAGTTTTATTATCTTTCTCCAGATAAGTTCCCAGTCTCATAAATGAACTGTCAGAACAAGCAGTATGTGTATGTAATTTCCACGGAACATATGCTTCTGTTCCCATATTTTAGAAGGAATTGATCTGCTATTTAATGGAAATGGTTTCATCGCATTGCATTTTCACATCTAATCTCTGCCATTTCATACCAAATGAATTCCCAGCACTGAGTTTCCATATTCCTCTGAGCTGAGCTGGCAGTACATTGTGTTTGCTGTGAGTGTGATTTGCTTTGGCCCCGCAGAGCTGGGAGTTCGGCATCCCGCTGTGCCGAGAACTGGCCATCCAGTACGAGAGTCTCTATGATTACCAGAGCCTCAGCTGGATCCGGGTAAGTGGCAGCACCTTCTCTCCTTGCAGTCCCTTGGTTCATTCCCCAGAGCACTCTGCTCTCTTCTCACAGCATTCTGACTTTATAAACAACCACATTCCTTTTAGAGCTCCATGCATTCACAGTGACCCCTTGCCATTGATTCATACTGATGACTCTGTAGGTCCACTGAAATAATTCTGAAGTCCAGTAGCAGTAAAATCCCGTGAGTATATGGAGACAGCACGCACACACAGGAGCTGGGCTTGCTATTGCAATGGCATATTCACATATATTCTTGCATAAAATATTCTATTTTTGAATACATATTTCATTTTAATTCTAAAAGAATCAAGGAGAGCTTGTGCCTTAGTGAGGTAAAATGAACGAGAGAAAGAATGAAGAAGGCAAATGTTTATGGCATTCTTATCAGCTTACAAGGATCTGGTCCTGTGATACAACCAAACACATGATGAAATCAGGGCACATTTGCAGCATCGTGCGTTAATCAGAAAAAGCTGAAGATCCTGTTGTTATTTAAAAATTTTCTGAATGTGAAAATAGTTCATCTCCTCCTGTCCCCTGGGGTAGCATACATGTATCCAATTTTGAGATTTCTACTGCATGTATAAACACAGCGGTTTAAATTCTCTTTTTTAAAAGTCCAGTTTATTTTTATCTGATGACACCTGTCTAACAAGGTGTGATAAACTGCACTTCTGAAGAACCTGTTTTCTTCAGAGTGGCTCCAAAGAGAGCACATGACCAGCTTGGCTGTGTACTCTGGGCCAGTCACATCACCACCACGTTCCTTAATGCTTCCTGCAATGACTTTGGGACCTTCTCCTTTCTAGAAAAAGAGTTAATGTGTGTGGGAACTGAGCACAAACCAGGATGCAATATTGCAAGCTGGGGTTCTTTGCAGTGGTAGCAGAGGTGTCAAACTGGTTTTTCTCCTTAAAGACCCATCTTTTTGCTTCAGTGAAATTCCTGGGAGCCCTTCAACTGAGCCACAAAACTAGTTATTGGAACTAGAGAAAAGTCCTTATCCTCTTTCCCACTGCCTTTTTCTTCTTTCTTCTCTGGTGCACAGAGCTGTACAAGATTTAATTTTGTTTTATCCTTTTTCATGCCCCTCAACTCAATTAAGGCAAACCCAATTAGATGTAATTTTCCAGGCAGTGGTATGGATTTTGATCTGTAGGAGAGAATAGGACACTGTGAGCCAGGCAATACGGATCTTAATCTCAGCTTTGCCATTAATTCTGCAATGCAAAGAAAATCACATGCAAGACCTGTTTAATTTAAAATAAGATAAACCAGGAAAAATTCATATGTCATCTCCCAAAATGTAAAATGAGTATGGTGATATTCCAGTCTGTTCCACCACGTAGACTGATTCAATTAATAATTTTTATCTTTCACAGAATTTTGGTCTTTTCATAAAAAATTGTGGGGATAAAAGAGTAATGTGATATTTTAATGAGTCTTGAGATGTTAATGTTTTAAGTGTAGCTTTATGGGTCTGATAGCAGCTATCTCTTTCCTCCACAGAAAATGGAAGCTACCTATTATGACAATATCATGGAACAGCAGCGCTTAGAACCAGAGTTTTTCAGAGTTGGTTTTTATGGTCGAAAATTCCCATTTTTCCTGCGGGTAAGCCAAATGTGACAAAATGACCAGGCTCAGAGAAACTGTTAAGGCTTTGTACTTTTGTTTTGGAGATATGATGTCTAGCATTCAGCATATTTTTTTATGCCTACACAAATAAAAACAGTTTTCTGGCTGAACTGAAGGATGCGGTCCACTGGGAATGTTCTCGGGAACAGAGATCAGAAATTTGACTCACGCTGCTGTGAATTTTTGATGATCTGCAGATGCAGCAAAAATTGCCTCTATATTAAGCAAAATGCTGTATTGCAGCAATGTTAGGTCATTACAACTAATTTTCATCATCTCAAATTATCACACTTTAAAAAAAGTCTCACTTGACAGAATTCTAATCCCAGCCTGATGACTCTTATGCTATGTGCGAGTGAAAATTTCCTCTCTTCAACAAAAAGCCAAACAGCTTCTTAGGACATGTCCTCACTTGGAGCTCATTGTCTGCTGGTGTACCAATCCATTTAAAAAGTGAAATTTTCTTCTTTTCCTAATGAGGAATCAAACTTTAAATGGGTATTTGTTTATACAATGTCTTGTTGCTAGTTTAGAGCAAGGAAGGAATATAATCTGACAACTGCTCCAAGAGCTGCCTGCAAACTGATGGCAGATGCCATTGAATGTGACAGGACAAGGTGACTGGAAGCTTGCAAGGACTGGAGGTGCATGGTTTGTGTTCTCTTTAAAGGAATGGTTTGACAAGAGGTGGCACCAATCGAGGTACACAGGATGAAGCCACACAAAGCCACACCATTTTGAAAGCTGCCCTCCTACACTTCCCTCTGATTATGAAGTTGTTTGTTGGTTTTTTTAACAAGGATTTCAACATTGGGGTTATCACCCCCAATCACCACCTTGTCAACCAGACTATGGCACCAAGTGCCACATCCAGTTGTTTCTTGAACACCTCCAGGGATGGAGACTTCATCATCCCCCTGGACAGACCCTTCCAATGCCTGACAACCCCTTCCATGAAGAAATTCTTCCTGATGTCCAACCTGAACGTCCCCTGGTGCAGTTTCAGGCTGTTTGCTCTCCTCCTGCCCCTTGTTCCCTAGGAGCAGAGCCCGACCCCCATCTGGCTACCACTTCCTGTCAGGGCATTGTAGAGGATGAGAAGGTCCCCCTGAGCCTCCTTTTTTCCAGTCTGACCCCCTCCTCCCTCAGCTGCTCCTCAGAGAATTTAGAATGCAGCAGCCTGAAGCAGTGTGTAGAACACCCCGGAAGAGGAATCCAAGGAAAGGACAGGTGCAGTGTCAGCTAGGAGCTGCCCTTTCATTAAGACCTTCAGAGAAAACTGACAATTCCTTTTTTTTTTATATCTAACAACAAATGTTTCAGCAAGTGAGTGACAACAAAGTCATCAAGGCACACGAGTGTTCCTAACATCTGAACTACTGTCAGAGACGTGAGCTTATCTTTTTGTCTGGTGGATCCTCCCTTTTACCTGGGATCCTCCATGGCCCGTGGGTTTGACACTACTTGAGTTTCCTGTGCTCAGCCCTGACTCTTTGCAAAGTGTTGGAACAACGTGGATTCTTGGCTGGAGACATTACCAGCGAACACGAGCGTACATAATTATAATCCTTGTTAATTCTGCAATTATATTTGGTAGCAGTACTTCTGATAGCAGATTACTAATGTAGCAAGCTCATTAAAAGTCATCCTCCTCCTTTCTCTGCCTAATGATCCATACAGCACACACATTGTGGAGCAAGGACTAAGCCCATTAGCAGTCACATCAGCATGGATCACACTGAAAAGAGATTGGAAGCAGCTATTCTAGAGAAGAAAAAGATTTACATGGATTTAAAATCTTCAAATGGATATGGGAGTGATTTGAAGTGATCAAGTAACTCCAAGCCCTTTTCTCATGTATTTTTCTATTGCTGTTTAGCTTAAGACAGAAAATAACCACTTCCTTCTACATCTTTGATTTTTAAAGACCCTTTGTCTAGAAAAGTCATTGTTCACGTTTCTATGAATTCTGCATCTATTTCTAGCCTTCCTACATAAGTAAATTTGAATTAAAACCATCCATATCTTCCATCTACCAGAAGTTCAAGTAAGGGCTGACAAGGCATGTTTTGAGATCTTGTGTTGGCATCTGTCTGAAAAGTCTTATTAAATTTAGCTTTGAGGTGTTCTCAGGGCATTATTTTTAGAATCACAATAACTTTATTTATAGGCTTACAGTTTTCTAGATTGCTGCAATCAAAAGCTAAAATGGAGAGAGCAGTCAGTGTCATGAAGAGATTCACCTTCAAACATGGGCTCACTCCAAATTTAATAATAGCTGCAAAGTTTGAGCATTACAGACTGAACTGTCAAGATTCATCATGTGATTCTTCTCCCAGTTCATTGTATGCTGTGACTGATGCATACAAAGTGGCACATGTCACAGCCAGAACATGAGATCCTTTCCAGAAATTTGAAATGCAAAGCCAAAGATAACTGAACTCCTTGGCTGTGTTTTATGATCTGGTTTTGCTACTTTCCCTTTGATTTTGCTACAAGATCAAGAACTGCTTGGCCACATCCCTTTTCTAGAGCAATTAAAAATGCATTCATGAATACACTGCAGCTTCTAAATGCAAGAAATAAAAGGGCTGTTCTTGTTTGTTAGATTTTTTTATTGTTTTATAAAGGTGAAAAATCTCCCTGTTGTTCTAGTTATTATGTGTATGAGAGTTTAAACTACCAGAATTAGAGAATTTGCCTGCCTTGATTGATCTTGCACCAGGAGATATTAACACTGATGATAATTTTGGTTTGTGAGGGTTAAAACACTGGAATACAATCTTCATGACACTGAGGACTTTAGAAATCTTGTATCATGCTGTTCAGTGTTAGAGATGGCTCAAAAAGCATCCAAGAACTCTGCACAAGTGGTTTAATGCCTCAAGAGTCATATCTAAATGCAGCTTTCCATTATTAGCAGAAATGAAATTTTGTTCATCAAGAGGAAAGTGCTTTTAGGGCCGAAGGGGAATTTGTTAAGTGGCCACTGAGAATTCTTGGTAAAGCTTTTCTCTATTACTGTACTATAGACAGGGGAGTTCCTGAGCATGTATTGTTCAGCATGATCAGGACTGGGTTGTATGGCTGTGATAATACAGCAGTGATTAAGCAGTGATTTTTGTGAACAGTTTGTTGCAACTTCTCTCTAAGGAGAACTGATAAAATGATAAACATGTATCTCCCTCTGTTCTATGAGATCCTCAGGACTTTTATCTGTCTGGTGTAAATTACATTTGACAGCAGCTTTCCCAGCGTAGAACAGCCAAGCTGGTGACTTAAGTTTTAGTTGATATGTTTCAATATAGTCCAATTAAAAATAGTGCCTTTTCTGAAAAACAGGTAAGACGGGACCACAAGACTGAGTGTTGGGTGTGCCTGAATCAGAGGCATTTTGCTGTTCAGAGATCAGTGGAATAGTCTCCTCATTCATCACTTCTTCATGAAATACATTGTGAAGAAAAAGGAAGTGATAAAATACATTTACTGTGTTAAATGCACATTTTACTCTCACATTAGCATATTGCCACTGTCATTTATCTTTGGTTTTGAAGTACATTTAAAGTGAAATAAAAGTCAATAGAATTTAACTTACTTTTAAGGACCCTAATTTATGCTTGTCCTTCTTGCAGAACAAAGAGTATGTGTGTCGGGGCCACGACTATGAGAGGCTGGAAGCCTTCCAGCAGAGGATGCTGAGCGAGTTCCCCCAAGCCATCGCAATGCAGCACCCAAACCACCCCGACGACTCCATATTGCAGTGTGATGCCCAGTGTATCCTTCTGTGAAAGGGCAAACTCTCCCTGAAGCTGGGGCAGAGCACAGAGGTAGAGCTGGATATGGGCAAAACCAGACACTGTCGGCAGCAGACAGTGACTGGTTCATTGTGGGATGTGGGGTTGGAGAGAGGAGTCACTTTTTAGTCAGGGAGTAATGCAGGTCATGTTCCATGTAGCAGGGAAAGGGCTGTGCTCAGTCACATCCATGTTTTAATGCTTTACCAACAGCACTGGCATCAAGCACAGTTTGTGTCCTTAAGAGTATTCTTAATACCTTCTCTTGGCCAATATTTGGTTGGGAACAGATACTAGTTCCAAAGCACTATTTCCCATTCTGCTCTTTTTTTTTTTACATCAGTATTTTACTTTTTTGCAGTTTACCTTTCTTTAAAATTGCGGAACCCTTTTATCCCCAAGGCTTTGAATCTCATACTTCTCATTAGTCACCTGTACTGGGATTTGGTACAACCAGTACAATGCTCAGTGCATTTAAGGACTGAACTACATCACATTTAAAGGGACTGCAGGGACTTTGGAGAGCTTAGTCATGGAACCTGCCCTCTCTGGCATCCGGGAGAAGAGCAAGGATACTGTGCGGGACTTGAACCAGAAGGACACTGTCAGCAAGTGGGCTGCTGTTTCCTATCTGTCTTTCCTAACACATGGATAAAACTTTCTTTGACTGCAGAATTACCAGATTTACAGATCTATGCAGTGACTCCCATCCCAGACAATATAGATGTGCTGCAAATGGACCGTGTCCCTGATCGCATCAAGAGCTTTTACCGCGTCAACAACATCCGGAAGTTCCGCTATGACAGACCCTTCCACAAGGGCCCCAAGGACAAGGAGAATGAATTTAAGGTAGAAGTAGCAAATAAGCAGTGTTTGAGTGTTAATCTCTTCAAGTTGAATACTGTCTTGTTATTTTATGCTGATAGAGCCTTTCAGGTAATCCTGATTTGATAGCCAAAGATACCACAGTAACTCAAGTAACAGGTTAAGTCCATAGTCTAACTGAATACTGTTGAGTCCTGACCTGACTAAAGCATTGTCCAATTTAAAGGAGAGTTATTTTAATGCCAGGAGAAATGCATTTGGAGGCAAGGATGGGGTTTTCTTGTTTGGCTGGACTTTTTTTTTTAGTACTGACACATAAGTCTATAATGTCTTTTTGGGTCCCATGACACAACTGGTGGTCAAGTTTTAAAAATGGAAATTCAATGTGTTCCATGTGTTTTAAGCACACATTGAATTGTTATTTAAGTAACTTTCAGGAAGAACTTCTACAGAATTAATGCTCAGGAAGTTATGTATTCTTTTTGGAACTTCACCCCCTTCACACCTGTAGTAAGAGTACAGACAATGTGGTTGTGATTCACTGTGTTCCTCACAGCCTCAATTTACTCCTTGCAGAGCTTGTGGATTGAACGTACCACTCTGACCCTGACTCACAGTTTGCCTGGGATCTCTCGTTGGTTTGAAGTGGAGAGACGAGAACTGGTAACATTCATAGTTCTGTAACTGGGGGTTGGTTGAAATGATGAGTTACTGAGGACATGGGATAGGTAGCTTAAAACTCGTTGGGCTGAAATCTTGTGGTTTAAAATGGTGTTTACCAAGGATTAAATACATCCTTTTTCTACCACTTCATCTAAATAATTGCTGAATGTAACCAGGGGAATTATATGAGGTAACAGTATAATGGAGACAGTGCCAAAAGGATGGAATACTTGAATTGCTGCCATGTCTTCAGTGTATAGAAAGACATCTATTATTGCAACTGAGTGACCTGAAACCCAGCACTGCCAACAGTAGAGTTTAATGCAGCTAATTTTCTACAAAGCAGTAAAAGCGAAGGGAGCTCACTGAACAATCCTGGAGTATCATTTTATTACAAGGAAGATAATAAATCTCAGTGAAATGTCCATGGAATTAAAGTATATTTTATTGCCTTTGAGGTTGAAGTAAGTCCTTTGGAAAATGCCATTCAAGTGGTTGAGAACAAAAACCAGGAGCTGAGGACACTGATAAGCCAATACCAGCATAAACAAATGCATGGCAACATTAATCTTCTCAGCATGTGTCTGAACGGAGTGATTGATGCGGCCGTTAACGGGGGAATTGCACGGTACCAGGAGGTGAGCTGGGCTCTGCTTCGCTTTGAGTATCACCCTTCTTCAGTTTTATTTGCATTTCTGTTTCAATGACAGTATGGCTTAATAAGATAAGAAATTCTCATGTCCATTATCTAATGATGGGGTTACACCCCCTACTTGGTTATTCTGCATCAGTGCTTGCATAGCCACGCACAAGGAGGCTCCAGGGGTGGAGCTGGGATCTCACATGGAAGTAGGTGCAGGTGATGGGGTTTCTCAAAGACGACACTTGGCTTACCTGGAAATCCTCACTTGGCAGGTAAAACAGTGAAGCAGCTTTTTTTATACTGCTTACATTACACATTCATTTTTCAATAGAGGCTGTGGGACTGGTGGTAACTGACTGATTGGGTCTGGAATCAGGAAAAACCACTAATTCATGCTACTGAACCATTATCTTTGCTGATGGGCTAATTTCAGACTCGCTGTAGAACTAAAATTATCTTAAATAGATTATGCTAGATAACATATTGTCTGGCAAGCTGTTACTTAAACTGAGCATGGCAAAAGGTAGGTTTAGGGTAAAATACTGAAAAATGGCAGCAGTGGTTCAGGGGTGTGGGATATGTCTTCCCAATGGAGCCATGGAGAGAACGCTCTCCAGGCTTTACATTAGTTGCCAATTTACTCACAAAATTCCTTTAGCTTTAGGCAGTTATGTGAAGGAAACTATAAAATTCAAATAACTGGAAGATACAAGGCTTAGTGGTATTGCTCATCACTGTCACAGGGGGAAACTTGGTCAGAGTCATGATTCAACAGAATCGTTTCAGCTGCCAAGATCATTTTCTCTGCATACCAGAGTGCTAAAAACCAATAAAATTAAACTCTGCTGTTATCTTACATATTTAGTTTTTCTAAGATTTTTGGACCTTTTCCTCTCATCTTTTGACTCCAAGTTATGATGAAATACCTTTCAGTAAGCAAAAGGCACTTTTTTTTTCCTTTTCCTGCAGGCCTTTTTTGATAAGGATTATATCACAAAGCACCCCGGAGACGCAGAGAAGATCACCCAGCTCAAGGAACTCATGCAGGAACAGGTACTATTTTTCAGGTGCAGAAGAACATTCTTACATTGTCTGGATTCATCAGTAGTCAATATAAACTTCAGATCCAACTGATTCATTCAGAAGCAAAGATTTTTGGTACAGGAGACCTAAATACATTCAAACAAAAAACAAGAGGGAGGTGGGCAAGGAGATTATGACAAGTCATTCACCTTATGGAATGTGAGGTGAAGCTCAGCTGAAAGTACATGAATTTTGTTTTCTCCATTTAATATCCAGCAGACATCTTGCTGCGTTTCAAGCCTACCATTCATTTTTGGCATTTTGAATTATGTCTTCCCAGCAAATTTCAAAGATAATCAGAGGCAGGACAGGTTAGGCTTGAGATTAAAGTGGCAGAGCCACATATGAAAGCTTAATGCCTATTTATATTATCTGCAGTTTTATTTTTCGATAGTGTATCCATGAACCATCTTGGTAGACAAAGCTGCAGGAGGCTTTGATGGGAATGAAATCAGATAATCACATCCCTCTTAACTGAAAGTTTGGCAAGATACACTCCACTAAACAATGTACCCAAATCTGAATAGAGCTACTAGGCCTTTTTCTTCAACAAATCACTGAACTGCATTTCAGATTCCCCATCTGTAAAATAATGCTTATCTCCCTTCAATCCTCAGGAGATGTTTGAAGATTAATTACTTATTGTTTGTATGGACTTTGGATCATGTAGGGAATTACATACATCTTAAGCCTCCTATCATTGCTATTTTCTTTCATCTGAGATCTTATATAATCTCATTCAATCATTAATATTATATGTTTGACCTTTGAAAAAGTGACCTTTAGAAGTAACTAATGAGGAACAGGAGGAGTGACTGCATGTGCCACACTGCTGCTGTTCAGCTCAATTATCAGAAACTCCTTTTAGAAGTCTCTGTTGGCAGCTCAGACCTGGTCCCTGGCACTAGGAAGAGGTATTTCTTTGTCACAGGGCAGTATCTGTGTGAGGGCATAATGCTGTTCACTCTGCAGAGACAATCTAGCTGGTATTTTTTTACAGTTATCTCCTAAGAAAAGCAATGTAACATGACACAAATGTACTTGTCTCACACTTAAGTACTTCTTGGAATAGTATGAACTTGCCAGGACTCCAAGGCTTGCTTAATTACCAGCAGTCTTGTAAAGGACAGTGGCATATTCCTTGCACGTTGCCAGAAGTGCAGGACAGGCTTCTATTCTCTCTTAGACACAATTTATTTGGGTTTCTGATGTTGCTTTTTTTTTTTTTCCCCACAGGTACATGTCCTAGGAGTGGGTCTGGCAGTCCATGAGAAATTTGTACACCCCGAAATGCGTCCCCTGCATAAGAAACTGATAGATCAGTTCCAGATGATGCGATCCAGCCTGTACCATGTAAGCCAATATTCACTCTTCCCATTTTTGAATTATATGATTAAACATCTGTCACTTGTAGTAAGGTTCACAAAAGAACTGGGCTGATACAGCACTGATTGAACCTACTGGACTGCCAAATTACCAAAGGAATTCTTGATTTTTGTGCAAGAAGGCACTCGTAGAAAATATGTTAACCTGGCCTTTCAACAAGAATTGTTAATATTTGTATGTTCTTTGTTGTATCACAGAGCAATTGTAAAGCTCAATTTTCAGTTGCTGTCTCACATAGCAGAAAATTATGTAAGACAGCGGAAGATTAACAGGAGGTGTTGGATGCTGAGCTTTTCCAAAAATTGCCATAATTGGAAGCAGCATGATATGAAGAAAAGTTGCAGTTTTCCATGAGTGACTTAGCTGAAGTGTGTTTGCTCTGCAGGAGTTACCTGGTTTGGATAAGCTGAGCCCGGCCTGTTCCGGCTCCAGCACTCCCCGCAGCAACGTGCTGGTGTCACACGGCCCCATGAGCCCAGAGAGCATAAAGCTGGTGCATCGACACAGGTACCCCCCTCTTCTTCCCAAAGTTCCAGGGTCTCTGCACACTGTTCCACCAAGGTTCAAGGATCTAAGGAGTGCTTAACAGTACTGCAGGAGGGGCAGCATGAGTTTAGGCAGCCTTTTGTCTTCATTCAGTGCTGATTACTGAAGTTTGAGAACTGGAATAAGAAAGTTGAGAAATCCAACTTGCAGAAAGTACTGAACACCTCCAGGTGTGATTTTATCACTTTATTTACTGTAGAGGCAGAAACACAAACCTGCCACTCGGTGTTCCACACTCAATCTGACTTTGGAGGTCTCAACCTCTCCTACTTCTGTTACGCCAACAGCAAATAACTGGGTTCTTCTCTACCATAAAAGGAAAATTGTATGGCTTGTTTTAGAACCCAACTCAATATGTACCCATTTGATCAAAATAGTTAATATCATTATTATTATAATTCTGACCAAATCAGAAGCCAAATACAAGAAAGGCTGCCAAGGTGTTTTGATCAGAACATCAAAAAATGATCCTGTGGGTGCTTTTTCAAACTGAATGCCATGTATTAAATTTGAGATAATGACAGAGGATAAAAATTGGGATTATAAGGACAAAAGAGTGGTTTTTGTATCCAGCCAACACTGCTTATTTGAAAATGCTAATTGCTCTTCTGTGTTTATTTTTCTTATTGGGTCGCTACAGTTTAGCTGGTTTTAAAGCCTGGCATGAAAAGCTGAGGAAAGTTGGTCTATGAATCCAGGATGGTGACATTCTTTATGCTATAAAAACTGAGTAGCTTATACTGCTCCCATGGCTTAGCAGGTGACAAACAGTGTCTGGGTGATAACTTTTTTTTTCCTCAAAATTCCTCCCTTTGTAAAGGCTTTTTTAGTTTTTAGGACAAACTAGGGAAATCATACAGTGTACAATATATTTGTGTGTACAGTTCAAAGTAACAAAGGAAAGTTCATTCCCTGATGGAAATAAGGGTGCAGCCTGCACACCAGCTGTGCTGTATTATTTTACCGTCAGCTACAAAATTGCCTTCAACTGTAATTATGAGGCCCAGTGCATGCCATAAGGAAAACTGGACCTGTGTGTCTTGTGCTTGGATTCCTTTGGAATGTTTTTTTTTAAGCTGCTCCCACTCATCTTAGCATTAAAAATGAAAGTGGTTTCAGTGTGTTCTGTTATAAAGAAAACAAATATGCACTCAAGGTCATGACGTAACACTACCCTGAGTTGGGGTTCTGAAATTCGACATCCTATGTACTATTCTGTTTTACCTGTAATCTTCTTGTCACTTTTTTCATATTTACTCAGATTTACATATTTGTTTGAGCTTATTTGGCCTGATTTTTCAAAAGTGTTTGACATCTAGAGGTGACATAAAGCAGCAGGTAACTGCAGCTACTTACTAGTTTGGAAAAAAATCAGGCTTCACAAACAGGTTCAATTATGCCCTTGCTCTGTCTGTTTTTTTCCAGCCCGCTGAACTTGCTTGGTTCAGTCCGACACTCCTCATCCTCTCTGTCATCCCACACCTCCAGTGAAACAGGAAACCTGGTTATCTTGACAGACAGTTCTGTGGGGGAGACTGCTGAGGATATGTACCACATGCAGGTACAGCTCCAGCACGGCCAGGAACGGTTGTTGGGAACAGCACAGAGTGTGTTCCAGAGGGTTATGCTTAGGAGCAGTACACTTCACCTGTGCAGATGCTTGAATCCATCTGTGAAATTTTTTTCAAAGAACTGAATAGGTAGAATCTAACATTGTTCAAGAAAGATGACAGTAACTCACTAGATTAACTTTGGGAAGAAATCTCCTGTGTCTGTACAGTGACTGTGATAGTGCAGTCCAAGGTCACCCTGCTGCTTCAGAAAGTGAGATTTTTGTCCCATGTGGTTTACCTGCCCCGTGGAACATCTGCAGTTAGTGTTGCTCTTGGTTTGGGGAGGTGGAACAAGTCCCACAGTCCTGAGTAGAGGTTAAGAGTGGCCTGCACTGAAGCTGGGCAGAGGCTGCCCTGGCTCATCCAAGACAGGTAAATCCCTAAGGCCTGATCTGCTTGGGTCTCTCTGGATGGTTTCTCTGCCTCCTGCAGCTTGTTTACCCTAAGCCCAGGTACCAAGGCTCAGTCACCAATGTCTCTGTTTTATCCCAGGCTAGTCCTTCCACCTCCAGCCTGAGCTCCACTCACTCGGCACCATCCCAGATGATTAACTCTGCCCCTTCCAGCGCTCGAGGTAAGCATGGACAGGCCCTGATTGGGGGGTCACCTGCAGGTGTTCCCTAAACCTGGCAACCTTGCTGACTTACAGGTGAAACACCACCTACACTGACATGTAACAGTTTCTCTTTTGGAGATGTAAACGCCTCTTCAGTACTTCTTCTTTACAAATGGCTTAATTCTCCACTGAAGCATTTTTTCATCAGTATTTGGAATGTATCTCTAATACGTGCTGGTTTCAGGCAGTTGAATTTCATAACGATTTCCATTGTTCCGCCACAAAATTGTGGCAGGCAGTCTAGAGGAAAACAAGAATAGTCCTTGGTATAGTACTTAAAAGAGAGATCATGAAGACAAAGGCAATCATTTTACAAGTTTAAAGAAATTATGACAAAAAAGAACTTGAGGCAGTTTAGCAGACACATATGTATACAAAAGTAGATGTATAGGATGAATACTGAAAGATACGAATTTTAAATACTGGAGATAAAGAAGGGCTCCCCTGCTGGGAAATTCTTCAAGAAAGGAAAAATATAAAAGTATACTCTGGGGGTACTCATATTGCCTTTGTGTTACAGTAGCTGATCTCGGTATTGCTAATCATTTTCTTCCCCAGCTGAAGCTGATTCTCAGTTGCAGGTTCTACACCTCTTTTCACAGGCGTCTGAAGAAGGTGTCCAGGATATAGTGAGAGGCTGACATTTAAATCTTACCCCTTTTTCCATATAGGGGAATTCTGTGTCTCCTGATGGACAGGGAATATGGAGAAGAGCCCTTTCCTTAAGCCATCCTGGGGCTTTTTTTGCTCAATCTGCCAGTAAAACCCTAACTGACTGACTGTTGTTATGACACAGATGCACCAAAGTGATTTAATTGAGGGACCAGATGGAGTAGGAAGGCGAGGCATGAACATCTTCAAATAAAGGCAAATAGCTGCACTAATTACCAAGGGCTGGAAGAAAAATAATGGCAAACAGTAACCAGGTGAAACTGGCATAACAAGCAAGGGAAGATGGAACTGAGGAGAGGGCTATCATGTCAGGAAGACATCCCCAAGTGGATGTGCCTCAGCTGGCATGTGAACCTTTTGGGGGATCTGAAAGGTTTGGTGCTCGTACTGTTTCACGCTGTTTTCCACTTTAGAAGTCCAGTGAGGCTCACAGTGACAGGCTGTGACAGGCTGTGACAGTCTTTCTGAGCCTGATGACTGCACAGCATCACCAGCTTCCCTCTTTACAGTATTATTCACTGTTGCTTAGAAACCAACGTGATGAATGCTCCAAAGGGTCTGGGCTGCTGGGTGAGCCAACAGCACCTCCCAGGGATGGGACGCAGACAGATTTGAAATGGGAAACAGTAAGAGAAATAATGAGTTTGAAAAATATTTATATAGCCTGTGATACAATGTTTCTTCTCTGCTGTTGTGTTAACTTTTAAATTAGGTGAGCACAGCATTCAGACATCACCCACTCGTGGGATTTCACTTCTAGTAAGGTCCCAGATGCAATCTGTGTCTCCCAGTGTGCCAGTCACCGTTCTGGTTATTACACTGCTGTTGGGAATGGAGCTGTTCTTAATGAGCAAAAGAAAGCCCTTACACTTAAATTCCACTGTGGTAATGCAGCTGTGTTCTTCTCCTTGGTGATTTTTCCTTTTGTTTTGTTTTTTAACTGGGTGAATTTGTTGCTTGTGAAAATGAGACCAGAATCACTGGCCTGGAGCAAGGTACTTCACAGACATGACATGTGCAGCTCTGCCAATGCACCTCTATCCTTTTTTTTTTTCCTTGTTTTGGTATTTATTTATATTCTTTTTAATTTAGCGCTGGTGAAAGGTGCTGGATTGACACCACTGGAGGCTGAAGCCCTCTATTTACCCACAGAGCAGATACAGCATGGGCGGCAGCCGTGCAAGTTCCCCCACGCTGCCCCCACCCATGTGCCTCATCTCTGTCCTGGAGGGACCACCTCTAGAGGTGAGAGGATAGTTCAGTCTCCATGACCCATCCAACCCCTGGCCTTTCTGCTGAGACTGCCAACAAAGCTACGAGAGTCACGATGCTGCAGCTGAACACTTGTCAGATGGGAAGTGGACAAAGGCCAACAATTAATTTCATAAAGGCCACCTAAATTTATCAACATCTTTGTCACCTGTGGCTTTAACCTGAGCTTGATTGGGTAGGATTTCTAGGGTTTAGCCTGATTTTTAAATGCTTCTCTCATTTATTCAAATGATAATGCAGGTACTTAGTTCACCTTCTCTGTTTTACTGCGAGTCCTGCCCTGAGGAGATGAGTATCTTTATAAGACAAATTAGTTCCACCAGCAACCAAAGGAAGCCATGGCCTTTTGTATTAAGAAGCCAGCGGGAGTTTAAATTGTTCTCCACTTCCAAAAAGTTACCCTTTTATGGACCTTTAAAATAGCAACACAGGTGATTATATGGCTTGTCCAAAGAAAATAACAAAGTTATTAATCTAAAAAGAATTTTCAAAGGATAGTAATCAGGAAAGTTGATCAATGATTTGATTTTATCAATGAATTGCAGATTAAGGCATCAAAATTTACTCTAGTTATAATATACACAAGTTACAGCAGAAGTCTTAAAGAGAACTGAAATCAGAACACTGCAAGAATTTGCTAATTCTGTGCTAACAACAAAGACATTAGTAGTTACTCATTATTACAAGTATGTATCTCTCAGTTTTCACCTGGCTTGACCCTTGAGTAGTTTCTTCCCTATCAGGGAAGCACCTCTGTTGTTGTGTAAAAGGTCAGTAAGACATTCAGTTCAGTTTGGCTTCATCTGAGGTGGCTCATGAGGCACTGCTGAACTCTACTGGAGTTAAAAGATTACACCAGGGTTCAGAAAGCAAGAACCTGTAACTCAAAAAGGCCCGGAAAAAGGTAGGAGTGAGTTAGGGTTTGTGAGTAATTTAATTTAAAATACAGTTGGGACTCCTCCAATGCAGTCAAAAAGCAATTCCCACTTGACTGGCCTCTAAAGGCATTCCTACTGCTTCCTCAACACTGCCCTTCATTAAGGTGTAGAAAATGAGTCCTGGTGTCTTACTCAGCACTTTGCAAGAATCCATATACTTACATTAAAACTTCCTTTTTAAATCAAAAAAGTTACCCTTTTGTGCAGGACCAAACTTTTCGTAACAGTAATAAAAATGATTAATCAGGAGAAGAGATTCAATAAGTTCGGAGTTTACATTAATGTTCAGTTTCATTCCTTAAAATTAATACTTGTCACAAGTGGGTTAACATATTTATAAGTAAAAAAGTAAAACTACCTGTGGCTTTAGCACCAGTTTTCCTTTCTTAATAGGAAGTGCCTACTGTGCTGCACGCATCAAGTGCCCCAAGCTACATGCTAAAAGGAGTAAGCCTTGGCACATGCTGCAGCGTTTTATTATGGCCACTGGCTGCTCTGGAAGCTTTAAAAGCTTGTTTTGACTTTGCTGTTTAAGTTCTGCCAGTCTCGGAAAGGAGCCGTGGTTATTGTGCTCTCTATCTGTCCAAAGCAGCCATACATAATTTTGTTTGCAGACTGGACATTTGGCATAATCTGTTACCATTTTTATAGCTAATGACAAATTTAGGGTACCAAACAGCAGAACTGTTTTTGAAACTACACTCTGCCAGCATATGTGGGATGTTTCAGGTCCTGCAGTGCAAGGTCTTTTGAAGCTGTAATCCCATATAAACTGACAGCACGTAGAGGTGGTTTGCACCTTTGACATAAAAGAGCAAGGATGACTAGATAAATAAAAAGGGGAAAGTTTACAGTGTAGGTTGTGCTGTGCTGTAGTTCTGGGCACACCTAAAAGTTCAGCATCTTTCCATTTGTCCTGCAGAACAGGACTATCTGTGACCTGTGAGGAAAAGACTCAGCACAAAGCGTTGACACTGTGTTCTCCAAGCTGATGTTGCACATAAGAGCAAAGAATGTCGTCTAATTATGTTTCTGTTTTATGTCTGGGGAGAAAATGAGTTCGGGACTAGAATGCAGATACTCTGCCACTGTTCATGTCAGAGTGGGGATGTAGATTAATCCAGCATCTGCCCCCCCCCCAATGGAATTGTTGCAATTGTAGGACTTTATCCTGCATTCTGCTGGACACATTGTTCCTTCCACTGTGTGCTGAATATTAGTCCCCAAAACTGCATGTTTGCTTTTGCTGGGGTAAAAGCTGCATCAACCAGCACCAATGCCTTTGCTCATATGTTGGAGTGCTGTCCAGGTAATGTGTGTGGTTGTGGAAG
Organism: Rhipidura dahli; assembly: GCA_013399225.1. NCBI lineage: Eukaryota > Metazoa > Chordata > Aves > Passeriformes > Rhipiduridae > Rhipidura > Rhipidura dahli. Next base: position 123,607 of record VXAC01002265.1, read on the forward strand.
TTTGCCAAAGGGGGCATGTATTCCCCAAAAGCCGGCATGGCTCTGTAATGCGCTGTGTGCTGCCATCTGTTCAGTGCGTGTTTGTGACGCAATCAAACAATCAGTGCAAATTACAGCTCACTTCAGCAGCTTCACAACATCAATTCCTGCCTAATACTGTGCATCCCAAGGGTTGCGTGTATCCGTAGTGTCAGACTTTAGGAAGTCGCTAATGGGAATCATTCTTCTGGGAAATCCATTGTCAGCTGTTGCACATCAGAAGGCGTATTGTTATATGGCACTCATCCTGAAGGACATGAGTCCCAAGTAATTCCACCTGCCAGGAAGCTGTTACATGAAATACCCCAATATCTTAAATGACATCTATACAGATAACTAATAGATAAATCAAGCTTATTATTCCTACTATAAAACTCTAAGCATTGCTAAATGTCTGGTGTCATCAAAGGGCTCAGTATAGCAACACAGTAGCAATCATTACAGCAGCATTGTAAGCAAAGTGCCTCTCACAATTATAGAAAGTGCTGTTTATTATTGGGGTTGGTTTAACAAGAGGAAGCTGACCAAGATAGCACCAATTAAATGGCAACACTTATCTCTATCCAGAACCAAGGAATGAAGTATTTTCCCATATATTTCTGCTTTAACTGAATGGTGTATCTCAAGCTTTTATCCCTTTCTCCCACATTCAGTCCTAAAATGCACAATTTTATGGCATTTCTGTAACTCTGGAATACTTTATGGGGCAATGGAGCATTAGGCACAGCCACATCTGATTCCACACAGATACCCACTTTTTTTTATGTTTAAAAGGAAGCACTTTGCAACATACAACTAGGGACACATACACCTTACACACCCTACGTGGTATGTCCTTAATTGTATCCAACAAGCCAGTTCTGACTCCATCCTCGTGCTATCCACCCCACCAACAGTCAGCTGCTTAGTGGGCTCGGCACCATGTTTCCTTGGGTCCTGTGAGCTCATGCGTCCGAGCCAAGTGCACAGGAGGACTGAGATCCCTGGGCATGCGGAGACATGGCTGTTGTTTGTCCCGTGTACGTGATTTTTCTCACTTGTTTACAGGCTCTCCCTCTCTACCAGATAAGTACCGCCACTCTCGGGAGATGATGATGTTGCTGCCAGCCCACCGGGACCGACCGAGCAGCGCCATGTATCCCGCAGCTATCATGGAAAATGGACAGGTAGCAGCTTTAATTTTCTTCCATGTCAGTTCAACCACCTGAAACTGTGGCTGTATTTTTGCTTGCTTTGACCATGTTAAAGGTTTCTTTCTTATTTTTGGAAAGCACAGCTACTTACTATCATTTTCAGAGGTGACACAGAACTTTTGCTATTAATACACCCCTCGAGGCGTCTACTGTGGCAGTTGAGAGATACAAATTGTAGTGACTATTAAAAGCGCAGATACGTCCTGTGAAAATGGACTCACTTCCCAACTGTGTCCTGTGAGCCCTGGTTCATCGCAAGTAGTCACATGATTTTCTTTATTTGTTTAGACCCATGGCCATCCACCTGAAGTCTAGCCTCCACATCGATTCTAAATAACTTTATGGTGATTTCCAGAAGTATCAAAAACTGTGAGAGGCTGAAACAATATACTGATACAGGGTCTCCAAATAATCTGTGCCCTAATTTCTCTGGACAAATTGAAAAGTGTGCCTTACCTGTAAGCATTTAAATCTCACCCTGGCCTGCACTTTTGAAGGAAATCTGATCATGCCCACTTATCACACTTCAGTTTGCATTGGAGAGCTGTCTCAAAGCATGCAAAGCCAATGCTCCAACAAAACCATAGGTAAGGTTCAGAGGGCAAAGGATGCATTCCAGCTGATAATGGGCATAAGGCCAGGCTACAGCTAGTCTGAAATAACTCCTTCAGAGAGCAGGAACTGTGGGCCCTCAGCACTGTTACACCCTAAAGATCCACTCACATTGCACTGCAGTACCTGCTAATGTAGGCACAGTCTAAGGTTCCCAGGAATCTTTAGTTTAAAAACTTCTTTGCTTAAAAAAGGAACAGAAAGTTCCCATGTTACCCCAGCTGATCTGTAACTTTTTTTTTTAACTCTTCTTTGCTGACTTTCTTCTCCCTTAGCCTCCAAATTTCCAGCGCGCCTTGATCCAGCAAATGATTGGACCGTGTAAACCTTGCAGTGATCCCAACCTGTCTGTGGCTGAGAAAGGTACTCCTTTTCCTGTTCAGCATGCATGCTTGCTAAAATACTATTCCTCTGGTCATGCTACAGCAAGTAACAAATAGGCTTCTACATTCCTGGACAAGTGCATTTCTCTCACACTTTTCTAATTAACAATTTAATTAACTGGGCCTTCTGCCAACCTACCATCATTTCAGAGCCTTCACAGAAGGGTGGGCTTGCACAAACCTCTCTGTTTCAGAAAGCTTTCTAAGTTTAGCATTTTGTTATTGAAACAGTTCCCGCAGCCTTTGTCAAGCAAACTTGCAAAGCAGCAAATGAGAAGTTTGGCCATCTAAGAAGAGGCCAGGATTTGCACCATATTTTTTATTAATGAGATGTACTGGGTTTTAATACACATTTATTGCTCAAAATACAAACATTCCTTGTAATCGCTCTCTGAGGTAATTTTATATTTATTTATCATTAGGAATATATGCTTTTTTAACTAATTGCTTTGGAAAAAAACAGGCTGAGTCCCTGCAGGGAAAAAAAACTGAAAGAGGAAAAAGAATTTATTTGGTGTAAGAGGAAAGGAGCAACTTGTGAAAGAGGTGCCATGGACAAAGCGATGGGCTCAAAAATTATCTGAAAGGCAGCATTCTGAAAAAGCGGAAGAGTGCAAAATTCCTGAATCAAAATCTGAGACCAGGAGGCTGCCTAAGCAAGCAACAGTCATGTATGGCTGGGAAAAAAAGGTATCTTAAAAGATTTTTAAGGCCAGGAAAGACCACTGCAACTCCCTAGTCTGACGTACATCATACAATCAGATGCTTATCTGTCTTTTTGTTTCAAAACTGTGCCAGAACTAAACTATACCTTTGAAAAAAAAAATCCAAATTTAGTTTAAGAATTTTTAATAATCAGAATCCCCTACTTCAACATGAGTGGTCCAAATTGAAACCAAACACCAACACCCAGTTCTGAATAAATGGCAGAATGATGACTTAATGATAATAATGAGTGATGACAAGAGAGTTAAGACTAGGGGGTGAGGGATTAAGAGCTCCAGCTTAGCCATGTTAGTTTGAACCAAACATATGACAGAGATGGTGAGGTCTTTGTACTGGACAGGAGGAAGATCTGGAAAAGATAAATATTTGTCATCTCTCTAGGAAAAAATACTTGAATTTGTATTTTTGGGTGATATTATGCAGGAGTGTGGTATTCAGTGCCAAGAGATCAAAGACAGAATTCCAAAGAAGCCACAAAAGACACAGGTGATGTTCAGTGGGGATGGTGAGGCAGGAATCCCAGGTCTTGTGCCTGGCTGGTGGCAAAAATGCAGTTACAGGTACTCTTAGCAGACCCTGAACCCTCACCATTCTTTGAAGTCAGGATCCCATCTGCCTTGGATTTTGTAGGCAGTCAGGACCCTGACTTCCCCCACCCCCTCCTCTCCGTGTCAGAAGTTCTGCTCAGTAATTCCCAGTGACAGTGGTGGCATCAGTTGCCCGGAGCAGAATGGTTCCAATGCAGCTTCCCCGCTGATTAAACTTGGCCACTGAGGCACTGAATAATCACAGAGAGAGACATGGGCTAAGTCAGAGCAGTGGGAGCTCCCTGCTTTGGTTCTTCCCTGAAGCATTTTGGCTACAACACTGGTTTTAACAGGCTGCAGCCACTCTTCAAAATCATCTGACCTTCTTCCAGCACTCCTAAATACTCAAAAGGCTGTGAATGAGGAAACACTGAGAAAGCATAAATGGATTTTTCACCATGTGTTCTTCTTCACATTCTCATTCTGCATCTCTGTGTTAAAAACACAAACAAAGCAAAACACAACAAAAACAACAAGCACAACAATAGTTTCACAGGCCAAGCAAATCAGGTTTTCTGTCCTTTTCACTTTATGCTGGGCTATGGCAGAGATGAGCAAGACTGACACTGTTGTGCATCTTGTCCTTCTGCTTTAGCCCTTTGACACCAATTGCAGTGGTGCAAATTAGAGCAGTCTGGCCTGTGTACAGGGAAAATTCATCTGGAGCCACATTATATTTGGTTTTAACCTGTTCTCTATCAAGATTCTTAGTGTTTTCTTCATATGCCTTTCTCAGATTCTCAGGTTGAGAGTATCTTTAAAAAAACATTTACTTTAATTTTTTTATGGGGTTTGTTCTGTCTTATGAAGCTGTCACTTTGTGATCTTTTTTACTTTAGGGAATTTTAGGCCTTGGGGAGCCTGTGCTCATGCCAACTCATGAACTAGGGAGACAAAAAAGAAAAAAAGATAAATCTTTCAAAGTCATTTTAGAAAGAAATGCACCAAAAATGGCTGCAGGCATTTTAATTAAGGAGAAATCCTCTTCAGATGTCAAACTCCATGTTTATTTCTCCAGGCTTCCATTTAACAAACTGAAGATGGAAAAAGCTATTTTTATCTCAGTTTTCTTTGACAGGCTCAATTAATTACTTCTTTTCTTTCTTTTCTGAAAAAATTGCAGTTCCTTATTTGTTTTAAAATAAACATACAATTATTGTATGTCTCTTCTCAGAATAAATCAAGTCATGTTTGGAAGGAAGGTGCATTTTAATAATGTTTAGGGTTGACAGAATTCTCAAGATCTTGAAAAAGGTTCACGTTCATGTCAAGAAGCAGCTTTTATTTCTATGAAAAACCAAGTCCACTAAGATCATATTCACTCTCTGTTAAATGCAGCAAGCACTGCTCTCTCTATACTTCCTGACTCACAAAGATTTGATCTCTTCAGGAGATTCTGTAATGCACGGAGGCCAAACTGTTGTCTTTAAATTTTTTGTGATCAAAGTTCTAGATAAACTCTGTAGCTTAGTGAATTTGAGCTCTGAATTAATTTCTTCTGCAACAGACTGAGGTATAATTTCCTTCATGTCCTTCATTCAGTCCTCACTGAGTCTGTAGTGTAGCCACAGGCCGTCCTGTTTCCAGATGGTTTTGCCATGTTCCCTTGTCACCACTCCCCACCAAGAAGGACATCTCACAACTGAGATCCAGCCACCATTTCATTGGTGGGATTTAATTTTTACCACCACACTGATTTGCAAAAAAACCTGCCGGGGTCCTGCTGCTCTTCAGCTTTGCTAGAAATCAGCCCAGGGATGGAGGGGAGCTAAGCAGACTAACCCTGTGATCACCTAACTCTCACCTCCTTAACAAAGCATCTCTAAACTTAACACACTGTAGCCTAGTCGGTTCCTTTCTGTGCTTTCAATCCTGCCAATCACTGAGTCCCCGGAATCTGTCTCTCTGCTGCTGAAGAGCACACTGGAAAGCCAGTGCTGGCCCCACAAACTCCCTGTCCTGTTACCCGAGTTACATCTGTTTCAATCCTTCAGCTGTGCCAGCAGCACCCAGTAGCTGGAGCCTGGACAGCGGAAGCCGAGAGGCCCTGCCATTCCTGTCTGCCCACGCTGGGAGCATCCTGGCCCCACCAGTGCCTCCCCGAAGCCTGCCCCATGGTAAGGACATGCCCAGCAGGCCTGCTGCAAATGCCTGCAGTCACACACACACACAAATCCAGACCATCTAAAAGACAACTTTAGCCTTTCCCCCACCCCTATAAAAACAACTCGAAACAAAACCCCAATAGTCTTTCCTGGTCTGCTAGGTTTTCAATTCTTTTCTTCCCAAATCTTCAAATTCTTGCAGTCCTTAAGCAATGTGGACTTGTGTGTACTTTGGGACTAGAATTAAGTGTGAGAGTGCTGAAGCTTGGCCTGGCTTCTTAGCAATTACCAACTTCAGCAGTAATTTAAGCTTACAGAGCTATTAAATGAAACTTTAAATGTTCATTGTTTAAGAGCCTGTTGCCTTGCCATGAGATCCCTGATACTGCAAAAATACAGTGAAAAATATCTCTCTGCACTTAATTTCTCCTTAGCAGCCTGTGTGTGACAGATGTACTCCACAGTATTCATCAGACAGGCAGCCTAGGCTGGAGCATTTGGAGCTGTTAGCTGGCACTACAGAACTAAACCCAGCTCTGTGGCTGCAATGAAGTAGCACAGGTCTGCATTTCTGACCCTTGTCTCGTTCCAGGACACTACTCACTGCACTTTGATGCCTTCCACCACCAGCTCAGTGATGCTCCTCCGGCACTGCCCGCACGAACGTTGCGCAAGGTAATGGCAGGAGAGCAGAGAGGGATGTAAGACAACAATGTGCTCCTGAAAGGAATCCCCCCCTTCTCTGCTCCCACCAAGCAGCTTCTGAATACAGAAGCACTATTTTTAACATGCTTGTAACTCTCACATGAGAAAACCCACTGAAAGCTCTTAACCTGTTCCACAGCTGAATGCTATAATAATAACTTACAGGTTGTAGGTCCTTCCCTTTTCCTTTTTTGCGCCATATGCTGTGATTTCAGCACCCTGATAATCACCCCAGCTACTGTTTCTCTAACAGCTCTGGTGTTGTTGAGCGCACTTGTCTGCCCACAAGTGGTACTTCCATACATGTAAACCAATAATCCTTGACATTTTGAACACAAATGGAACTGCGCCATTGTTAACAACACTGTCAAAAGCTGAAATGGGGATCAACACACAAGATGCAGCATTGCCTCCTTTGTCAATTTTAACCTGGTTTTGTTTGTCTCCAAACAGTCCCCTCTTCATCCTATTCCTGCATCGCCCACCAGTCCGCAGTCTGGTCTAGATGGCAGTAACTCCACTTTATCCGGCAGTGCCAGCAGTGGTGTCTCTTCCTTGAGCGAGAGCAATTTTGGACATTCTTCTGAACCACCCCCTCGCACAGACACCATGGATTCTGTGCCCAGCCAGGCTTGGAACACTGATGAAGATCTAGAGACACCCTACCTCCCTGTCAGGTACAGTCTCTCTGAGCCTGATGTCCTGGAGTCGCTCAAATCCCAGCCATGCCGAAGCCACTCTGCTCCATCTGGAGTCATTCCTCAGGACACCATGGACCCTCCTGCTTTACCCCCCAAACCTTACCATTCCCGGATGCCAAACATGGAGAACGAGGAGGGGATGATAATTGAAGACGATGACAAACACCGCCCATTGCATCGTAAAGTGTCCCAGCCAGTGAGTGGTGGAAAGGAAGAGCAGGCCAGGGTGGCATGGGAGCACGGCATCAGCGAGCAGTAGGGACAGCTCCTGGTACACAGCTGGCATTGGCATTCCAGGTCTGGATATGACAGAGAGACAGCAGGACTCGGAGAACAGCAAACCGATTTTCTACTGCCGCAAGGTTGTGTCTGAAGCCCACAAAAGCAATTGGGCCAGCATGGCAGGTTGCTGCTTTCCTTTTTAATTTCTTTTTACACCTTTCCGTTATGTTTTTTAACTTTCTGTGCAGTGGACAGTTTATTCCTTCTGCAGTTTCTTAACCACACCATACGGCATACGAGCCATAGAGACTTGCAGAAGCTGAAAAATACAATTTTAAGTGGAGGGGAAAAAAGGGGGGAATGTGGCAAGTTGATTTTGGACCTGCTTTCCTCCCAGTTCTGAGACGCACATGAGTAGAAGCAGTTGCACTAGGGACATATTTCTTTGCTGTACAGAATTGAAAGCTCATTGCTGAAATCAGGGATTCTATGAACTGTCAGGCTGGAAGGTGCATGAGCTGCAGGCAGTGGAAAGATGGCAATTCTAAGAAGAAATTGGCTCTTTTGAGAGCAGGATTGTACATATCTGTGCAGTGATCTCCCTGCATTGGTTCATAGGTGCTGAGGCAATCTAACCAGTGCTGATGCACTGATCTCCAAGATATCATTTCCAACAAACTCTGCCTCCTTTGTTTTTTATGTACTGTTTCATTTCTAAAATTTTGCTTTCACTGGCTAAGCCAACCTGCTTTCTCATGGGAATTGTGTTATTCATCTGTGCTACAGAATGAGAGGAGGTTGGTAGCTACTGGAGCTACCACCTCATTGTAGGCCTTTCCCATGCCCAGCTTTGGGCAGGCTGTTGACACCAGCATTTCTATTCCAGATTAAAACAAAACCAACCAAATTGAGTTTCTCATGCCACAAGCTGGTTGATGACCCAGCCAGCAAAGAAAAGGTGGCTTAAATGCATCATATCCAACAATCCTTGCCTCAGGGCTGAACATCATAATTCTCACCAACTTTCATCACCCAGGAGCTGAGATTCATTCCCTGTTAACTCAGTATCCTCAGTCCCTCCCAACAACTCACTGCAGCTGGTGTGCAGAAAGAATCTCCCATCTCTCAGAGCAGACAGAAAACACCAGGACTCGAGCAATGCCCGGTATCAAGTGTACACCCCAGAGTCAGGGACCTTAAAGGCAACCTGTAAAGAGCAAGTGTTTGTTTCCTCTTTTGCTTCTTTAGAATGTATAGTAAGAGCTGCTGTTTCTCTCTCCTGGAAGGTTCATTTCTTTTTCCTTTTCTCCTCAGGCAGCAATACAGCCTTTCCCCATCACATGTTTTTTTATTGATAAGCTCCAGAAGGAGCTGAAGAACATTGTGGGGGACACCAAGCCACATCACACAAACCAGAACTGTGCAGAGCTGAAGACAGTACAAGTCTATAAACACAAAACATGCCTTTTAATCAGTACTTGCACAGTTCAGGAAACAAAAATCAGTGGGTAATATTGTTCTTTATAAAGAAAAGGTCTTGGCTCTAAGAAATCTTTTATTCCTGTTTTCATACTTTCAATCAAGGTAGTATCAAGTATTTAATGGTTTCAGATGAACAAACCAGCTTCCTTTCCCCTGCCATGCCCACACACATTTTAGCCTTCCTTATAACCCTTTCACCTGCAGACTGCAAAGCACACTCCATAGGATGGAAACAGCCCTCCCTCTTTCCTACCACTGAAAAATCTGAAGCACATTCAAGTAAGACCTCCACCATATAAATTAGTGCCAGAAACAAGAACAGCACTCAACTGACATCCTGAATTCTTGCTTAACTCCTGCTAAAAAACAGCATAAAGAAGCAAAAAAGGATTATTATAAATATTTTACAGGTCACCTTTAGCACTACCTCTAAATACAGTGACTGGGCAGAGTACATGGTTTCTGAACTGGCTAAAGATGGTCTGCCTGTTTAAAGTCTGGACTCAGCAGTTGTATGAAGGGGACTTCTAGAGGATTTGTTTGTTTTCTTTCTTAAGCTCTAGCCCATGCAAAACTACTAAGTTAAGGATTTGTTTCTTAAATGGCCTATTTGGCTGGAACAAAGTCTCTCTTGCTTCCTCTATTTTGTTACTAACACAGGCTGCTTGTAATCATTATATCCTTCACAATTTAAGTAATGAAAATAAAATCTGGCCCATAGTGGATGTTTCATCTTGAGCAGGAAGGAGAGTTTTCCAATGCTAGGACAGTCATAAATGTTAACAAACCAAGATGGATCTCTGGTATAGAACAAGTGTATGAAAACAACTGATGTTTTCAGTAAAGGTAAGTCAAGGTAATTCCTTAGAAAAGAGTGAAATGTTTTCACATATGCTACCCTCCAATCCCACTGAGACTCTTCCAGTGAAATTCTTAGAAGAACTAAGTTTTAATTCCATTTCCCTTGCCCTGGTCTCCTTTTTTTCCTGGCAGCAAGACTAAAAGTAGTAAATGTAGTGACTTACCGAGCTTCCTTAATGTGAAAAACCAGCAGGTCTTGCAAATAAAACTTTGCAGAACCAAGAATGCAATTACCATGGGACTGAGTCCCAGGCAGCTGGAAAACCTGCCCACCAGAGCTCTAATCAGTCTCTGATAATGCATCATCCTGCTCTGATTAGAGCCCTGGAACAACAGTGGTGAGTCCATCTGGGGACTCTGGCATTTCTATGTATTTGGAAGGGTTTGAAGCTCAATCGGTTGATGTATACAAATACCTAATTTATGGCAGGTCCACATAAGGAAGGGTGCAATAAATTGCTGAATTTACCAAATTAAAGCCTCTCTGGAGTTAAATTTCTGTTATGGTTCTGATATCTACCAAGTATTCTGTCTCCCTTTTCAGTGTTTGCCTTAAAGGGGGCAGAAGATAAAAAGACTATTTATTAAGATTTTGTGAATCTAGGAACTAATATTGCCTGGAACTACTATTTCTCTGTAGGGTGTGAGGTGTCTTTTAGCATAGTACAACTCCAACAGGCTCAGTCCTGGAGTAGGTGGAAGCAACAGCAGTTGTTGCACTTGCCCAACAGGATTTGAAGATTCCTTGTATAAACCACAGCAACAGGATGTTTTGAACAGGACCTTGACATTCTATACCTAACTCTAATTCAAACTTCAGTGTATTTGCCTTCATTGAGTTTTCTTTGCATAACAAAATAGCATGTGCATTCCTGAGAAAAATTGGTGGAATTCTGCTATAAATCTCTCCATCGTCAGTGTACCTGCTGCCCCATCTGAAACAAAATTGAGAAGGAGCTACAGTAGTAGAAGAAAAGCAATTAAAACGAGTTCTCTGAATCCTATTTTTTTTTCCCAGTAGTTGGGTTGATTTTATTGCTGTATGCAAAACCCAGATCCTTTTTTGTCCTTTCCTCTGGTTTTTAGCTTACTTACCCTTTTTTAGGTAAGGGATATTGCATATGCCTTCTGTGGGAGTATCAACCAAAACTGGGGAGGCTGGAGAGAGCAAGAGCCTTTGGGAAACAAATTATGTGATATTTAAAATTTCCTCTGATCATGCTTCTTTGTAAATACCCCCATTTGAATGCTGTGTATTTGTACAGGAAATTGAGCAAAAAATGTATAGATTGTGATGTCTGACTGGTATTCTGCCCTGTAAATGTGTTTTTAACCTCTGGCATTCTGTGCTTATTTAAAAAAAAAAAGGCAAAAACCTCTAACCACTTCTCTTTTGTGTATTCATGTTTAAAATAAAATGAAAACAGCTATCTTATCTATAATGGAAATCAAATTCAAAAGGAAAAAATTAATTTGTACAAGTGTCCTAAAGGTACTTCATTGTATATATTGTGATAGCATGTTTCCAGAACCAACAAATAAGTGGTGTGAATTTTAGATGTAAATATCTGCCGTTTGTTTTGGGTTCCTTTCCCTTACCCATTCACTCGACTGCTGTGATGTGGAATTAAAGATTAATACCTGATATTAAAACAGTACAGCTGTATGGTCATTGCTGTCCTTGAGGCAGGGCTATCCTCAGGCTGCTCCAAACCTTCACAAGAGACAATGAACAGCCCTCCCTGCCCACCTTTGTGTGAATGAGAAAAATGGAGGGCAACCAAAAGGACTTCGTGCGTGTGGTGAGGGAACAGCTTCCATGTTACTCTTTTAGCTGAAAGTCTGTTATTTAATATCAACTTCTTGAAGTCAGCAGTAGGCACATCCCCCCCTCCTGGTCTGGTCAGGTAGATGGACAAGGCACTTGCAACAGCCCCAGGCACAGTTTTGGGGCAATACTTTCAGAGACAAAGCGAATGGGATTAGCTCTCCCCTAGGACAGCTATGGAGTGGCTGTGTGCCACTTAGTTATCAGCTGGGGTTGAACCACCACTACCTCACTGCCTAAAAGACTGCTACTCTTTTATTGCAATTGTACTTAAATACCGATCATTTTAACAGAATAGATGTGAAAGAATAGTAGTTAAGACGTGTAGGAACACAGGATTTGGTAATTCAGATGGTGACTTCTACATGCTCCTCATCTCAAATTTTCTTCCATTACCACTAATAAACCAATCATTGTACAGGAGGCAAAATAACTCGTTTCATGTCTTGACAAACCAACAAAAAAACTTCTGAAACCTGTCTCAAAAGACATTTAGCAGCAAGTGTGACTCTTCAGTTGGCCCCAGGATGTACACGGACTGCCAAGGCAACCTTTGCACATATCACATACAAATACTGAGAAGAGAAACTGTAACACGGTAGTTGAGTGCCTCTAAAATATCGAAGTGTGGCTTAGCTAAAATGTTCACCTGATGCCTGAAGAAGTCTGTATCAGTCATAGAATAGAATCATGGAATCATTCAGGTTGGAAAAGACCTCCAGTCACCAAGTCCAACTTTCAACTGAATACCACTACACCCTCTGAACCATACTGTGAAGTGCCGTGCCCACTTGGTTTCTGAACATTTCCAGGGATGGTGACTCCACCATTTCCCTGGGCAACCTGTTGCAGTGCTTAACCATCCTTTCAGTGAAGAAATTTTTCCTAATATCCAACCTGAACCTCCCCAGGCACAACTCGAGGCCATTTCCTCTTCTCCTGTCACTTGTTCCCTGGGAGAAGAGGCCAACACACCTGGCTACCACCTTTCAGGTAGCTGTAGAGTGTGAGAAGACCTCCAGCCTAAACACCACTCCTCCTAGGATTTATGTTCCAGATCCTCCACCCTATCATCAATCAGAGCCTTTGAGACTGCTCCTAAGCCAACTGATTACATCTTAGTTAAGTAAATATTTTTTATTCAGATAAAAACTATTTATTAACCAAGCACAGGAAATAAAAACTGTATTTTGGCACAACAAAAGATGTGTGAAGCCCTTAGCTTTAAACAACAGCTAGAAAAATACTCTAATTTCTGTTAAAAGCAACAGAACAATTTTTTCAGTGCAAGTCAAATAATTTATTTAAGCTGCCACTAGTCAGATTGAAATCTAAATCCCATGTCCAAATACCTCTCCTTATCTAAATAAGAAAACTTCAGAACAGTTTCAATATATGACTTGTCCAACTCAGTATGAATTTCATTACAAAGCTGATAAGAGGAGAAATTAAACCTCTAGAAATGACTCTAACCTGGCTGATAAAAGATTCAGCCTTCTACACCCTATGCATAAATGTGCCTCCATTTGTAGATGATTCTTAACCAGCCATGGATACAGACGCAGACAGTTCACAAGGCAGAGCTCCAAGCTCAGGCATCTTAAAAGAAGGTTCACACACCACTTCTCCATTTTGATGGGCTTTACTGTCAATCCCACATAAATTAAACCCAAATTTGGAGTAGCAGATCTATTACGCTTCATCTTCTATTCAGCATTCATTCACAGCATTACATTTTCCCAAACTGTTTCCCCTCCCCCCTGACAGAACCCACTTCTTTGTCCTCACAGCCCAACACCTGAGGCTGAGCCCCTTCACCCCCCCCATCGCCGTAAGAGATTTGTGTTCTCAGATGGCAGAGCCAGCACAGCTCCAGCCCCCACAGCAGCCAGGAACATCCTCTATTTACCTTCACTTCCCAACAACTCCAATCCCCACAGACCCACCAAACTAAATTAATTCTCCTGCCCACTCCATTGGCTGACTAGCCCAGAGCAGAGAAGGCTTCAGGCAGACCTGAGAGCACCTTCCACTACCTAAAGAGGCTCCAAGAGAGCAGGAGAAGGACTTTGGACAAGACCCTGGAGTGCCAGGAGATGAGGCTTCACACTGACAAACACCAGGGTTAGATTGGGTATTAGGAAGAAACAACAGCTAGGACCAGCACAAGCTGTCCATCACCCTGGTCTCAGACAGGACAAATCCCTAATGCTCCAGAGAGACAGAGCCTGAAGGGTGGAACCAACAGAGTCCCAAAAACCTCACTACAGATCAAAAAGAAGCACAAGGGAAAATGCAAGGAATCCATTCTAGCTCTTAAACATAAGATATATATAAAAAGAAGGAAAAAAATCAAAATGAGTTCTTCCTCAGACCCATCTGAGGATCCCATCTTGAAATACAGAGGCTCATTTCCCAGTCCAAAACCAAATAAAATCAGTTCCATAAAAATGTATAAAATTCCTGCTCTGTTTGAAGATATTTCATAACTGCACTATTTTGGTAGGTAAACTCTGTCCTTATCGTGACCCTCCTAAATTCTCCTAATTCTAAAATTAAGCTCTATTTCCAACTAATTAAGAAGCCACTTCATGTCATAGTTCTTTTGACCGCTATCCTGATGAGAAACAAGGCAAATTTAAGCCACCACTTCTCTGCACAGCTAAGTGACTTTAGTGAGCAATCAGCATAAGTTCAGAAAAGCCAATCATCTTCCTAAAGTACACTGATATTGAGTAATTATGGGAATCATTATTGACTGATTTAATAACATTAGTACTGAACTTAATAAACACACAGAGATAATAAGATCTAGAAATGTGCAAAACCACCTCTCCTAATAAACACATGATGTACTCTCACTGGCAATTAGTGTCCTAATTACTGCTCACCTGCTGTGGCCTTTGCTGAATCCGGTGCTCCTCCTCCCCACACTGACTCTCAGGTTTATCACTTGCACCTGATGACCTGCAAAAAAATTCTGATTAGGCATTGTCCCAGCAGACCCTGCCTGTGCAAGAGAGCCCACCCAGCTAGGAGGCTCCCCCGCTGTAGCACAGAGCTGTGTGACTTTACCTTTCCCTTTTTTCACTGGAATGATATCCCAGGATACGCTAGAGTTACACGTAAAGCTGCATAAGGAGCTATCAGCAGGTGTGTGCTCCTCTCCCAACTTCAGGGGGATTTCAGTTACAAACTCACAGCACTGGGGATTGCTGAAGGTAGTTAACAGCACAAACTGTGAGAGCTTTTGGAACAGAATCATAAAATACTCTGAATTGGAAAAGCCCCACAAAGATCACGGAAGTCCAACTCCTGGCCCTGGCACGGGACAACCCCAAAAATCCCCCCATGTCCCTAAACAAAACGTGACAGGCCCAGCAACTAGGATATTAAGTTGGAACTAAACACACACAATTTTTTTTTTCTTTCTGCAAAAACACCCACCCAAGAAGCCAGAAACAAGTGTACACAGGTTGCTATTTTGACCTCTCCGCTGTCCCACCTCAAAGTATCCAGTCCTTGTACCTCACAGGGTGCACCCAGAGTCCCCCGTGACGGGCGGTGCCCGTGCTGGCACTGAGCTCGTCCCTGCCACTCCCACCCCTCACGGGACACACATCCCACACGCCGCCTGCCCAGGCAGCTCCTCTGCCCCGCCAACCTCCGGGGCACCCAGACACAACCCTACCGATTTCACGATACTCGGGGACCTCGAGCGACTCCTCAGCCTCACCTCGCGCTGCTCAACACCGCCCCAACACAGCCGGAAGAGCGGTGGAGGGCGGAGCCCGGGCCCAGGGCGGCCCCGCCCGCCCACAGGTGTGAGGATCTGCCCCTTTCCAAGATGGCGCCCGCGGCTGCCCTCAGGGAGCGCACGGGGGCGCCCTTCCCTTAACAAAGATGGCAGCGGAGGGAGGCGGGGACCCGCGGCGCGCGCCGGCGTTCCGCCTCCTCCCCCCAATCAGCGGCCGCCAACTCTCCGGTGGAGGTGGCGGCGCGGCCAATGGGAGCGGAGAGCGTGGCGGCCGGGCGGGGAGCGGGCCAATGGGGCGGCGGCGGCGGGGGCAGCCGG